>JAODUD010000043.1:14059333-14079680 GCA_026784285.1 Stomatorhinus walkeri
GGGGCGGGGGAGGCAGGTGAGAGTAAGAATGAGGAGCCTTCAGCCGGTGGAGGAATATGAGCTGAGAGGAGCAGAGAGGAGCAGGGCAGTCGTGTGGCAGGAGCACAGCTGGGAGGCAGCCAGTGGAGGCCTGAGGGCGACAGGAGTGTTTTCACAGCGCTGCCTCGGGTTAAACCCTCTTTCGCGGATTCACCTGGCACTGCCCGCAGGTACGTGGAAGCGTGATCTGCCGCCGCTCTGAATTTACTGACCATGGTCTGATTTTACTGACCATGGCCGTCCACGGTCGCAAATCCTGCATACTTTACGAAGTTTCTCTTTTGCCTGTGACAAGAGCATAGATCCATGGCGCTGGGTGAACTTGTTCTAATGATAATTAATGAAGTAGTCTTAACGAATAAACTAGGGCGCGGCTATATTAAATACGCATGGCACATGACAGAAAAGGCATTTGTGATTAGGGCAGATTTATTGGTACTTACATGTCAAGTGTAGCGCAATTAAAAGAATTATTCAGTAAAAGTGAAATGAGATCCTTGCTCTTGCAGTGCGGTGGCTGTAAGTATTGTAAGTATCGCCTGCCCTGTGTCAGAGTGACACCCGGTCTGTAATGTGTCCCTGCTTCGCGGGTAAAACAGCTATGACTGGTCAGCATCGGTATTTTTTTCCCACAAGCCTCATCTTAATTCTCACACAGAGCCTGGAATCGACGGCCTGAATGGATTCGCTGTTCATCCTGCTGCTTTCTGAGAATTAGGGCAGCTTTACGCTTTAATTATTTATCCTCAGTATCTGGTCTCGAATGTCTGTCTGAATTATTAAGGTCCCCTGGAAGGAGTCACAGTGAGCCGGGAGGGGACATTCTGCATAGGGCAGTGACCGCGTCCGGCATCGCAGTGCACCGGGGCCACACCGGCGGCTGAGCTGCAGATATACAGGCCGTAATGTCTAGATGGTGTATCCGTTACGTGCGCTGAAACACCGGGAAATGCAATCCCGACGTGAGTTGAGTGTGGTTTGATTGCAGGGTGCTTTGGTGATTCAAAGAAGGCTGTTTAGGTTCAACCAGGAGTTCAATGGTTCAACAGCAGCTCGAGTGCGGGATTTGACGCACTGCATTAAGACTACGAACTTCCCCTAACAGCCCCTGACTTTTCCATTAAGCTACAGGAAGACAGCAGAGAATAGTTAGGTGGGGTTTTGCGGCCAGAGAAAGCTGTGAGCGACCGGCCTTGCAGGGTTAGTCTCAGCGTTTGTTTATCTGGCATTTCCTCTCTTCGTTTATCTATGAATCCGTTCTCTATCTCATTTTCCCATCTCCACTTATTTCCTGCCCCTACACACAAATGGTTCCCTGGCCTCGTGCCACATCTGGAAACTGTGGCTCGTTGCAAAATCGCAGCTTCGTGTTCGTATATGATGACAGAGCAGAGAAAAGGGAATCGGTCTTTGTGCAGAATTCTTTCCAGACAATTCAGCGAATTGTACTTTGGTCTAGGAAAGCATCTTGAAAGTGAGCTCTTAATCTACAAATAACTTTTTGGCACTCATAGCTGCAGTTTTTCATTTCAGGAATATCAATTCTTACATCATTTATCTGACGTTATGTGAGATTTTCCTTTTGTCGGGGATGTCAGACAGTGAGCTCATAGTAATATCCGCTCTGCTTTGTTTAACGATGAGTCAAAGTCCTCTGCTATACATTCGACAATGTTGTGTCATTGTTGTGGGTGACGCCATGTGTCATCCACGGCAACAAATGGCGTCAGCAACGTTTGTGTGTCACCGTGGAGCTACAGCCCAGTCTAGCACTACTGATGCGCACTTTGTGTTTGTGTCTGTTTTCTTTGTGCAGGTGGCACCCAAACGTCTGCAAATGATGTATTATTATGACACAAAGCATTACACCACCCACACTGGGTACCGCTCCCCATACATGGACTTTGGAATCCTGAGCCCTTCTTGGGAGTTTCTGGCACCTAAGAGTGGGGGGGGTCCTGGGCCGTACTATGCGCACGAGAGGCCGCAGTATTTCTACTACTGGCTGTCGCCCCCCGGGGTGGTCAGAGCCATGGAATGCGTGGTGGCTGCCCTCTGCTTCATCGTCTTCATCTGCGTGGCTTCCACGCTGGTGTGGGACATCAATTTTAGCTTCCCCGCCACGGGGGCCTATGGTGGGGGGGTCGGGACGGGATTCTACAGCAGCGCCCATAATCAGTTCGGCGCCTACCCCAGCCCCAACGCTGCTAAGGTGACCATGATGACCATGGTCACCTTGAACTTCCTGGTGTCCATCGGCATCCTGGTGTTCAGCTACGTCCGAGCGTCCAACTTCCGGGGACGCTGCTTCTACCTGCTGCTGGTGGTCGTGGATTCGATCCTGGCCTTCCTCCAGGGCGTCATCAGCATTATCTATGTCATCAGCATTAACCCGATGTCGCAGAGCTCACAGAGCATACTCTATAACCCTATTGCGATGATGTGCAACAGCTTGTACTCCGGAAACACTGCGGGAGCTGTTGGGGCCTTTCCTATCAATAACCAGCACCTCTACCACTACTGCTTCATAGACCCACAAGAGGTAAGCTGCCTTACCCACACGCTCTCTGGGTGTTTCTCAATACGTGTACTTGACCGTACTTGTGTTCTTATCTTCCATTGCCCATTGCTGAAGACCAGTTCCAATACTAAGCACAGAAGTAGAGAGAATAGTAAAAATCCCCAGATGTCATTGTCGCCCGCACCCCCAAATATCAAAGATACATCGATTACATCCTCGCCAAAGGAGACCAATCCCAAGATTCAGTGCAGCCCAAGTTCATGCTTGGGGGGCAAGTTTGCAAGACCGGTCTTGCTAAGACCACAAGTGCAGCCTTTGCATTCTTGCTATTGAGAAACACCCTCTGTCTCCGTTCATGACGAATACCAACTGTCCTAACCCATGGACCCTCCTCAGGTGGTGGCCACTGTCTGCGGCTTCCTGGTAGTCGTGGCGTTGACCATCGCCGCCTGCTTTGCACAGAAGACGCGCGGAAAGATCTGGCGCCACGGAAAGCATAACATCTACTGGGACCGGCCCCGTAACAAGGGCTCCGGGGCCCGGGACGTAGAAGACTGGGTGCGTGGGTACTGGATGGACTGGTGGGATAGATGGATAGGATTGATCAGGATGTGCAAATAGATCCTGGGTGGATGGATGGATGAGTAGGATTTTAATGGAGGCATCTACTAGCAGTTTGAAATTAGCCAGCAGAACCCGGTAGAAACCCTACAAGGTCAGGTCAAAGTCAGTTTCATATTAAAATTTCATATCAGGTGCTTGTTTAAATAACTTCCTCAGAAACTATGACTGAGTTTGCTATTCATGTTTTTATTTCCTCTTCGAAACAGTGTTCAGGGCAGTTCAGAGTCCATCAGTCTGTGTGTGATATGCTCTGATATTCAGCTGAATTAAAGGGCCCCCCTCATATTGTTTTGTTGATGCTGCCTGGAAGGTTTCTCCTACAGTTAGCCTGTAAATAGCTGTAAACGAAACTGTTTCACTGTGTTTCACTGAGGATCACTCACTGCCAGGTGGACTTTGGCTGCAGAATGTCCTTATTCTAGGACTAGGGAGCCTAACCCATTGATCCCAGTTTGTTTCCACGTCGATCGTGAGATGAGTAATGGGCAATGCTTCATTGGTGGCCAACCAGCCAACCAGTCACAATTCGGTTGCATGCCAGAATATTGTCTTTGTAAGGTAGCTGTCACCGTACAAACTGGTTGGCCTGTGCAGTTCTGTCAACCCGAACACTCTGTCTGCTGATACCCTGCCAGTCACTGGGGCCAGCTGCCAACAGTTAGCGGCTGTTTGTTTCGGTCGCACCTGGTTTCACTTGGGGTGATCTTTGACCGGCTGAGATACGAAGCTGTTTCCTTGGAGTATTGCGATAACGTTTATGTGACGGGCTGAGAATCCATAAGAGGGAGGTCAATCACATTTTCAGGGCACCCTGTCTTTGCGGACAGCAACCACACCAACAGCCCCAGGTAGCCAAACAGACACACTCTCACGGTCTAGGTAGCCAAACAGACACACTCTCACGGTCTAGGTAGCCAAACAGACACACTCTCTCCTAGACCGGTCTTTCCCTTTCAGGCATTCCTGCACCAGACTTTTGTTGTTTTTCTTTTTAGGGAAACTTTAGTTTTGAGCTGGAAGTATTAAGCTGTGAGTATTTTTGCAGACTCACTCAAGTCTTTAATCCAGCTGTCAAAGTGTGTTTATTGTTTCCATGGAGAGTCCTATGAAATCTTGCCCCCCCCCCCCCAACCCGTACATTCCATCATGGCTTACTTTACCTTGTTCTGCCAAAGCAGTGGCGGTGTCGGGGGGGGGGGAATCTCTGCCCTGTTTTCCCAGACATTGTACACAGAAGCACATGCATGTTGCTCAATCAGCGAAGGATACTCCAGGTCTGTCTGCTCGTGTCCCGTGGGTCGGCACACACCTCTCCGCTTTTCCGTCGGCCCTGTGAACCTTTCCTGTCCACAGTTTAGACAGCAGGACAGAAACCCGTCACGTGATAGGCACGGGAAGGGCGTGTCTTCAAGTTTGGGAGGACTGCGATGTCTCTCGCGGTCCATCTGTCTCACAGGCTGGTGCTCAGGAGCCTGTCCTGCTTGGAGTGAATGACGCATGGAGATATATTTACGGGGTGTGTAATTCTATATGGTGTTTCAGTCTGTATGATGTATTTAGGATATGTTTAGGGTCATAGTAAATCCATGTACTGTATGTATGGTCTGTGAATGATTGTAAATTGCATTTTGGACTTTGAGATTCTCAGATTTCATAGTAGTCATAGCAGAAATATACAGTTTTGTTTGGCTGTTGTGTCTCCTTGGTCCTAGGCCATTCCAGTCTGCCGTCGTTTTGGCTAGACAGTACGTATTAGGGTTTGTTTCACAACAACGTAACTGACTGGCTCTTTTTCATAATGCATTCATGACCCGGTTTTGGTACCACCATGCTGTGAAGGTGGTGTGATGGCTACTGTGCTTCAGGTCAACAACATCGAAGGGGAGCCCAGCGTGCGAACGGGCCCGACCGTGCTGCTGTCCGAGAAGCCCCTAACCCCCCAGCTCGTCGCCGGGCCGGACAGTGTCTCCAGCGGGCGGAACCATCCCAAGGATGGCTATGTGTGAGTGGGGCGGGGGCCTCTCCGAGGGTGGGGCATCTGTATCATCACTCAGGCCCTGGCATTGCTGCCAGTTGCTAGCCACGCCCTTGTTGCCAAGCAACAAAAGAACCCGCCCCTGCAGGAACTCTAAGCTGATATGATGCTGCGTCCCCAGAGAGGTGACCCCTCCCACCAAGCTAATTGTCCAGGCTGCTGGGAACTGGGCCAGCTCCATCCCCTCCGAGGAGTCCGGAGCACCCCCCCCACAGAGGACCCCTGTCCACACCCCAGGGCCTAGCGAGTCACAGTACGAAACTGGCTATGCCAGTGGGGGGGACAGCGGCCCAGAAGCGGACACTCCACTGTGGCACAGGTGAGGTCTCTGTTTCTCACTGTAAGTGGACAGGAAGAGGGAGCACAGTGGGTGAAATCCTACACCGGTCTGAATGTGCACATTAATCTTGAGCAGCATGTACCCCGAGATCACGTCCGCCAGCCAGCGCCAGGAGTATAAGAAGGTCTTCGACTCAGACTTGCGGACTTACCAGCAGCTGTGCGCCCAGTTGGACCACATCAACGGCCCAATGAGCCAACTGGCCCGTGAGCTGGACCTGCTGTCGGATGGAGACCCCGAACACCAGGTGAGGGCGCCAATCGCAATCTTGATAAATGGCCACATTTTTATGGGCACTAAATCATAAATGGCTTAAGTGGGCAGTGTGACGGCCCTGATGAAGGTCCTCCTCAGAGCCCCAAACCAGGCTGGGAAAAAAACAGCAGATGGGGTGACATTTTACGCTCCTGCTTCAGTACAGATCAGCAAGGATATCTAAATCCGAGGCCGCACGTGTGCCGGCTTTCATTCCAGGCCCACATGCAATGATGTTTTTATTTATTTTTGGTAGCTGAACAGATTCTCCAAAAGTAGTGACACAATTAGGCTGGGATACTGTATATACGTGACCTGCAATACTGGCCTCCAGCCACAGGTGGCACCAAAATACAAACTTAAATACAAAATTTAAACTGTCTGTGTATCCATCCAGGCCCTGGAAGAAGAGTACAATAGGCTTCAGGAGCTGAAAATGGTGAGTACAGACCTGTGAAGACCACAGGCAGATCCTGCAGGTATACGTTTTCAGAAAGCATTCCAAAATTAAGTGGGCTACACAATGAGTTATAAAAGGACAAAAGCAGTTATACCCAATTTAGTGGGTCTTGGTTAAAGACATCTGGACACAGCTGCCCCATGAATGGCCTTTGACCCCCTCAGGCACCAGAATACCAGATCGAGAAGCGTCAGTGCCGGGAGCTGCGCTGCAAACTCATCCACATCAAGCGCCAAGTGAAGAATTTTGATGCATGCCTCTGAGACCGACTGCCCCACAGATTTCACATAGCAGTCCTCCATGGTCCTGCCCTCTAAGATGGCCAGCATGATCCCAGACCAGCGGGGCCGGTCCGGCATGACGCCACGTCCGGCGCCCCGGGGCTCACCTGCAGCTGTCAGGCTGCCTGCGTTGTTGTTCTCGTGGGAAATGTGCAGACACAGCGCAGAAGAAATGCTGTTAGGTGTCGCTCTAGTGCCAAAGTCCCTCATCCCCATTTTCTAGTAAACAAGATGGGTGGCAGTCTTTTCCTCTTCTTCCAAGAGTTGAATCCAGTTGAGAGGCTCACTAATGGTCCAAATGCACCGTAATGCTTGTTGTCTGGAGCTGAAGTTTTGTTTTCAGTGTGTTACGGGGCTGGTTTTTTAAACAGTGCTCATTCTGAGCTCTATTACACCTCAATATTTCTGATTACGTCACGGAGCGTGTGCCTGGTCTCCAAAGAATCTGGCACGTATGGTGTTTGCGCTGTTACTGATTGCCTTATGAAGCTGATGTTGTTGTGTGTTTCTGTTATTGGATAAATGGAGTTGACATTTGCGATCGTGTTATGGAGCCACGCTCCCTTCCAGTCACACGCGTAGCAGAGGCCGTGGCCCTGATCACGCCTGCATCTTCTTGGCTGCGCTGCAGAGTTGAAGCACCTCTTCGAAATGTTTGGCAGAGCAGTGCATTGTAGGCTTGACATGTCATTCTAGGTTCACTCTGCAGCCCAGGCAGCCATGTTTTATGAAGTTCAACACGGAGTTGATGCAGTGGTGGATCCTGACGTGGGTAAGATGGGCAGTTACACTATGGTGGCAGGGAGATCATTTCTCTTATCAGGGAGCAAGCAGCGTTAATGTGTTTTAGGGGTGATGTGAAAAACAGCTTAGCTTACATATTTATTTTAATGTATCGAATTACAATTCTAAGCATGCATTTTTATTTGACATACTGGAAGCATTTTTAAAGCATTTTAAAATATAAAGATGTGCTATGAAGTTCACGCACCAGTTTGAGCACAATTTTTAAATTTGTGTATAAGAGCCACCATGGTTTTCAAAGTATGCATTTTATTTTATTACAAAATTGACATGCGACACCAATATTGCATTTTTATTTGACCATGTTATAGAGTTGATGCACTAATGAAAGACCGCATTTTTGTTTTGCGTTATGAAATGATGCGCTCTGCAAAGCGCGCGTTTTTATTGTATCACGTTACAGAGTTGACATACTTCTCAAAGCTTGCGATTTATTTTATTCTATCGAACACACGACACGAAGCACACATTTTATTGCATTACAAAGTCGAGGCCCTATGAAAAACATTCAATTTTATCAAATTACAGAGTTGAAGTGCCACATGAAGCATGTATTGTGTTTTATTCCATTATAAAACTGATGACCGCACCAAGTGTGCATTTACATTTTTTCACATTACACACTTGATGCAATATGCAAAGTGTGCATTTTTATTTTATGACTTTATGGAGCTGGCATGTCATACCATGCCGCCTCTTCGGTAGTACTGCAACACGGTGTTGATGCTCCACCACAAAATGTGAATTTTTATTTTTTATCATGGAGCTGGAACGCCATGCCAAGCCTGCAATTTAATTACGTAACGGAGTTGAAGCGTCATGCAAAGCATGCATTTAAATTTTTTTTCAACCTATGGGGCTGATGTACCACACCTAACATAATTTTTTTATGTTACACAATTGATGTATAAACATACATTTTTATTTTATCACATTATTATGCTCAACAAAGCACGCATTTTATTCCATTACAGAATTTATGTGCCGCACCAAGCATGCATTTGTATCTTATCACTTTACAAAGTTGTTGCTCTACGCAAAGTGTGCTTTTTAATTTTATTATTCTGAGCTGACATGCTCCGCCAAGCATGCATAATGCGATGACAGGAATACACATTTGGTTTGCCATGTCAACTAGGTAACATGATGAAATGCATTCTTTGTGAGGCATGTCAACTGTAATACTATTACACTTCAAGCTGTGTGTAGCATGTCAAGTCTGTAAGGCAATGAAATTGCATGCTGGGTGTGCCACATCAATTCGGTAACAGGATAAAATAAAAACGCATATAATACTTGGTATGGCACGTCAACTCCTTAACGTGATAAAGTAAAAATCTGTGATTCCAGTGGCATGCTAACCCGTCGGCAGCGCGCAGGTGAGGATGGCGGATGTGCAGTCAAGCTGGGTGGGCAGGCAGGGAGCTGCCCACCAACTGGAGCTCCAAGACAGACATCTGAATAGTGCATTGATAAAACTGTGTGACCAATAGTTCAATTTATGAGGTATTTTGTAGTACAGTATGGAGATAAGTGGTGGAGAGGGAACACAGCCATAAGGATTCCCTGAGCACCAGCACCCCAACAGTTCATGTGGCACGTGAAGTCAGAGTGACAGCACTGGACACCCAGTTCATCTAAAATCAATGACACTGATCCCCATCCAGCGCCACACCCCACAGTATAACTGTAGCTGAGGGTGAAAATTAGCTATCAGCTTTGTCAACATATGCTAGACTAAACAAGTGACTTACTAGCCTTGACTTAAACATCAATAGGGAGTCTGAGTCTCAGACCTTAACGCACAGTAACAAAATGCTTTGCAACCACATGACGTTCGTTCCACTCCGGGCGCTGCCAGGTAGCCCCTTGAGAATGAAGCAGACGGCGGGGATGGGAGGGTTATATGGAACCAGTAAACTACTAATGTACTCTGCCGCTAGACCATTCATTGCTTTATATGATAGCCATAGCACCTTGTAGTCTATGCGTGAACCTAACCGGAAGCCAATGGAGCGATACCAATGCAGGGCTGGTATGCTCACGTTTCAGAGTCCTTACTGAAGCACTCTGCACCAACTGAAGTTTATTTAATAATGCAGAGGCACACCCAACCAATAGGGCGTCGCATTAGTACAGTGTAGAAGTTATTAAGGTGTGTACTAAGTTTTCTGCATGCTGAAGTGAAGCTTCATTGCTCAAATGGAAGAAAGCTGTTCTCACCACTGTATTTCTATGAGCATGTGGAGACAGGGCCGAGTCAATGGTGACACCAAGGCTTTTAGGCAATGGGCTTACATTGTCTAGGCAGCTGTCCAGCTTTATGAGATCAGCATCACCCTGAGCTGCCCTGGGGCCCAATAGTAATATCTCTGTTTTGTCAGGATTTAACAGAAAGAAGTTAATGGCCATCCAGCCCTTAAACTGAGCCATGCATTTGTCAGTCTTTGAAGCTCACCTGTTTTCACAGATATGTACATCTGTGTCGCCTGCATAGACGCTATGTTTCCTAATAAAACGATCAAGAGACAGCACATACAAGGTGAACAGTATTAGACCCAGGACAGAACCTTGTGGAACACCATACCTCATTCTGTTGGATTCAGAGGATTTGCTCACATGAACAAATTGGTGAAGGTTAGTTAGATATAAGCAGAGGCAGGACGATGCCTGCCCATTAACACCAACCAAAGACTTCAGCCTTGCCAATAAAATGTAAAATGTAATGGTCAACAATATCAAATGTTGCACTTAGATCCAGCAGAACTAACGGGGAAACATAACCGTCAGCAGCCATAAGCAATTCATTCATGACTCATTAGTGTAGTTCCAGTGCTATGATTTGGACCAAACCCTGACTGGACCATCTCATCAATAGATAGCTGACTAACAGCTACATTTTCCAAGATTTTATAAGTCAATGGAAGGTTAGAAAAAGGGCTGTAAATATCCAAATCATTTGGATCCGGATTTGGCTTCTTGAGGACAGATCTGACAACAGCAACCTTGAGTGGATACCCCAGGCTTAAAGAAGAGTCTATCATACTAAGTAGTGTGTGGATTATTAGTGGTGCAGTGTCTTTTAACAGCTTTGATATCAGACATATCATCTAACAAACAGGTTGTGGGTTTCATTGAAGTAGTATAGTTTTAGTACATCAGAGTGACTTATCATGGAGAATTTTAATACCTTATTTAGTCATCGCAGAGTCAGTTGTCTGAATATCATGAGCCGCCAATGTAATACTCCAAATCGTCTCCCTAAATGTTAATGATTTTGTTAAATGCAATAAAAGCATTGCAGCTAATTATCACTGGAACTCACAAGTCCAATAATGCATGATCGCTTGTCAGACATGACATGGCGCCAAATAGGAATCTGGGATTGTTGTTGTGCATTTTTACCTGCCTGGACAGGTATGCGGACCTGGCCCTAGTCAGCACATGTCTGTATGTTAAAGCACTTTCTTTTCAG
Source organism: Stomatorhinus walkeri (assembly GCA_026784285.1). Lineage (NCBI taxonomy): Eukaryota > Metazoa > Chordata > Actinopteri > Osteoglossiformes > Mormyridae > Stomatorhinus > Stomatorhinus walkeri. The sequence continues at coordinate 14,070,168 of JAODUD010000043.1, forward strand.
GCAATTTGGAAAACCTCTAGCTTAGTGATAAACCACTTACATTCAAGCTTAAGCTCATACGCTTTATCTGTACACCCAGTTATCAGTCATTTTCGTTTTAGTGGAGCCACATAGTCAAGACTGCTACAAAATGCCTGTTCAACCATTTGGAATTCAAGGTCCAGTTCAGCCTCAATAGTGGTCTCATCTAATGCGTGTAAAGTGTGCAGAACTTTGTAGGCAAGAGCTGACGATGGATTGATCAAACGATTAAAGTAGTGCTCCAGAGCCAACAATGTCGCAGTCCTTATTTGAATCTCAAATAGAGGGAGATGTTCCACAAAAACACCACAGCTGAAAACCAAATGTAAGATATGGTTAAACAAATGAATAGGTCCTACGACATTCTGCGTAAAACCAACAGAATCGAGTTTGGAGCGTTTTCCGACAGGATCAGTATCATTTCCCATATGGATGTTTAATCCATCCAAGCTTGTTAAGAAATCAGTGAATCCCTTTATAAAGTCACTGTAGGGGTCAGGAAGCCAATAAACAATGACCATAGTGACATTTGTGGTAGGTTGCATGTCGCTATGCCACTTACATTAAAAAACATTCATTCAAATGTGTGAAACTCATACCCTAATCTGTCTGTGATACCTAGTTTGCAATCAAAGATTATAGCAACACCAGCACCTTGAGATTGTTTATAAGTATACTTAGGAAAGAGCAGACTCATTTAAAGGAATGTAGTTGTCTTGCTTAAGCCAAGTTTCTGTCAAGCACAAAAGGTCTACACCGTGATCAGTGATCAGATCATTTGTAAGCAAGGCTTTAGTAGATAAAGATCTTACATTCAACAAACCCAACTTTACTTTAATATTACTAGTGTCAAGTGTTATGTGCCCCAGTTGAACATGTATGAGGTTTTCAAAACATGTTTTATGGGAAGCTGCGGCTCTGTGCTTGTTTGTCTGAGAAACATACAAGGTTTCAATTTTACTTTATTTTCTGCACCCTAGGTGACCATCTCTAGACCACTAACAGACAGGTGGTTAAGCTGGTCTGTCTGCCGCTTGGATTCGGCTCTGCGAAGTCTGCACTTTGATCAAAGACATTCTGCTATGTTTTTAGAGAAGATGTCGGTACCCGCCCACGAAGGGTGAAGACAATCTCTGTTTAGAAGCCCAGACCTGCCCCAAAAGGTCTGGCAATTATTTATAAAACCCACATCATTTATTATCTCACCATTAATCTAATTTAAATATACTTGTTTGGACTTTGGCATCAACATGAAGTGAAATGAAATGGTTTTGAGTGGCACGTCAATTCCATAACACCAAAACCACGCTAAAACTTTACGGGCAACTGCATGACACTTTTTAATATTCAAAAAAGCATCATCGTAATAATTGTAGAAATCCAATTTAAAAAAACACTTGCTTGGGCCAGTTTGTCAATTCCATAACAATCCAAAAAGGCTTTCTTCTACTGGAATGTCAACTCCGTAACACCATAGAAAACATGCATGCTCTGGGAAATGCGTAGTTTAATGTTTTTAGATGTTCTTAGAGCTTGCATGCACAACGTGTGAATACAGTCACATGTCACAACTCTCTGGACCTCTGGACAGTCACAACTCTGTAACACACAACAAAGGCATTCTGGGACTAGCTCGTCAACATAAACAAACTTTGAAAATACACAGTGAGCCAATGCAATAAAAATGCGTTCTTTCAATTGCATGTAAACTGCATGACACTATGTACACTACACATTCATTATACGTATGTTTTCATATTGGCATGTAAACTGGAAAACACAATTAAATGAACCAAACCTTGCAACACAAAAATAAAGGGCTTGGACCTGCAACTTTTAAAAGCAAAAATCTCAACAGAGGTACGTCACCTTCCCAATGCGATTTTAAAAGATGTGCACTCCCGGTAAGTCTGCAGCTCCATATCATAATTGTAGGAAGATGCAAGCTGGGGACAGCACGTCAATTGCACAACACCAACATGTCCATGTAAGGATGGTGCTGCGTCTCAGCTGCAAAACACACAGTGCCAGGAACCAGAGCACTCCCAACACAAGATGAGTCTGACATATCCAGGAACCAGAGCACACCCAACACAAGATGAGTCTGACATATCCAGGAACCAGAGCACACCCAACACAAGATTTCAGATTCCTACATGGTATTCGGCTTCACTGAGTGGAACTAAACTTCGGCTGGGAAGAACAGTGTATGTAACAATCTTCGCTCTGCGCTTGCTCTGCATGGGCTGTTATATTTGTATGCATCCAAAGGAGGAAGTACACCAGGACAGAACTGTTTGCCACGTTCTTTTAATCCTACATTGGTATATTTATTTCTTAATTGGGAACCAGGTATGTTCGTTAACATATCATTCCAATCAATGCTTTGCACCAAATACAATCAAATATTTTTATAACCTGTATCATATAATTTTCTGATGTTACAATAAATTGGTGACGTTAGCTAACATGTAAAAGAGCTTTATTGCTTATCAGACAATGTTTCATTATTTTACAGACGTAGTAAATGATGATTTGGTCAAAACTGCGTTCCACTTTAACATTGTTAGGTTCAGGGCAGATACCTGCTCACTACTGCCGCCTGTAGTCTGACCGTAAGAACATGCCAGCATCATTCAGGTCCCAGCAGACGCTCTGAGCTGAAGGATTTCATATTCTGATGCCTGGCATGAGGTTGCTGTTCGAAGGACATGCAGCTGTGCCCCGCAACGTGTGCGCGCTAAGCCACAAGGACGGAGAGGAACGATACGTCCAAGAATGGAACTTTTACATGTTACAGGGACCTACATAAAACAGCAATGAGCACCAGCAGTGGCTGGATAAGCATCTACCTTGGGATCAGACATTTAAAACAAAAGATCTCATTTGAGCAGAATGTTCTTTTGAAAGAAGCAAAAATATGTTTACAACGAGTTAAAACTCACAACAGAGTAAAGCCTTATATACCTGTAGAAGGAAATCTACTTCTTCATATTTGATTTTGGTGATATTTTTTTTTTTTAGTCATGGAATCTGGACAATAATGACTCCAGGTATATGGTGGCGCGAAGCACAAGAGGTCATTTTGCCTCACGTGAATGTGGGCACTCTGTTCACAAGGACTAGGTGTGAGGTAAGGCCTGAGCGCTCCAGGAGGCCGGGCCGGTCCCTTGGCCCAGAAAGATCCACCAGGAATACTCTTCCAAGCATTCTTCTCTGAGGAGCGTGGCAAGATGACCGCTGTCCTGGGGCTGCCGGTGTAGTGCCGTGTCCTCCAGCAGGTGGCAGCACTGCACCCACATGCTCGCGGCTCACTGGGCAGAAGCATAGGGCCAGCTGATGGAGCTGCCGGAGAGCTGCATGTCGCGGATCAGCGTCTCGATGGGCGTCTTGCCCACCAGCCGCATGAAGAAGAGCTGGGAGATGAGGGCGGCGGGGACAGCGCGCAGGGCGGGCAGGCGCAGCAGCAGGCGGCCGAACCGCTGCGGCTGGCTGGGGTGCTGCGCCCGCTCGTACTCCGTCAGCGCCACCTGGGCTTTCTCCTGCAGGGCCTCCACCTGTGTGGGGTCCGTCAGGCCGCACGCATCTGTGTGGGGGGGGGTTAAAGGAGGCCGCTTAACATGGTGGGGCAGATAGACCCACTTAAACAGATTACCAGTTTCAGAGAATATTCTGTATTGGCAGGCACATAGCTACCAGAGGTGGAGATTTCGGGTCCAGAGAGTACGAATCCAGACCAAGGTTTTGTTTTAACCAGCCAGTTGAGTATAAAGAGTCACAGATACTCAGCTGGTTGTCGAAACAAAACCTTGGTCTGGATTTGTACTCTCTGGACCTGAAATCTCCACCTTTGGTAGCCACATAGTAAAATTACTGGTCTTAACCCACCCCCATTTTGAAATTGTTTGCTCTCTACGAGGCACGTAGCCAAATAGCAAAATGATGAGTACGAGCCTCCCTTGAAATTTGCCGGACACCCCCCCTCAGAAAATCATTTCTGGTTGCGAGTCTGGTAAAGGTGATTCCCTTATCATTTACATCACTGTTTCTCAAAATAGTCCCCAGGGTCGCCCATACGCTCCACATTCTCCCCGGGGAGTTGGGGGGGAGCAAAAATGTGGGCGTCCCCAGGGAATGATCCAAGAACCACTGATCTACATCACCTGGGTCTAGGGGGCTTTTTCTTTTAAGGTTTTCGGTCCCAAATACCAGTTACATTAATCATTGTGCTCACAAAGGCCTTCTGTCACCCGTCCAGGAAGAAGCTGCGTGGATCTGGATACTGCGCCAACCTCACAATGGGCTAACAAGCAAACAGAGTGTCGATGACAGCGTGAAATTTCACGTTTGCCCCTGAAGAGGGAGCCAAACCTCAGCGTTCCGATTTTTGGCACCCGCAGTTTAACAAAGTTGCCATGTGATGGATCGAGGGTGATGATTAAGTCTGTTAATTTTCCTAATCTGTGCCAGACGGTGCGTGGCGCATCTCTCTTGCGAGACAGAACCCAAGCCAAGAGCTTTTTTACCCGGAGGTAGACACCGATCTGTACAAACTGGACAAACACACAGATACACATGCTGCAGGTCACTCGGGAGGTGAAAGGTCAAAGGGCGAAGTATGGGGAGGAGGGGGCGCACCTGGCGAGAGGAGGGCTATGGCCTTGAGGCAGCTGTACTCGGCGGCATCGACTTGCAGGCGCGTGAGCTTCTCTACCTGGTCCTGGAGGAGGCGAACCTGGTCCATGAAGGAAACGACTCGCTCAGCCGACATGGGGGCGGAATGGAAGCCGGCGGCGGCCAGCAGTGGAGCCGCATGCAGAGGCAGGCCCGACTGAGCTGCGTTCAGGATGAAGAGCTCGCTCCAGCTGAGCCTCAGCAGCGCCACCTGGTCCGAGACGGGCAGCTCGGGGAAGTAGGGGATGCCGCGCGTCCACTCGATGGTGCTGAAGAGCAGGCGGGCCGCCAGCTCGCAGATGCTGTCGATGCCCATGGTGTCGGAACCCTGGCCGAATGCCGGGGCGTAGCGCCCCCCGGGGTACGGCTCGGCCCGCAGGAGCCGCGAGACCAGTTCAGACACGGGCTGCCCGTCGAAGCCCTCGTCCGCGGCCCTCGCTCCGCCAACGGTGCCCCCCGTTGGCACGGGTGTGGGGCTCAATGCTGACTGCGAGGGCGGGATTCGTCCACGCTGAACTGCTAAGGGGAGGTGGGGGGGGGGAAAGATGGAGGAGCTCAGTTACGCAGACGCACACCGTCGCCAGACGAGGCCAGGTCAACAGGGAGAGTCCAAAGCAGGACATCAAGATCAGGCCAGAGGAAACGCTCACAGAGCAGCAGCAGCATTAAATCATGTCTCTGTTTACGATCAGCACGCTTCCCAGAATTCAGCGGCACGTTTGCCTGGAAGCTGACGATGCAGAGCCTAAGGTTAATGCCTGGCGGTCTACGCTGATGGCTATCTGGTGTCACCCAGGTCCATCCACTGCTCCACACAAAACAGTTTCTTCAAACTGTGCCCTACTGGAGTCACCCTTCCTGTTGATGTGGGGAAATTCCTGGTGTGTGCGTGTGTGGAGGGGGGGGGCTTCTGTATATATTACATTATGGAGGTCAAATGTCGCCACAATGCGATAAAAACCTGTAATTTTTATGTCGTGGGTCCATTTTTTCAGTCCCTACAAAGGGAGACTGAATTTTATGATTGTTACTGCAATCAAAAACTTTCAATTGCTGAAAGTCTTGTATATTGTTTGATTACTTATGATTAAGGTTAGGGCTGGGTAGGGGTTAAGGTTGTTATTGTTGGAATTAGGGTTTTTCCCACAGAAATGAATGGACGGTCGCCACCAAGATATGAATACAAACATGTGTGTGTGTGTGTGTGTGTGTGTGTGTGTAAAGGGTGGGACAGAGAGGAACTTCTCAACAATCCCCATCCTCTACTACAAAGCATGCGACCAACCTTATGACCCCCCCAGATGAATAAGGACAGACAGGTACCTTATGACCCCCCCAGATGAATAAGGACAGACAGGTACCTTCTTTGCGCATCCCCACCCTGAAACACTTCTTCAGCCGGCAGAACTGGCACTGGTTCCGATGATGCTGGTCAATTTGGCAGTCCCGATTGGACCTGTGGCACAGGAGAGGGGAACAGGTACAGTGAGATCAGGCAGGGGGGGCGGGCAGGGAATCTGCTCAATATCGCCACCTGGAGGGCGCCCTCACCTGCAGGTGTAGCTCAGGCTGCGGCGGATGCTCCTCTTGAAGAAGCTCTTGCAGCCCTCGCAGGTGAAGACGCCGTAATGCTTGCCGCTGGACTTATCCCCGCACACTGCACAGTCCACCACGCAGGCCCGGTCATCCTCGCTGGCCTCCGGGTCGCTGGCTCCCGCGTGGGGCGAGCCGTCCCCTCGGCCCCCCCGCAGGAAGCCCTTCTCCCCCAGGCCGTTTGAGTCCCCATTGGGATTCCCCCAAGTCCCACTCACCATGGCCATACCCAGGAGGCCAAGCCTTGCTCAGTGTAGGGGGGGGGGGGGGCCTCCTCTCCAGCTAGCTCAGGTTAGTACGGCAGCTGGGCCTCGTTACAGCGCCATCTGCCTGCTCGCTTAAGGAAAACACCCGTACTGATGTTCTTGAGCAGTGATTGGCTAGGATGTGGGGAATTAGCAACACAAACACGGTCGAAAAGGGGTTTGTCCCTCACACCACAGTTCTCACGTGTCTCCTGGTATTCTCCTCCCTCCTGTTCCCGGCAATTCCTGTTTCACTCCTTCAGTCACAGCGTGACGTCGCACGTCTTCGTAGACGCCCTGGCGAGTGGCTCAGCTCCTCCTGACCTCTTCTCGGGATGCAAACCACGCTCGGGGGAAGGACTCGCTCGATTGCGCAACCCCTTCCGCCGGTCGGAATCTCGCAAGCAGGCAGAAAAACGGCCAAGTGACCTTCAGAGCGAGCGAGATAAGGGAACGCGATCCAGGCGTTTGGAAACAGGTCGCACCGGTTCTCACAGCATAGAAGGACGAGTCCCTATCAACCTTAAAGCGATATAAGTATCTGTAACTGGTTATTTGTGCAAGAACAGAACGGCTAACTGGCAAACCATTTGGTTCTCAGGCAGAAAATGGCAGGAGAAACACCAGATTTTCTCTCGGTTCTCAGGCAGAATCTAGTTTCTAACAAAGTTCCCAAAAAAGAATCAATCACTTTCTTGCAGGACCTGCATCTTCATCTAACAGTATGCATCAAGCTTCTGCAGACTCTCCTGGGGCCGTGGTTCTGCTCTGGTTCTTAGTTCCACCTCCCAGGTGAGTCAGATCCCAGCGTGCAGAGGTGCAGCCCACGGATCAGGCCCTCGGCGTCCTCTGCAAGTTGTCCCTTCCTCGATCGTTTCCCCTCGAAAGCACCGCACAATGGGAAAAAAGGTCCCTGTCTCCTTTAATCATCCACTCCTTCCCCCAGGAGGCGAGATCAAAGTTCAAGGAAGGGGCCGATCTCCAACTCGCCCGCGGAGAACAGCCGGCGTCAGCACCTCGCCGCTTTCCGTGCCTCTCGACGGAAAACAAAACAAGAACGGAGGACGGGAAGCGAGGAGGAGGAGGAGGAGGAGGAGAAGGGGGATTCTCCTCGCGAATCGCTCCTTACACACAACTGGCCCTTTGTCAGTGGTGGTGGCGCCGGCGGCGTCTGGAGGCCTGGGTCCTCCCAGCGCAGATCTCCTGGGTGGAAACGCTCCTTGTCTCTGCCTCCAGGAGAGGGGAACCCGAGCAGCATGGAGGCCGTGGCCAGGCAGCCCGTTGTGAAAAGCCAGGAGCCGCTTCCAGCACTTCTCTCCACTGCCTCTGTCTCTCCCTCCCCCTCTCCTCCCTCGCTCGCTCGCTCGCTCACTCGCTCTCCCTGTATGTGTGTGTGTGTGTGTGTGTGTGTGTGTGTGTGTGTGCGCGCGCGCCTGTGTGCTCAGGGATTTGACACTGCTATTCAAGCCCTCTGGTTGCCATGGCGCTCCTTGCCTTATATGGACATTGGAGCCAAAGAGCGGCGAGTCGGCAGCCAGGTGGCTCACACATGAAGAATGTGCCGCTGGGGCTGGTGACCCCGGGCCAGCCCAGAGCATGCTGGGAAGGTTAACCCCACCAGCACCAAATGAGATGGGCCTGCTTAGCCAGATACCGACCAGCCCCTGTTTACCCACCCACGCCTCGACAATCACCCCCTTTCTCAGGAAGCCCCCAGCCACAATGTTTTATTACATGATTTATGTAACAAATTATACAGCATACTGGCGTGTATTTTAAGAACTTGGTGGTGAACCTCAGCAAAGCAGCTGAAAACGTCACAAAGCAGGACTCTAATGGACTGAATAAGACTGTTTTGCTTATAGTTCCCCCCACCAGCCACTAGCAGGAGCTAGTGAGCAGAACAGGCAAGCCATAGCAGACCTAAAATGACTATGTTTGTTAGATTTTAATTTTCATTTGCTGCCACATCAACATCCCACGTACTTTACTTAAGTTAAACTTTGTGAAGCCTCAGTTTTCACCAAACAAGCTGCAGTTGAAGGACACACACAGTTAAGCGTGACCAGGAATCTCCCACTACACACACAATTCCGCTGGCGGAGTCAGCCAAGGTGGCCCTGCCCGCCTGCATTGTTGACACAGATAAGCTCTGCTGATAAAGCTCTCCCTCTGTGTGTGTGTCACCGTGGGGGTGGGGCTCAGACAATAGCGACCCACTGTGTCTAAAAACATTTCCAGCCCCCACGAAAAAAGGAATTCCCAATTACAGAGCTAGCGGCTCACCATCTGAGGCGGGCAGAGGTCGACATTTCAGGTCCAGAAAGTAAAAATCCAGAAAAAGATTTTATTTCAACCAACCAGTTGCATACTAAGTAAATCTATATACTCAACCGGTTGGTTGAGACAAAATTTTGGTCTGCATTTTTTACTTTTTGGACCTAAAATGTCAAACAACTGGAAGCAGGACGGAGTAACCTTACAAAATGGGTCACCTCACAACATTGGTTACTACGGTCACGGGTCAGGAAAGAGGAACGCTATGGTGGAGAGAAGACCTCCCCGTTGTAAATCATCTGCGGGGCACCACTTACCCCCACTAAGGCCAGAGAGGATTTCTTTGGGATTATGGGGGGGGGGTGTGCTTTAAACCAATGGTGGGGGAGGTCATAGGGGTCTTGGTATTTGGATCCATTCACTGAAAACTTTAACCCTAGAAATCCTCAGTCGTATGAATGGGATAAGCTGTGACCAGCAAACACAGTTAAAGCCACCGTTTAATCTCTCACGCTCTCTGCAGAGTTTCCGCTTAGGAGACTTCAGAACATTTCAGTTTCAGAGGACGTGTGCGAGGGCAAGCGCCGATTCGCAGTGTGTGTGGGCGTGTGCGAGACCTTCGAACCTGCAATCAGCAAACAGCCCAGCAAACACTAACACTGACGCCCACAAGCCTGAGCCAATAAAACGCTGGTGTTGACAG
>JAODUD010000043.1:14086932-14100172 GCA_026784285.1 Stomatorhinus walkeri
GTCTCCTGCTACCTGCCTCCGGAGGCGGGCTTGATGATGTCATATCTCACTACAACCAGCCTACCTTCTGCCTCAATATCATCATCCAAATAGCCCTGTCTCCTTTCGAGCGGTGGCGACAATGCTAATGCTAATTGGGGGCTTCCTGCTGGGACGGAGAGCTGGGGGCCCAGTGGGACGGCTCTGACTGCCCGGTGAAGGAGCCATCTCCGCTGTACTCAGGATATCCCGCTTAGTGCGGAGCGGCCAGAATATGTACATATGGATGGGGGGGGGGGGCGGGGGACGATATTCAACATCACATGATGATCACATCATCGCGCTTCACAGACCAGGGATGACCAACCACAACCGAGGCTGAAGAACCAGCCTCCAGACGGCCTTGGTGTACCAGGACCTGGGCCCCTGAAACGGGCCCGCAGACCCAACAGAGACTCACCGCCATATGCTAAGAGCATCTGACCTGGATCCAGAGCATGAGAGCAAGGGGCCATTTCAGCAAGAACCCATGGGACGGAGTCCGGGGGAATAAACAAAGGGGTGCGGACTGAATTCTTGCAGACTTGCCAACTGGCCCCCCCAGGCAGTCCGTATGGCCCCCAGTGAACCGGAGGGATGGCTGTTCATTTATATAACATTCTTCCTGCCTCCAGCTGCCTGGAGCCGGTCCTGATTGCACTTCCTCCGGGTTCGGGTCCCAGCCACGGGCCCTGATGCAGTGGTCGGGGTGACTGGTGACCAGTTTGGACACGGGAAGGATGGGGTGGCAGCCTGGCAGTAGGCCAGGCCCAAAGATCTGCAGCCCCACATCCCAGCGGAGGGGGGCACCTCTCACAGCTGTAATCTCTCAGGAGTTACACAAGCATCGTGTTAATCAGAATAAAAAGAAATTAAGAGAGACACAAAAAACTAAACTGAAATTAAAATAAACTCGAAAACTAACAGAAATAAAATAAATATGCGTTTCTGGTTTTTAGCTTCTATTTTTGAGTTTAATAGCCTGTTTAGAAGCTATCAGTCTATATTGACTTATCAGATGTCCCTCCTCTACAGACCGCCAACATAGCTTATCAAACTGACAAAATCACATGGGCCCACCCAAATTTAACGTGTTTCAAGAAGTTAAACATGTTCATGCAGAAAGCTGGACATTCACATGAAAACACGGAGTGGAACCATTTTGAGTATGACACAAACTTTAATAAGAGCAGATGTGTTGTGGACGGAGGGCCGGTCAATCTTATAGGTGACATGGGGGGGGGGAGGGGGTTCTCTCCCTGGGGCATGCTCAGGGCTCGCCGGCCCAGCATGGATGTGACCAATGGAGTTTTGGTGAGGGACGTTTAATGGACAGAGCCCAGCTATTTTAAAGATGCACCTAACCTGCTACAACAAGCATGTTTATAAATAGGTGAGAAGGGGTTACAGGGTTAATGAAAGCTGAGCCCTTATTAATAATACATCGTGTGCGTTTTTCCATTTGTGGGCTTCTTCCTTTTTAAAGACTAAAACAAAAATTAAATTATCGAGCTCAGACAAAAGTACAAACAAATAAAAATGGTCAAAAACTCATTAAACTGGGTGAGGCACGAACCCATCGCAGGGCGCACACACACACACACACACACACTCAAACCCAGGTCTCAGAGGTGTGAGGCAACAGGACTAACCACCACACTGTCCCCAAGGAGTTTATTTTATTTAATTTTTTAATCAATTCTTTATGTGAAATGTGAGCCTAATCAAGCCCATTTTTAATCAGGTGAATACCTAGCTTCAAATTTCATTTTTAGATCTTAAAAAAATCACCGAGGTCCGGACCTCAGCGACCTCATAGCTGGCTAGGGCTCTGGGCACAGGATGTCACCTTTGCCACGAATCAGTTAATGAACTTTCCTCCCAGCTAGATAACTATAAAAGATAAAGATAATCATTATTGTCACTGTCACTTGAACAACGAAATTGAAAATGCAATTCAACTCAATGTGAGGTGTAAAAAGAGAAATTAAATATGTTAAAAATATACAAATTGCACTGAATATTGCACTGGATTACAGGTTTCATTGAATACTTCAATACTTCAATGACTATACAGACTGCAATGATGAAATATAAAAAATTAACTGTTCTGTTTTGCATTTAAAGCCATGATTTGCTTTGGGATAAAAACTGTTTTTCGGGCGAATTGTCCTGGATTTCATGGCTGTGTCTCTTGCTTGTGACCGGGATGTGATGAATCCTGTGAAATGTCCATAGCTTTTTTCCGGTATTGGTAGGTTAGGGTTAGGGTTCCAGGGTGGGGGGGGGGCAGCCAAATATTTTCCCTGCTGCTCTGATCGCCCTGTGGAGAGCTTTCAAATCTGAGGTTAGGGTTAGGGTTAGGTTAGTGCGACTGCCGTACCACACACAGAGTCCGTATGTAAGTACGTACCCGATGGAACAGTGGTAAAAGGCAAGGAGCAGATTTTTGGGAAGACTGTTCTTTCTGAGCATTCTGCGCCTTCTGCAGCAGATCCTTGGTGTAAGCACTCCAGGTCAGGTCATCCTTCAACTCAATACCCAGGAACCTGAACAACAGGACCCTCTCCACAAATGCCCCGGCAATATACCACGGTCAACTATAAATGGTATAACTGGAAAGTGGAAACATCTAGGAACATCAGAAACTCAGCCACGAATTGGCAGACCATGTAAAGTAACAGGGTAGATCGCTGAGTGCTGAGGCGCATAGTGTGTGAAAGTCATCAATGGTCTGTTTACTCAGTAACTGCAAAGTTCCAAACTTCCTCAGGCATTAACACCAGCGCAAAAACTGTGATCTGGGAGCTTCGAGGAATGGGCTTCCATGGCTGAGCGACTGCAAGCAAGCCTCATGTCACCAAGCAGAATGCCACGCGTGGGATGTAATGGTGTACAGCACGAACCACTGGAATATGGAGCAGTGGAAACGTGTTGTGTGGGGTAATGCATCACGCTTCCCTGTCTGGCAGTCTTATGGATGAGTCTAGGTTTGATGGATGCCAGGAGAACATTACCTGCCTAACTACATTGTGCCAGTTGTAAAGTTTGGTGGAGGAGGGATAATGTTATGGGACTGTTTTTCAGAGGTTGGGCCCCTTAGTTCCAGTGATGAGAATCTGGGAATTCTTCAGCATACGAAGACTTCTTGGACAATTCTATGCTTCCATCTTTGTGGGAACAGTTTGGGGAAGGACCTTCTCTGTTCCAGCATGACAGTGCCCCAGTACACAAAGCAAGGTCCATAAAGACATGGTTGGGTGATACTGGAAGAACTTAAGAGGCTCCCTAGAGCCCTGAGCAGAACCCTGTCAAACACCATCTAGATGAACTAGATCAGAGATTGGAAGCCAGGCCTTCACGTTCAACATCAGTGCGCGACCTCACAAACGCTCTTCTGGGAAAATGGGCAAGCATTCCCACAGACACACTCCAAAGTCTTATGGACAGCCTTCCCAGAAGAGTGGCAGCTGTTATAGCTGACAGGGGGGACTAACTCAATAGTGATGCCTATGGATTTAGAATGGGATGTCATAGAAGTTCCTATTGGTGCAATGGCCACGTGTCCAGATACTTTTGTCCATATAGTGTACATTGCTGGGTCCAACTATGCAGCAAATCACTCACGAAACTTAAGCTATTATGCCCCCTAGTGGTGACAGTCCACATAAACATCACATTGTAGAAATTTTACAAAGCTGTTAATTCACGTCACAGAACAGCAATGAGTACATTTAAGCCCCATCACCAACACAACAGAGTTGCATTAAAAAATTTCCTCCAGACTCAAAAATGTATGTCTTAGCACTGATAGATTAGTCATAAACATATGATCCCGAGCCTGTAAAGTCAGAAACAGACACAGACAATCTGAAATGTGACTGACGAGGTGTGAGAGTCAACATGGACACAGGAAACAGCAACAGGGATGGACGGGGGAGACAGCTCCTCCTGCGGACATGCGTGAGTAGATTCTGGACCGACACAGTTGGTCAATGTATGAATGCAGTGCTGCTGCCAGCATCACCTACCACTTTCACCGGGCTGGGAAGTGAAGGAAGAGAGGAAAGAGGTGGGAGTGAGGGAGGGGTGGCTGGAGCCTCAAATTTAATGATGAGCTCAAGATGATTCAACATACTAATGGACTGAAGGACACAGGGGGAAAAAACAGCAGTTTGCAAACAGGGATGGCAATAAGCCAGAGAGGAGAGCCACTGGTATCTGGTGACTTTATAACCGGAAAGACTCTGGGTCACATCCCACTGTGGATTTGCAGTGCATTAAGAACATCACATTTTGCTATGTTGCCACCTTATGTTAAAAATGTTTAAGCTCTTTCTTCTTCTCAATCTACACTTGAGATCCCATTATGACAAAAAAATACAGAAGTTAAATATTTTTTTGCGAATTTATTAAAATTAAGAAAATGAAACATCACACTGACATAGTATGTACTATAGTAGTAGAATATAGTGGCATTCGGACCCTTCACTCAGTACATAGGTGAAGCACCTTTGGAAGCAAATTACAGACTTGAGTTTGCTGTGTATGAGAGAAAGAGCTACGGACGCTCTGATTGGGGAGTTTCTGCCATTATTCTCTGCGGGTCCTCTCTAGTTCTGTGAGGGCGGAAGGCCGCCGCTGCTGAGCAGCCGTCCTCAGGTCTCTCCAGAGATGTTTGTTCGGGTTCAAGTCCGGGCTCTGCCTGGGCCACTTCAGGTCATTCAGAGTTGTCCCCGAGTCACCCCTGCTTTTTCTTTTCTTTGTGCTTGGGGTCATTGTCCTGATGGAAGGCAAACCTTAACCTAAGTTCCAGAGGGTTTCATTAAGGAAGTCTCTGTACTTTGTTCCGTTCAGCTTTCCTTTTCAATCCTCACTGGTCTCTCAGTCCCCGCCCCTGAATGATGCTACCGTGCCTCGCCGTGATGAGCGAGGCCTGATTTCCTCATTTGTGGGAGTTTTAATAGGTAGCGTGTTAATGGTTAGATAAGCCCATTTGTAACTGAAAGAAAGATTGAATCCCCGACCAGCAAGGTACGGCCCCCAAGCACTGAATTAGCTGCCCCCTGCTGTCACAATGTCACATATGGGTTACATGCAGAAGACACATTTCATTGTGCACTGTGGTGTGTCAACAATGACCACTAATCACCTAATATTAGATTACACAAAAAAAGTTCTGAGGGCAGAATGAAAAATGACTGGTTCAGAGAGATTACCAATCAGATTCAGAGGAGGTGAGCCCAAGACATCTGATTGGTTGGTCCTGCATACTCTAGTTCAGCAGTGTCAAACTCCAGTCCAAGAGGGCTTGGGCACTGTGTGGCTTAGTTCTTTACCAGTTCCACCGCAAATCATTCAGATCAAGAGCTGTGTGGGAATTAGCACAAGAAGTTGAATTAGGTGTGTTAAATGAGGGCAAACCTTAAATTGTGGACGGTTCTGGCCGTCTGTAGAACAAGATGTAGAAATAGCTCACAGATTATCAATATAAATGAGATGCACCTGAGCCAAATTTAAAGTGTCTTAGCAAAGGGTCTGAATACATAGATACAATCTGTGCTTGATTTTTCATTTGCCAAAATTTAAAGAATCCTATTTTCACTGTCATTATAGCATATTCATTATAGATTTATGAGGGAAAATGTGAGTTTAAATGTTTTTGCATAAAAACATAAGATGTGAAAAAGTGAAGGGATCTATACTTTGCGAATGCACTGTATCTGTAGTGTTTCTCACCCTTTGAGTGTGGGACAAAGTTTTTAAATAAGCGCATGAAATTTAAATGAGCCCTTTGGCATTGGGAGCACTGTTCATGAAGCCAGTGTGCAGGGGGGACAGGCAGCTTGACACTAGGGTCACGTACCCATAGGGCGCTCAAATGCTGATACGGGCCTTTACCCTTCACACGTCACCCATGTGGCCCAGTCCATTTCTGCAGTGCCAGCTGACAACCGGGTGGCTAACAACTGCGCCCTCGGGCAAAGACCACCCTATGTGGCCCAAGATCGGCCACAGCTGGCCCTGGAGACTGCCATCATGCGTTGTCATCGTAGAGGTTCAAGTAATGATGACCAAAAGTCCATCTCATGAACCATGTGCAGTATTTTTTTGACCCCACTAGATGGTGCTCTTGGCTTGATGTATGCTTTGAGCCCTTTTTTGAACAGATGCCATCTATTCAAAAAAGGGCCCCCTCAAGCCAAGAGCACCATCTAGTGGGGACGAAATAATACAGCGGATGGTTCGAAATGGGAGTTGCCGTTTCGTCCATCACTAGGCGGGAGACTACCAAAGGATGCAATCTGTCTCCTCCCCATCATCCCCACCCCAAGTCTCCTGAATGACTTTTCTCTTATACAGCACCTGGCACTCCTGCTGATGTACCTGACCCAGGTGGCCATCCAGGATGCCCCTGCCTGGGTGGTAGAGCTGGAGTATCCACATAGAGAGGCTCTAAGGGTAGGTCCTGTGTCCAGCTGGCCAGGGTTACAGAAAATCTAGCTCACAGCAGCCACTGCGATTCCTAGTGACTTTCTGCGCAAGCCTGTCTCAGAAACAGGAGCAACAGAGGAGAAAAGAATTTGAGTGACAGAGGGACTGAAGGGGGGGGGGGGGGCTCGGTCCTACCCACCCTGACATGGAGCCAACGTCACCCCCAACTGCAGAGGAAGCTAGCCCCTCCGGGGGCCTCAGCTTTAGAGTCTCTGCAACCTGAATAACAGGCCGCTCCTCCTGGGAGCTGTGGAAGCAGCTGGCCAGCTCAAACTTCCAGGGGCTGAAAAGAAATTCATCTTCTAGGGGCGATGAAGGCAGAGAGCATACTCTGCAGGCAGAGAGCATACAGGTCCAAAATCTAACCGCACCAGCGTGATGCCCCCATTGACTGAGAGGGGCTCCTGCACATGTATCCTAATTTAAACATTCTGACTTCCTGGTTATTTCTGTGCAACCTGGAAATAAACATTACTAAAAAAAAACTTTTCCCTGTTACGTTGTTCACCCTGATATATCCACTACAGCAGATCACCCTTCAAGAATACCCACAACAGACCTGTTATTTTCAGAATTGTATTAACAAGGACCCTGGGACAATTCCAGCTTAGCTGCTTATAAACAACACTTCTGCCCAAATTCCTACACGTTTATTTATAACAGCACAGAACAGGCCGTACACCAGTTCGTAACCACTCACTCACTCCTGAAAGCAAGCATTCACTGTGTAATAGGAGCCAGCTCCACTACCATGTGAAGGTCCATTTTAACAGGACTAAGGTGTAGCCTGCTCTCACAGGGGACCTTCTGGGACATTCCACTCGACATACTGGACAGGCCACAGCTTTCAGAAAGGACTGGTAGGTGAGAGAATCTCATCTCTATAAGGAACCCCACCGGAAGCAGCCACAGCAGTCTCATTGACAGTAAGTCTGCATAGCAGACAGTCTCTCACCATCTTCTGATAACAGAACCTGCCGAATGCTCTAAGGCCCCTGTAAATGGTGTTTACAAGCCACACTTTTTCACTGCAGCTCAATGACACACAGCCAAAATAAACATCATTAACCCATTTTACTACCTGGAACAAAGGCACTGAGGTACAAAAGAACACTACCATTCCACTCTTTATGACTCACAACTACTACATCTGTAAGACAAAATGACTGAAAAGAAAACTCAAGAATTCACACCCTTATTAATCACAGAGGTGTTGGCGCCATTCTGAGCTGCCACAGACTAAAACCAGTTAGAGTATATTAATGACATGGATGATCAACATGTACTAGTGTTGGTGAAAAGGATGCTTCATGAACTGTATTTTCTGACCCCACTAGATGGTGCACATGGTTTGCTTTGGGGCATGCTTTCAGCACTGTTTTGAAAAGAGAGCACCATCTAGTGGTGTCAGAAAATACAGCAAATGGTTCATGAATCGTCATTTTAGCCATTACTAACATGTACCTACCTGTAGCTGGTACCAAACACGGAATAAAGAAAATGGGTTTGTGTCATCCAACAGAAATGGATGGGGATATAAAGTGAAACACAAAACCAGAATGGCTGGGGTCAGTTTGCTGGTACATTTGCAGGGTTCACACATCAGCTTGGTGTGGTGGATGGCAGGGAAGCTGCCGCAGGTTAATTGCACTGCCCACACATAACTGAGGGGGGCGCTAGGGATCACACATCGTATAGACCAGCTTTAATCTTTATATTTGGAAAACATGCATGTATAAATAATGTTTTGGCATCTATTCTTTTTTTTGAAAAACACTATTGTAAATAGAAAGGACCCAACCCTGAAAAACAACATATTTTATTCTAAGCCCAAAGTATATGAGTAAGCCGGGAATCGGAGACCTAAACCGCAAGACCTGGCACAAAATCTTCATAACTTCAACAACATATAATCACATTAAGTTTGAGTACAGGAGAAGAAACTCTTCATCTAAAACCTCATCCATGGTCAGACAGGAGATGGAACAAAGGGCTGCATGGCGGCCACTTGTGGTTCAAGCCAGGCACTGCATCAGAAGAGCACTGTAGAAGGACAGTGGAAACTCAGCTAGAAGTAAGATATTAAAAAACAAACTGAATACAAACATGACTACATTTTATACAGGCATCATTCCCACATTCAGAAAAACAGTCCATGAGCTGCTCATCTCGCTGGCCAACTGCGTGAGCTACCATGTACGATGGTGTGCGCGTGTCTGAATGCAGTGCACTGCAACTTTTAAGTGTCCTCGGTCATCTCCTGGCTGTCTGTCCGAGCAATTTTCCGAGGAGGGGCGGGACTCTCCCCCTCCACATGTTCCTGTTCCCGCTTTTTGGCGGCATTCTGTCAGAGAGAGAGAGAGAAAAAAAACACGGCATCCGATAAACTGAGATGTCCCAACAACTATAGGCACAAACATCAAGGTAAAAAAGAGGCCAACCTTTTTGTCCCACTGCTGATGAAGGTATCGTAGGAGAATGTTTGTCTTCTCTGTGACAATGACTGCAAGGGGGAGAATATGAACACATTTTACCGAAATGTGACTTAAGCATCTGGTCAAAACATCAGCGGTTAAGGAGAGAATGATTACAGCGAGTGGAGCTCAGGGGGAAACAGCGAGCATTGAGACAGGTGGGGGTGGGCATTATGGCGGACAGGGGGGCAGAGAAACACTCACTCTGCTCAGATGGGTACTCTCTCGTTGGAAGGTAAACCGATGGTCTCCTGTTCTGTAATAAACATTCACAAGCATTTAACAGCAGAGAAAGCCAGATCCTCACTTTCCCAAAGACATGCAGTTAGAAGCCCTCAGCACCACCCACTACAGCCCAACAGAACCCACAGCTGTCGAACCCTGTCCAGAGTGCAGCTGCATAACCCCACCCCCCACCGCCAGCCAGGAAAGAGAGCGCTCACCGACGCCTTGCAGACGGAGTCGGCGTGAAACCTGCTGAAGTTGCTCTTGTTGTAGACGGGGAGCCCTTTCAGGAAGTCTGCCTGCAGGAAGAGCCAGCCATTAGCAAGCACACTGAGAGGTACACTGAACAAAAGAGCAACCCTTAACCGGAACCTTTTCAGAAAATCGGGGAGCCATTGGTAACGGCAACAAACAGCAGAGCAGTGCCCAGGCTCCCCATAGCACTCTAGGGAGTCGGTCTGATATTTGAGATCAACACGGAATCTAGCTGACCCAACAGATACACCCATATTCCCATAACATGTCATATCATAAAGATAATCAGATGACAAGCATACCTTACTGACGTGGGTTATGTGATGACAGGCATGCCATAATTACGAGGATCCCGGAATGCTATAATTCTTAACACGGATTTTAGCATAAAGATAAGACCATAAACACACAGCTCCTATTAGGAGTATAGGGAGGTTTAGGGGCGTTGGCCTATGATCAGCTGGTACAGTCTTATTGATTTGCGGCTTATACAAGAGCCGATCGACCTTGCACCGTTCAAAGCACTACCGGCCAGAACCGCACCGCCAGGTAAAATACCGAGGACATTTCAAAGCCTCATAACTGGGTACCATGAGCCGTACGGACCAAAACGGTCTCTCATCACACAAACGATGACCAAATACCGGACAGGCTTACTAGCTACCAAACCAGCAGGGGGACATGCTAACGCAGAAGCGGGCGCTACACGGCTAAAAGACAAAAAGTGTTAAGCTGACAGGCAGAACAATATGTAGAACCTCACCTTGTCCATGTTTTCCTGGGCTGCGACGGTCAAAGTGAGGCAGTTCGTGGGTTTAACTGCGAAATATCCGGGCGACGCCACTATTATAAGCTGCTAGGCAGCTGCCGTGCCGTCGTTCTGCTAGCGGACTGCTAGCTAACTAGCGATAAAAAGGAGCAGACTACAGCTATGAAACCATGCACCGTATGAACAACGCGCTTGAAAGGTGAGAAACAGAAGAAATCACGACAACGTGCTTTAGTACATAAGACCGTATATATGTATGTATTTACACGAAAATTAAATGTATTTTTCGCACTATAGCAACCGCCTAGCTAGAACCTGCCATCTTTGATTCTTTACGCCCAATAGCCGTGGAAGCACATTTACGTCATCTTTCCTGGTACCGAGACTTAATTCTGATTGGCTGCCAACCGTCGTTTCAGAGGTTGCGTTGTGGCTCACTACCAATCATAAACCACCGCTAAGAAAATTACATAGGTTGAGATATCTATGAGTCACATGTGCGGAAGTTCGGCACCAGTTGATTAAAGTGTTGATTAACATGTGAAGTGCAAATAGAATCAAAGTTTATCAAACGCACAACAGTGCCGCATTCGGCAGTAGATGCAGACAATAAAACGAGTCTCTGAGAGCTCCCTGTATAAAAGTTATAATAAGTATTTATATTATGAATATATTTGCTGAATTAAGCTTTGGATTTGATCCTGCAAACTTTTATTAGATTCCTTGTTGGCTGCAACTGTACTTGATGAGTATTATTTAAGTAAATTAAATACTGGTTAACTCAAATCGGGTCCAATAATATCTTTTTGCAATTACAGTGGTACCTCGGTATATGTCCTTAATCCGTTCCATATTCTTGGACTTTTACGAAACAGGACGTATTTTTCCCCATAAGAAATAAAGGGAAAATGATTAATCCGTTCCCATTAAAAATAAATCCTATTGTTATTGGCATATTTATACATTGATGGGATTGTATAAAATAATTTAAACACTACTTAATACTAAAATACACAAATACAAAAGCAATTAGATTAAATAAATGAAAAGAGTTATAGCGCGGGTTGCTCACTGAATGGTAGCAACTGGCGTACTGACGCTCGTGGGCAGTCGTGGCTTTGTCTCGAGAGAGGTAAACAGGGGTTGCGCGCGGTGCTGTGATTCATTTTGACCCATACAAGTCCTGGCACGCAAGTAGTATTTTCAAACTAAGGTCGTATACCAAGCACCGTATATAATATCCAGTTGGGTCACATCCAAATATTATATATAGCATTACCGTTTTCCTTGGTGTGAATGACAGAACATATTATACCTTTATACTTTTTACATTTTTAAAGTTCGTTTTACCGCAAATATAGATATCGTTGTAACCCAGGTTTTATCAAAAGCAACATATCTGCATCGAATACAGATGCTAATTCTATAATTGCTTTTCGAAATGACATAAGCAAGATGTAAGCGTGCACCTTAACCTACCACTCCCATTTTTGTGTATAGAATTTACTTAGAAATAAATGGGGTATGTTTACGTAAGTTTACTTACCTAGCCAACACTGTCCTAATACAGGACATCTTATAATTGGCAATTTAGTATACATAGGCAACAGTAAATCAGTTACGCCAAACCAGTTATAAATGTTTACAAAACTGAGAAATATAAACTCGAAAACCATTCATCTGGATTGAACTTAACTTTATTTATCGACACAATATGAAGAATGAGTTCCAGGACAAGCCTCACTCCATTAAGTTAATAATGTCTCGGAGGGTTGCTTTTCCGCGGAGTTACTTCACATCTGCAGGTCCAAACCCACAGATGAGATGTCCCACATAGTCTGACACATAAGAGGGCCTGATCAGTGCGTCAAAGATTTCCGTCCTTTGAGCATTCTTCTTAGAATAACCTCGATGCCGCTACGGGTGCTGATTCTCTTCAGCCAGCCATGGGTTCTCTTTCGTTTGATGTTCTTGGGCTGGTACTCGGTGCCGCGCTTGACTGTCCGTATCTGCTGGGAAGCCCAAGGCAGAGACTGGAACATGCCACCTAGACGCTGAGCTGCCGTCCCAAATGGTACCCAGCTGCTAACTGCCCGAGTGTGTGAAGCGCCGGAATCAAGCACCTGCGTAAGCGGGGTCCTGTAGAAAAAAAACGACACGTCTCATTACACAACAAACCACCCAACACCAAAACACAATGATTTATACAGGAAACTAAAGATACACTCTCTCAGGTCCACGCCATGGTGGGCCATCTATTAAAGTACATGTACCTGCTTGACGTCCGTCCAATTCCAGACGTCAGACGGGCTGCTGGTCTTAGTACATTCATTTTTGTTTAACTTCGTTTTATTGCTGGACAGTGGCTAACGGGGTCTTTCTACTTTCATGACAATTTCTGTTACTCTATTCCATATGCTTGCAGCTACGGCTGTATCTCGATCAGGGCAATCAGAACAGGAAGTTAGTCACGGACGTCCTTCCGCCGCCAAGGTCGAAATTTACAACAGATCTGGGATCGGTCGAGCTCCACGCAGCAGGGGTATTTGAGGAAAGCTAGGAGAGAAAACTGGTCCTAGAACAGAGGGGTCTGAGTCTGTCTGCGCATGTGTAAAACGGTGTTCTATTATAGAAGGTGGTGCGGCATATTTGCTTGTGGTGTTTGTGGAAATGGTTTCTGTACCAGTAGTGAAACGCTGTTGCCGCCTAAGACTCTCGTTCTAAAAACGAGAAAATATGTTATTGTTTAATTATGTCAAACATGATTGTTTTCAAATAAAAATGGACATGATGCTCGTTTACAAGGCCGTTTATTTAATGATGAAATGTTACACATGCATGGTTATACAACATTATTAAAATTATTTATGTTGTGTATGCAAGGCGTTAACATAGTAGTCTAACAAAATCTCGAGACACACGGAGCATCTTAAAGACAGTTGCTAAGCAACTACAGCACTCACTGCGGTTGTGGTACAGAAAGATGTATTTTGATTCAACAATA
>JAODUD010000043.1:14100228-14113753 GCA_026784285.1 Stomatorhinus walkeri
TATTTGGATAAACCGGCTTGAATGATACATTTTGTTTCTAAACAGTGCAAAGAAACACGAATAACCGTAGGACGGGTCGTATAGAAACAGATTTGCATAAGAACTGCAAGTAAGATATAGAACAATCGACGCGCGTTGGCGTCTAATCTGGGTCAGCCTGGGGATGGTACATTCCGAGTGGAAGGGTCTCGCCGTGCCCGATCGTCCATCCACCTGCCTCGGTAACAGAGACTGCAGACGCCTCATTGGCAGACTCCGTACTAACAGCGGCAACTGATTGGCCAACACCGCCGTCAATCACAAGGAGCGGCGGGGCTTCGTCGATGCTGAGTGTAGAAGCGATGAAAGAGGGGGAATCAGTCCGGGTCTGTCCAACCCGGCTGATGGGTGCATCGAATCACCGCATGATCATCCTGCCAATGGCTCCGCAGTGGGTCAATGGCGCAGCGGCACCTGCACACCCCGGTTCGCCACCATTTACAACTAATTTCCATACTAACAGGTAAACTCCCAATGGGGACCTGAAAACCAGTTTAAATGCAATAGATTGCAGTAAAATTTGAGTATTGGATTGGCTGCGGTTTTGTGGGCGTTTGAGAAAATAAAGTAAACTTCGTTCGTCATCTGTCATTTTTTCCACTTCTGCCGGAATCGTCGGTGAATCAGGTAAGATCTCCCTCGGGATTTTTGACACCTGTCACGTGTCCCCCTCCATCAGGCTTTAATGTGCGTTTGCGGCGCGGTTTTCTGGTGCCGTGTCTTCATCGGCGGTTTTTACTCTCCTTCGTTTTCTGTTCTGGCCAACGGGTTCAGGCTATCCATTGCGCAAAGGGGATGCTGCGGCAGCGCTGGCAAGTGGTTACCGCAGCAGTGAGATGTCTACTGCAGAAGCGGACCACCGTGCAGCCCTCAGCCTGCTGGACGGAGCTTGTTATTGCAATATGCCCGCATTACAGTCACTGTATTACCTTGTGTTGATCCTGGGACGTACCGCTTTTTGTCAGGGCAATTAATGATGTGCTAAATAATGATGAAGTCGGTGTATGGTAGCTCTTAGGGCCAACGTTTAAAAATGACCTTCCTGCGTGTCCTTTACAAAGCCCGTCTGCACAACCGTAATGCGATAGGCGCAGAATAGTAGAGCCACCGAACTGTCCTGGAGTGCCAGTAACCTGGGTCCCATCCCTGTGTTTGCCTGTGCGTGCTGATCGGGCTGGTCCCAACCACACTGAGGTGAGGACTGGAACTGGGAGCATCTGCAACAGCCACTGGGTGCACAGAAAACTTACTGCAGAGAAGCATCCTGCTGTAGCTGATTCCTAGGTGAATCTGAGGGCTATGTAGAGGTAAGATAGAGGAGAGCCCAGTCTATTGCATTGAAGTTACTGTAATAATAATAATAATAATAATAATAATAAATACTGATGTGGTGGCATCAGCACATAATGGCTTATTGACAGTGCTGTTGTTTTGGCCTTAGAGAGAGTAGAGGAAGGAGAGGAATATGAGAGGAGAAGCCAGCAGGGATTGGCTGCATGTTGTGCTTCAGCACTGCCTCTGCTGGTGTGCTTTGGGAACTGCATGTCCGACCGCTGACCTCGGTCAGCACTTCAGCGTCATCTTGTCATGCTTCCAAGAGACTAATGATGGCGTTCAGGCTATGGTCAGCTGCCCTCCTCTCGTCAGCTACTGCGATGTATTCCTTCGGTCAGCTAGCGATTCCGAATCAAGTGAATGTCAGACTGGTCTGCAGCAAAGCTGACTGGGGGGGTATCGCTCATCGAGGGGCAGAGAATTGGGGCAACTGGTGGACAACAGGGGGCATTTTGAAAGGCGGTGTAGCGCTGACGTCCCTGATATTTCTGTGTGTCTGCAGGCGGGCACGATGCTGACAGGCATTGTAGAGAGTCTGCTGTGCTGCTTGACGGCAAAGTACAGTAACGCGCCAGTGCGTCTTCGAGCCCTAGACACCAGCGACGGCTTCGAGTTTGTGGAGGTGAAGCCCGGCCGGGTGCTGCGAGTGCGCCACGTCGTCCCCGAGCGGCCGTCTGGCGAGGAGGTGGATGTGCCACCAGGGGTCAGCGTTCGCTGCAAGCGGAAGATCGTCGTGTATCGAGGCGGGCAGCTGCTCATTGAGAACCTGGCCGAAGTGCCCCGCTCCGAGATCCTGCACTGCCAGGACGGGAGCACTACTGAGGTTAGCGCCACGCTGGAGGTGGAGATGGGCGCCGCCCTATCTGCAGGGCCTGGTACTACACCTCCCACGAGCCGCCGGCGACGCAGGCCCAAACGCACGGTGCTGATCGACATGGAGCAGCGAATCTCCAGCTGCAAGGGCAGCCAGGCGGACGTGGCGCTGTTCTTCCTCCACGGGGTGGGTGGGTCCTCAGATATCTGGGCCAACCAGCTCGATTTCTTCTCACGTCTCGGCTACGAGGTGATCGCCCCCGACCTGCTGGGCCACGGGGCCAGTTCAGCACCCGAGTTCCCTGCCGCCTACACCTTCTACGCGCTGGCGGAGGACCTGCGAGCCGTCTTCAAGAAATTCGCGCGCCGACGTAACATCCTCGTCGGCCACTCTTACGGGTCAGAGCCTCCGTCCACGAGCCTGCCGTCGCCGCCCCCAGACCGTGGGTTGCCCCCAGGGTCCTGAAGCTCTTTGTCATTGCAGGGTATCATTCTGCACCTTCCTAGCACACGAATACCCAGAGCAGGTGCACAAGGTGGTGATGATCAACGGCGGTGGTCCAACAGCCTTGGAGCCCAGCCTGTGCTCCATCTTCAACCTGCCCTCCTGCATGCTCCACTGTCTCACACCCTTCCTGGCCTGGAGCTTCCTCAAGTAAGCCTGTCAGCTCGTGGCCCTCCAAACTACGCGCGATGCGGAATGGGGCCCTGGCTGTGATGCACTCCCGCTCTTTGCCGCCCCCTACAGGGCCGGCTTCGCCCGCCAAGGGGCCAAGGAGAAGCAGCTGCTGAGGGAGAACAACGCCTTCAACGTGTCGCCCTTGGTGCTGCGGGCCACCATGAGCGGCCAGTACTGGCCTGAGGGCGATGAAGTGTACCACGCGGAGCTCACCGCGCCCACCCTGCTGCTACATGGCATGTGCGACAAGTTCGTGCCCATCGAGGAGGACCAGCGCATGGCAGAGGTACCCGGAGTCTCTCACTCAGCCACCTGACCCAAGTGCTCCACCCTCTTTCTGTCACTCACAGTCACCTGACCGCAATCCTCCAATCACGGTCTGTCACTGTCACCGGACCTCAGTACACCAACCACAATCTGTCCCTCATAGCCACCTGACCTCAGTGCTCCAATGAGAGGCTGTCAGTCAGTCACTTGACCTCAGTGCTCCAACCTCACTCTGTCACTCTGACCTCAGTGCTCCTACAACTCCTATGTTCCTGACCAGCCCTGTGGTTTGATCCCTTAGATTCTGCTGATCGCCTTCCTGAAAGTCATCGAGGAAGGCAGTCACATGGTGATGATGGAGTGTCCAGAGACAGTCAACACGGTCCTGCACGAATTCTTCCTCTGGGAGCCTGACACCTCGGCCAGACAGCGTCCCACAAAGCCTGACGCCAGTCAGGCCACTCCAGACCCTGCAGCAAGAAACACCAAAAGAAAATAGCCAATGGGAATCTGAGATTCCAGGGAGTGTAACCAATGAGAGTCCTCGTTGCTGGTGAGAGCAGAGCGATATGAGCATATCTGTTCCAGACCCAAGGAGAATGGAGCGGAGGAAAGGAAGAGGAGGGAGGAGATGAGGAGAGGGAGCGGGAGACATAGGGAGACAGGGAGAGCAGGACAGGGAGAACAGATACCCCACACCACACCCAGAACCTCCCCCCCCCTTTGGTGAGGAGAGGACAAAGGAGGCACAGAACAATGCTGGGAGCTTCCAAGTGAGGAATTAGTGTCACAGGATTGGCTGTATATGACAGAGACTATGTAAGCCAGCCAATCAGCTGCGGGAGAGAACAAGATGCTGGGCAGCATGCGTGTGCTGTGTGTCCGTTACTGCAGGCACTTCAATCCGCCTGCAACCCCACTCTGAGTCTACTTACCAGCTTAAATACAGTAGCACTTTGTGAAATGTTACTACTGACTTGAGTGTAACATTGTAAGCAGTGAAGTCCACATGTACAGACTTAAATCACTTCGTCTCCTTTTGTGAGGCACTGTATGTCTGCTTTGCACTGTAGCGCCCCCTTGTGTTCAGCTACAGCCTCAGAACAGCAGTGTTCTTTTTAGCGCCTCTGACTGGGCGGCCTCCTGTCCTCAAGCAATTTATCTAACCTAAGGTTTGGGCATGTGGTCCACTTCAGGATGCCCATCCCTTCACAGGTGCATTATGGGAAAGTATTGCACACACGGCCTCAGCTGCTCTGACTTCCTCCCCCCTGCTTCCTACCTGCCATGTCCACATGGTCTGCTGGCAGATACATGTATATGTGTCCCTTTAGTGGTTTGGGCTCAGGACGAGAATAAGGACTTGTCACCGTGACTGTGTGTCTCTGTGCCGTGTTTGGTGTACATGTCGAATCGTGCAGCACATTGCTCAGCACCGATGACCCGCACAATGTCCATTAAGTCAGTAGTCTGATGCGCAGCTGAGAAACCCTGGATGTCCGTGTCTTCCTGTCTTAATGGTGTATGTGAAAACAGCGAGAAGAATAAATGTGGTTTTTAAATGCTGAGGCGCTTGTCGCCTGTCTTTCCATGTGCGCACACACACACACACACACACGTACGGCTGCTCACCTCACCTCACCCTGGGGGCTCCACCTCCCGGACACTTCTGACTGGGGTCTCCCTGTGCCTCTGGACTGTCGCTGCACCGCCAAGAGTCTTCCTCACATCATGTTGAGGTGGGGGCTCATGTGACTTTCGCATGAAGAAACTCCCCAATTCCCCACTCATTTGGGCAGAAAGGCTGCCCCAGGTGCCACTGGGGGTCATGACAGAGGGTGTCTGTGGAGCCAAATGCCAAATCCCGGTCGGTCCAGCAGGCCGTCAGGAAGGAACTGACAATCATACGCTGCTGCATTGCAGGTCACACGCAACATCCAATATATGGTAGTCATCTTAGAGATGCATATTAACTCTCCCTTACTCAAAGGTACAACAGCAGCTGCCCCAACTGAGACACTGGCTTACAGCTGCAGGTCCTAAATGGTGTATTCCACCCCCGATGAGCAGCGTAGCGTAATTGGATGTCCTGCAGAGCAGGTGAAATCAAGGACTTTCCCATGGTTAGTTGAAGTATAGGAACTAAAGATATTTTTATATGACTCACACCTAAAATGGCCATTTTTTTACACCATAAACATCTGACAGTGAATCCTGTGGGTGGAGATGAGACATAGAAGAGAGACCAGCATAAAGATTCATATTTATTTCTGTCTTGATAGAATATATCGTGTAAAAGTGCCACTTTGCACATACATATAAATTATAATGGGAATCATAACAGCGACTGTACGGAAGGCAGGAGGGGAAGGTCAGTCTTCAGAGATGGCCTTTGGCTCCGCCTCCTCCCTTGGTCTGCTTTGATTGGCGGTCATCCCGACCACACAAAAAAAACGTAGCCCACGCTCACTGATGGTTCACAGAAGCACTTCACAGGCAAAACTTCTGCAGGTCCATGGCCTAAAGAGCTAACTAGCTTGGGCTTACTGCTTCAGTGTGAGTCTCTGGGACTCGAGTCAGGACCGGCGGTCCAGAGGTGTGCGAACGGCCTCCAGAACGGGGAGGCGTGTCACTGCCTGGGGAAAACAGCGTCGTAGATCTGCCTGTAGTGCTCCACAAAGTGCACCTCCAGGCCCTCGGTGATGTAGTCGGGCAGGTCCGAGTAATCCTTCCTGTTCTCCGCAGGCAGGATGATGCAGGTGACGCCAGCACGCTTGGCCTGCGGAGAACAGAGGGTCAGGGGGACAGAAGCGAATGGCCCGGGGACGGACTTCAGCTCGCGGACGGACGGGCGGGCGGACACTCACGGCAATGGTCTTCTCCTTGATGCTGCCCACGGGCAGGATCTTGCCCGTCAGGGATACCTCCCCGGTCATGGCTGCATTCTGGCGGGCAGGGGTGCCAGCGGCCAGCGACAGCAACGCCGTGACAATGGTGCAGCCGGCACTGGGACCGTCCTTGGGCGTGGCCCCCTGCGGGCAACAGGACGCCGTCCACCTCAGATCGGCCGTCAGACTCCCCAGGCAGCTCAGCCACCTCAGACCCAGCAGTCGGTGCCCCCACCCCCCCCTTGCCAGCAGCTCCTCCCTCTTACCTCCGGCACGTGCAGGTGGAGGTGTGAGGTCACCAGAAAGTCATTGTGCGGTTGCTCCTGCATGAGGAAGGCTCGGGCAAAGGTGTAGGCGATCCTGGCGCTCTCCTTCATCACGTCGCCCAGCTGGCCCGTCACCTCCAGCGAACCCTCACGGGGTCCCTCCTTACTCGGCGTCTCCCTTGGTCGCCGTAGCGACGTCTCAATGAAGAGCGTAGACCCTCCTGTGGGAGGTCACGGGCGGGTGAGAACTAAAAACAATCAGGTCTGTCTGTGTGTGTGTGTGTGTGTGTGTGTGTGTGCTGTATGTCACATGACACTTGAGAGACCCCCCCCCACTGACCCATGGCCGTCCATGCCAGCCCCATGACCACTCCCGGGGGGGTGGTGTCGTACATCCTGTCCACGGTGAAAATGGGTTTCCCAACGTAATCCTGCAGATTGTCTGCCGTGATCTGCACGGAGCTCTCCTCCCCGCTTACGATGCGGAACGCCACCTTCCGGAACACCTGTGGGTAGAAGAGTCATCGCCACATCCATCACCCCACACTCCCAACAGCGCCCCCTTGTGTCGGGCTAAATAACAATTGATACTTCAAGAGTTGCTTGGAGCGGAACGTGCCGATAGCGAGCCGAGCCGCCGGCCCAACGGTCCCGGCGCTGCCCATTCTCACCTTCTCCACCTGCTTCTGCAGGTTCCGGACTCCGCTCTCCCTGCAGTACTGCCTGATGAGGGCACTCAGGGCCTCTGAGGAGATGGTGGCCTTCTGCTCGTCCAGCCCGCACAGAGCCCGCAGCTGGGGCACCAGGTGCCGCTGCGGGGCGCACGGAGAGAGGCTGTCACGGGGAAGGGTCACATGACCAACTCACCAGAACCTGCCTGCCATCATGTCAAAATGACGCCTCTCCCCACCTCGGCGATGGCCAGCTTCTCCTGGGCCACGTATCCAGACACGTTGATCATCTCCATTCGGTCCCTCAGCGGCTCTGGAATGGTGTCCAGCACGTTGGCTGTGCAGATGAACAGCACCTGGAGGACAAGAGAGCAGTCAGAACCCATTTAGAGGCACCGCGGAGCCCAGTGGAGGGGGAGGGTTAGGGGGCACCTACTTTGGACAGGTCGACCGGCACATCCAGGTAGTGATCCAGGAAGTTAGAGTTCTGCTCTGGGTCCAGAAGCTCCAGCAGAGCTGAGGATGGGTCACCCTGGTAACCTCTGCCAATCTTATCAACCTTTAAAAGGAAGTATGTAAAAAGTCACAAACACATTAGCCACCTGGTTACCCACAATGCCCTATGACCGGGAGTACCTCATCAATCAGAACCAGGGGATTCTCACTCTTCGTCTTCTTCAGACACTGAATGATCTTGCCAGGCATGGCCCCCACGTACGTCCGCCTGTGTCACACAAAGGCACGTGGTGAGGGACTGCCTAGACCCTCGGTGGGGGAGCGCTCAGATCCGGACGGGGGCGCACCTGTGGCCCTTAATCTCGGCCACGTCCGTCATCCCGCCCACGCTGAAGCGGAAATACTCGCGGTTGAGCGCGCGGGCAATGGAGCGGGCGATGCTGGTTTTGCCCACTCCAGGGGGGCCGTAGAAACACAGTATCTTGCCCTGAATGGAGCTTCGCAGCTGACTCACTGCAATGAATTCCTGGGGGGGGGGGCAAGTGCAGCAAAGGATTTGGTGAGAGGGTGAAGCACTATTAACCTGACTGAGACCACCCAGTATGTGCTCACCAGTATTCTTTTCTTGACATCGTCCATCCCATAATGATCCTCCTCCAGCACCTCCTTGGCCCGGCTCAGCTGAAGATTCTCCTCGCTGTTCTTGCCCCAGGGCATTGAGGTCAGCCAGTCCAAATAGTTTCGGGTCACACTGAATGAAACGATCAACCAAGAGTAATGACGCAGTCAGAGGAGACACACAAGCCAAGGGTAAGGTCAGGGGTCAGGGGTCAGGAGATGCTGACTTGAATTCAGAGGAGTGGTTGTCCAGCAGGCTGAGCTTGTTGAGTTCCTCATCGATGACATCCATCACGTGCTGCGGCACCGTAAGGTCCTTCAGACGCTCCCGGAACTTCTCCTCGATGGCGTCCTTGTCCTCCTTCTCAAGCCCCAGCTCCTTCTTGATGATCTTCAGCTGCTCCTGAAGGAGGTACTTCCTGTGGGTCTGCTTGATCTTCTCCTCCACCTTGGCGAGAACGCGATAAGCAAAGATTACACCTACTCCAGTGATGACGTCGGAGGAGTTCGCGAAGAGCAGGTCCCTGACTGGCCATCACAGTTACGTGAGCTGATATCAGCTGACATTCACTCCCAAATACTGAGAGAAGGGTCAGATCAGGATGGAAGACCACGCTGACAAAACATTCACAGCATTCCAGAAGGTGCAGAGGGACACAATTTGATAGATTTCCTGGAAATCAAGAGAGCTTGATCTTCATGACAGTGAGGAATAAAAGAAATTGATATCACACACAGAGAGCTGAGTTCAAGGCCAACAGTCTCGGACGCTAAACCCTGCAAGGTTATGGCTACATTTCAAAACTCTAAAATGAAACGGGAGGTAGTAAACAGAGCCTGAGAAAGAAAAAAAAATAACAGTATTTATTGACAAGTGATTTAATGTAGACCACGATTACCCTCCATTTGTACTGAAAAGACATTTAGAATATAGAGGCAAAAAAAATACTAAAAGACAAGATTCCAGACTCCCTTCCCAGCATGACTTCAGACCTTTTATGAAGACGGCACTCGTCTGTTTCACTCCACAACAGAAGCTACATGCCAACAAGCTTCCTACAGATATACGAATAGCTGATCTCAGTCACAACACAAGGTACATTTGCCTTTTTAGAAGTTTTTTGTTGTTCGTACATGTTGTAAGTCTATAATACGAAAGGGAGGATGTAGTTGTATATATTTTAGAATCCACATTTAAAACTGAGATAGGCCTGAATGAGCGAAGACAAGTTTAGCATAAAAAGGGGGCCAGTCACAGAGTACTCAGCTGGGGGGTGGACAGTCTGGATTTGTACTTTCTGGACCTGAACTTTCCACCTCTGCAAAAATCCTAGAATATAACTTTTAATCATTAAGTCCCCAAATCTACCGAAAGATGGAATCAGAAGTCAGAAGTTTCAAATGGAAAAAATAACATTCTCCGTTCAGCTAAAGGTGTCTAAACTGGTTAAATAATGGTCTAACTGGGCAAAATATATTAAGCCACTGAGGTCCTATTTCATAGAGATACAAAATTACTGAATGTTCTGGTGTTGAATTTTTTTAATCTAAAGACGTGTCCATCTCTGATTCTGTCTTAAGTAATTTTGATTATAATGATTATAGATACTATTTTGTATTTGTATGATTATGTTCCCTTTATTGTGTAAATAAGTGGGTTATTTTTATTTACTAATATTTTGGTAAAAAGATAAAAAAATATATTTTTAAATTTCAGAAAAATAGAAGTCATATTAATTGTGACTTAATTACATACTTTTTGTGTAAAACATACTGATAAAATGTGTGTATGGTTTCTTTCTTCAATAAAATGAACATAAACCCACTTGTTTTGACACCACATCTGAGCACAGGGCACACATCTGATGAAAAAGAAGCCTGTTCCTGATAGTACAGAATCTACAGCTAATTGTAAAATGGAATGTTAGCATTAGCATTAACATTAAAATTTGACACATCGGTGCCACTTTACATCATGTCATGCTAATTAAAGCATATTTAACAAAGAAACGAAATCTCCTGATCTTCCACGTACATCATTTATATAATTTCCTTATGTTCAGAAGAGAATTACTGATCAAGGAGGATTAATCACAGGTGAGGTCTGCAGTCAGACTTTTTTGGGAACTGCAAGGCAAAAACTGACCAGCAGAGGGCACCAAGACTGAGATAACTTGATAACAGTTCTCTGGCGGCAAGGTGAGGTTAGGGGCTGTTCCTACCTCCCTTCCAAGACGCTGCTGCAGTTTGCTGAGCTCAAACTCTTTCTTCAGTAAGGAGAGGGCTTTGTACAGACGTTTGGGAATCTGCAAGTGTAACAGAATGAGCAAAACACTCAACCACTTCACAAGTGTATAAAAGTACATAAGACACAGGATGCAGGTATTCCTCGGACCCCACTTACATTGGTCTCCTCCAGGACGTCTTGCAGCTCATGTGACTCCGCTCCGGTAAGAGCAGCACCCATGTCACTCAGGTAGATCGGGTTGTCCACCACCCTCTGGCCTGCCTGCATCATCTGGAGAACAGACTCTCTACAAGGCAGAAAAGACAGCACCCTCAGGTGACCTGGAGGACCTACTGCGCTAATATTGCAATTGGTCATGTGATCGATAATACTCATCACCATGCACCGTGAGACATATTGAGTATTTAACTGTATCCATACCTGTAGAGTGGATTAAGAGCAATGATATCACGGATGGTCTTGACTATTTCTGCAGTCAGGGCCTTTGAGATGATAAAAAATAGCTTTAACATTGACACTAATCACCATGTTTAAACGACGGACCACTTTTTCCACACTATGCCTACGCATTGCCAATAATAAACCATTAGATGGCACAGGTCTACCTTGACCTCCTCCGTGACCTGGAAGTCCTCATGAACCACATTCTCCACCTCCACCATGAGTAGTTCCAAGGAGGTTGGAGGCACCGTGACCGGCTCAACCGTGAGATCCGCCTTCTGCACGCGCTCCTCCATGGTCTCGGCCAGCGCGTTGCCCTCCTTACGGGTGGCCCTCCGCTTGCGGCCCGGAGCCTTGGGAGTCTCCTTGCTTTCCTGTCCTTCCGTTTCAACATCCAGCTGCCTGGTGATCCGAATCCTGGTGGGGGGAAATTACCCTTTCGGCATCACAGGCATACATTCAGAGGGAAATAAACCGGGAATGCTGGGTAAAAGTGGGGTTAGGAGGCCTACCTCCGGTGTCCCATGACTATCATACGCAACTTGTCGCCCAAGTCCTGCATCTCATGAATCTGCACGAAGGTCCCGGTGCTGTAAACAGCATCCAGATTCTCCACCACATCCGACTCGTTGCTGCACACAGGGGAAATCGGAAGACATGGGAACAGGGAACGCCAACACTCCAAGCCCAGAGCACGGATCTGCGGCCTCCAGAGGCAGCACTGAGGCATAATCGGGGTAGCACATCTGGCCTCCTATTCACCGAACTTCACCTGTCATCCTTCTTGAGGAACACTCCCGCGTATGGCTGGGCTAGGCTGACCTTTCTCCTCAAAAGCTCCACCAGCTGCTTATTTTTTATCTGAAAGAAATATCCAGTCAGGACCCAGAATTCAAAGCCCGGCCGGTCCAGAGCAGAGTATATGGCAAAATAAAATAATTTTTAAAAACAGCTCAGGTCATCAAATTTGTAATGACCAAAGTCGGGCCAATACGTTCGTTAA
The DNA here is from genome assembly GCA_026784285.1 of Stomatorhinus walkeri. Taxonomy (NCBI): domain Eukaryota; kingdom Metazoa; phylum Chordata; class Actinopteri; order Osteoglossiformes; family Mormyridae; genus Stomatorhinus; species Stomatorhinus walkeri. The sequence goes on from JAODUD010000043.1 coordinate 14,111,953, forward strand.
TAAAATAATTGATTCAAGATGCCTGTCAAAGCTGACAAGAAGGCTACAGGTGACATCGCTATTTCAAATAAAATTAAACAAGAGCCATTTGCGATTAGTCGCCCCTCAAGGTTGTGTTTGGGTTGGAGTAAAACCAACAGCGGGCCATCAAGGACAAAAGTGTTATTAAAATGGATGCATGATGAAATCGACATGAAGATTACACCAGCATCAATGAAATCCGTCTTTATTTTCAGAAAAGCACAAGTAGAAATTATGAGTAGCATAAAACATGTTTGACAGTTGATACTTCTACGTCAGTAATATCTATTTTCATTTTAGGACTTTTATTAGGTTCACCCCCAAAGCTGTTAAGAAGTTGCTTACCTCGATTATTTTGATGAACCGTGGGAAGACCGGGTTCCTGCTGACGGCGATCAGCGGCACGTTGGGGAAAACTTCAGGTACCAGCATGGGTGTCAGGGCTGTCATCTGCGGGGGACTGTACGCGGCACCTCCATCGCCCCCGTCCCCAGACTCATCGCCGACTCCGGAGTCGCTGCTCTCTGCCCCGTCGTCCCCAGAGAAACTGCTTCCCCGGTTACCGAAAAGGCTCCTTGTCTGTGTGTAGATGACCGCATCCCTAGCACTAATAGTGTTCCAGACCCCGCTAAAAGCACCAGCGACCCTAGTCCACGGTGTCAGATGCGCTGACTTCGCAGCCCAAGCCGTTGAAGCAAACCCAGACCTAGCGCTGCTCACGGGTAACTGAGCAAATAACCCATTTGTTGAGTACATGCGCTGAGCCACTAATGGACAGCTTCCACAAGGTCTAGCAAATATGGAATTCCTACATAAAGTTGGAGTTTTACTTCTCTGACAAACGATCTCAATTTTGCTGCTTTGCCTCCAAGCAGCCCACATTTTCATGTAGGCGGCCATATTGAATCTCGAGCTTTCCGTAATGGAGTTTCTGAGGCGTCACGTCTGCGCGCAACTGCGTGAACCATTTGGATTCCGAAGGTTCTGGATGGGCCGTTAACTTAAATGAATTAACTCAAGGTAATAAACTAAATAAGGTATGTCAGAAGCATGGTATCTCATGTGTTGAAAACTGAAGAGACATAAATGGAAATTCTACATTTTGTGGTTTACCAATTGGGACTCTTTAGTCTTTACCCTGTCGGTGTACTATTTGCGATTTAGGCATCTGCGCAGTTATAATGCAATCATCACCCCCAATCTGTATTCCTTAACCTTACGACGGAAGCGAATCCCCGCCCCCGACGTGCTGTCACCTTGGCAACACGGCGCCGCAATGAATCTCCCGCAGCCTTTTCGTTATTTTCAAGGGCTGTGCTTCAGTTTGTTCTCCACCTGTACCCCGCCATAGCGCGTCAGGAAAACATCCATTATATTTCTTAAATGCACACGCACCATCGATTATAATTTATTTTAATTTCTGGAATTTTCTGTTTTGATGTTATTCTGCGCTGTGAATTCTATCTTTTTACATAATAAGTTTGTTTGTGTGAACATTACCAGCCCTGGTAAAGTTCAACCAGCACTAGAATTTCGCACTGGTTTCAAGAAATCTTTAAGTTAATCTTTTCTTTATTCGGTTTACCGAATGTACCTGCTAGATACGCGTGCATTGCGTGCGAACTCTGTCACCTCTAATATCACAGAACATAATTTTAACACCATTGTTACAACTGAAGTTGCTGTATATTCGTGCGTGAAGTTTTGCTGGAAATCTGCATTCGTTTATGTTCAACGTATAAAATGAGTAAAAATTGTGCGAGGGGGCAAATGCGTGTGT
>JAODUD010000043.1:14120529-14132810 GCA_026784285.1 Stomatorhinus walkeri
GGAGGGGGCGCATTGGCGTAGCGAAGGCCAATCTGCAGATGCGTATGCGTCTTGGGGGGGGGGAGGTCTCCGACGATCCAACTCCTCCGCCGGGGAGAGTAAAAAGCAAAGCGTGGCAGCCAGGCTCTGGGACTCAGATCTGATAAAGCGGCTGAGTGCCCGCCCCCGATCCCCTATCCCCAGGTTGTCTGGTGTTTAACGTGGTCACAGCAAGAAGCTTGTAGAGCGAAACCGCGGGGAGATCCTAGCGGTAACGCGGCTCTCGCTCGCTCTGACCAACGGGGCTTCCTGTCACACTTAGGACTGCCCTCCAAGGCTCCGCTGGAGGTCTCCAATTTACAGTACATTTATCTGTATGTGGGAAGGGAAGGCAGATGAGTTAAACATCTGTCACCGCTTAGTCGCAGCGGAGAGAGATCGTGCTGGCTTTGATCATTATACCTGCACAGTTTGCAGGAGTCATCACGGTCCGCAGCCGACCTGGGCCTCTTTCATTCTGCCCTCCTCACGCTTCTAACACAGAAGGTGCACCCCCGCACCACCAAGCCAGGTCAAAGGTCACATTCCCGAGAGCAGACTACAGCTGTGAAAGATGTCCTGAGAGGTCTGCCTGTGTTTACCGCGTGAGGTGCTCCTCGCCGACGGTGGTCCGAAGTGACCATCCGCACAGCTCGGCCCGGTGCAGGCATGTTTACGTAAAGATTAGCCACTTCTTTATTTATATGCCCTGGGAATTAACCTGGACCCAAACAGCGTCTGTCTTCTTTTACGCATGAACTGTCACAATGTGAGGCCACTCTGATTGAGCTGGTCCGGTAATTTCAGACAGAAGGGGAACGAAAACATTTTTTTTATCCAGCTGCTCCTCCGGGGGATTGAAATCAGGAGGATTAAGAAATGCTTGGGCCCACGTGCAAACTCCTAGTCATGATTACCTGCAGAGGTCGAGATGTTGATTTCTCATCAGGCTGGGATTGTGAACATGGAACTACCAGAGGCCATTTCCTGAACCTAATCCAAAACATGGAACCAATGTGGACTCTACAGCAGTGACTAAGTGCTAAATGTGTCTGTGTGCGGAAGGTGAAAGTTTTCTGTGCCTAACCTAACGTGTCTTTTTCCCCTGGGCAGTGCATTCAGGCCAGGTTACCAATTTGCTCCCATTTATCAAGACATGTTTATCAGCAGAGAAAAATTTTACATCAACAGAAGACATTTTTTTTCCAGGGGGAAAAAAATGAGGCGGGTCACTATTCCTCGAATACACAAGACCCAGGGGCTTCGAGCAGCGTCGAGATTTATGGCGTGTCTGTGTTTACCAGCTAATCTCAGTCTCCCTGACACGGCAAGTCCAAGAAATGCTCCGCTTAGTTTTAGCGACATGCTGGTCTGGCGGGAGACCGCCTCCACGGCTTGGCAACAAGAGAGCAGCCCAGGTGGCAGAGTGCTCATGCAGATCTGCAGCCAAAGCCCATTTTAAAAACATGCTGCAGGTCCGCTGCCTTTACAAACCCACCTTTGCGTCTCGGAGATGGACTTTGAGGCCGGGTCACCGGGCAATGCCGGCGCAGCTGCACAGACCTCAGCCGAGTGACACAACATTACACCCATTCAGCTGTCATCAGCAAGTTATAAACACTGACTACAACTGTCAAACAAACCCAGGGATTCAGGCTGAAGAAACAAAAGCTCTCTCCCCAAATATATCTGACTTTCTACCCTTCTATTTAAAACAGTGTAAGATGAAAGAGGGGCGGAGTCAAGTGATGGACACACCCATTCGTTCCACCAGTCCCGAATCCCATTTGCTGGCCGTTCCTTGACCTGACGTTCCTTTCATTCTCCTTGGCTAAACTTCCTTCCCGCTCCTCTCACCCCTGCGCTCGGTTCCTGGCCCATCTCCACTCCCGTACCCAAATAAAGTCCCTGATCCTTCCATCGCGTGGTTCCGTTCATCTGGGGTGAATGTTAACTTGAAATAACACGGTTCTATTTTTAGCAGTTATCTTACCCTTATAAATAATATTTGTAGAGCCCTTCTTCAACAACGGTCTAACAGAGGAAGTCATCCCCGTTTCCCAAACTGTGCGCAGCTTGCACAGAACAGGATTTATGTGTCAATTTGAAAAAGTTTCCAAGGAGACCCGTTAAAACACGGAGAACTAAAACTGAGGTGAGGGGGAATAAAGGCCGGCTACCTTGTGGAAACTGGGTCAGGCTTCGCAGTTTAGGTTTCCTGGAAGAGGGCTCCCTTAACTGCAGTGCTGATGTACAGTAGCTCTGCCTTGGAGCGAAGCAGCTCTGGCCTCCTTGTGTAAATATGAGAAGCAGCGTAGCACGCACCAACTCCAAACTCACGCTCTTCTAAGCCCAACCACAAGACAGGGACACCCACCCGTAGCAGCCTTGATATCACGTGTTGATATCGCGCCGTTTTCTGACAGATCCTCGGTGCTTTTTGTGACGAAATAAATAAATCCAGCATGAATCCCATACACTGCTCCAGAAAATGGCACCCTATGTCACAATGTACTCTGAAAATCAACTTATACAGGCCTGATCATACTACATAGCTTGAAGAAAGACCAGTCTGAATGTATGAATGCAGTACTAAGGAACCCATAAAACAATATAAACAAAACCACATCCTATTATTCTGAATTAAATGTGTACTTTAATTCAGTTGTTGGCACTGTTGCCTCAAACCTCTGGGACCAGCGTTTGAGGTCCTCAGCTCTCCTCTTGTGGAGTTTCGTTTTCCGTGCTGACATGGGGCTTTCTCCACATTTACCAGCTTCACCCCACGGTCCAAAAGCATGCGAAGGTGAACTGAAGCTGCCTAAATGCCTGTAGGTGTGAATGGTGTGTAGGCTCTGGAACTCCCATGGTCCCGAGGAGGACAGGTGGGTATCGAAGATGGAGGGATGGGTCTTTAATTTTGAGTTTGATTTCCAGTGTTGTAAGAAGCCAGTTCACTGAGGGCTGTGGGAATGCTTTGTACAGAGACAATACAGCAAACTGGTGCAGTGCCGCAGTACCCGTCCTAACTTGCAGGGGGCAGCCTGGAGCAGCAGGCCCCAAGGCCCATTTGACAGGACACAAATGCAGCTCAGGCAGCACCTGTTTATGGGGAAATTCCCCATAACTCAATTCCCGCCGAGAGAGTGAGAGAAGCCCATCCATCTTAGTCCAGTCAGCCTGTGACTCCTCACCACCACTGTCTAATACCCACAATCCCCAGTGATGTTCGCTGGGTGCCCACCGCATTGTGGAAAGAACTGAGTAAATATTACTACGCTCCTGGCATTATTCTGATCACCAGGACAAGGTTTCTAGTCGTGTTCATCTTTCCTGAGACTTCAGATGGGATTAACTGGAAATTCCACCTTTTCACAATGAAATGGAAAATGGGAAGAGGGCAGAAGTCAATCCAGTTTGATGTAATTTTTATATAGCGCCTTTCACGACAGAGTAATCCAAAAGCACTTTATGTGCAGAATAGTATTTTAAGATGATACAGAAGAGAAAAAGGAAAGAGTGAAAGAGTGAAAGAAAGTCAGATGATAACAAGAGGAACCAAAAACTTCCAAATAGAAAGAAAAACAGCTTCTGCTGCCCCCCCCCCCAGGAGTGTTCACATTACTGAAAAGGGTGGACTTGCATGCTGAAAGCAAGGTGTAAACTGTGATTAACTTCAAAGCCAAAATCCGTCAATGAGTCAGTTCTCCATGCTGACCTGTGTAGGGTGGCAGACTGAAGGCTGCACCCACGCTGTTAAACATCATAAGTCACACCCACAATGTCATCCCTCCATGGGACTGAACCTGGACTGCAGCTCAGATTGTGCCCATCCAGACATGTGGGAAGGCAGAGACCGTGGATGGTTAGAACATGCACAGACACATTAATGGACAAGCATAGTAGAGCCAAAGGGTATGTACAGCAGACATAGTTAGAGTGTCTGTGGTTCCACCATCCCACTATGCAAACTGGAAAAGATTTTAAGGAATGACCAAACTGCAGGCCGCTCTGATCACCTCATTAAGAGGGGCACCAGCAGGTGGGGTCTTGGGGTGAACGCTCAGGAAAACATCTCACAGCAACAGCACAGAACAACTCACAGCGAGGGTTACGGAGAGGATAAAAGAATTTTCCAGAAGCTAGGAGATACTACAAAACACATGGAAATCCCAAAGTCTCCCAGGTTCTGATAGACTTTGCTTATGTTCATCCATATTAGGATGGTAATGTCTTTTTTTAGACATTCGAAGTGGAGGGGTCGGTGTTAAAGCTGCCGTTATCTCCCTGGGGCATTGGCCGAATGAACACGAACAGGCAAATGGCTTGTTTTCGCCGACACAGAATTCCCCAGGAAAAGGTCAAAAGACGACTCATGTCCTCGGGGCTGGGAGTGCCGCTCTCTTCAGCCCAGCATTCAGACAGCTTAGGCTCAGCTGGTGCTACGTATGAGTACCCAGTACAATCTCTCACAGCAACAATAACAGCTCTTACCGTCTCAATGGCAGAGTCTCTCTGGCTTGGTATGATACAGTCACCTACTCAAGAAGAAAGGTCTGACAGGAATAGGATAGGAAAACCTCAGGATGCATTTAGATGGATGATTAGAAGTTTTGTAACATTTAGGCCGACAAGCTGGAGAAGGAAGCTTTTGAGGTTGTTATCCAATTGTGCTCACTTGAGCAGACATGTTCCTTAAACAAAGCGTCGCTTAACCTGGCATGCAAAGTATGATTAAACATGTTGAAGGCAAAGAAAACAAGCCGTTATTTTCCAGGACAGTATGATGGATTTTTCAAGTGGAGACCATAGATCTCAGTGGAAACACGGGGGCGTGGCAGGCCGGCGGAGTCCGCCGGCAGGCCGCACGGCCTAACGTACAGCCTCTCGCTTTGCAGCGGTGAAATGTAAACCATGTGAGAGTCCGGCCGCCCTCGTTGTTTCAGATGAAGCACAGCTGACTCGACGGGCCGAGGGCCGTCTGAAGAAGACAACTCCCCTCAAAAACCATTAACCGGAGATGAGAAACACTACTTACTGTTAACATAACAAGCAGCCATGTGATGCGTGCAGAAACAAACAGTGGGTAATTATGGGAAAAACAGCTCTACCAAAGACCTCTGTGCACGTGTCCACGGGTGTGTGGGCTTCTGTCCATCTTCTGATGGCCGATCCCCATCAGTCCACAGGGCAGCAGTTTGTAAGATGTAGGCTGTATTTTGAGTCATGGAAATGAATCTACTGCTCTGTATATAGATGAACTGGTGACAAACCTGAGAAGAGGATGTGTGTGACCTAGAGGCTGAAGGTGTGAAGGTGTGAAGGAGTGCTGCCCCTCAGGACCGCCTAATGTCCAGCACAGTGGTGTTCCCGGACACGATACACCCTTAAAATTTATTTGTTCATGCCTGATTAAAGCCCCCTTTCCTGACACAAGTCCGAAATACTAACCCACCGCATGAATATACAGTCGATCCTTTTGATGTGCCGTGGGGTAGGCATAAGAAATTAAATTGGAATTTTTTTTGGGAGTCTTTCGAAAGCAGACGACACACAAACGGTGCCTCTACTCATAAATGCATGAAACATAGAGCCAGTGCAGGTCTGGAGAGCGTGTTTACGGCAGACTCTCGGGTGATTTCCCGCGGTGATCTCTCAGTCACCTCCCAGTTTTTTTCTTCTTTTCACTCTTTCTTTTCACCCTTAATTCGCTCCGCTCGCACGTTCACTTTGCTCACCAAGAAGACCAAAACATTTTATGTGGATTTTCCAGATTGCGGGGGGGTCTGCGTTCCTGGCCCCTGCCATGTTGGAAGGGTCGACTGCAAAAGCAAACAGCAAAGAGTGAAAAATAAGTGAATAAAACAGACCATCTCTCACATACACAGCCTTTGCAAGGAATACACCTTCTCGGGGGGGGGGTGGAGGTGTCTAATTACGTACCTCATTGTGACCTGGACTCCATATAGAACACCTGAATCCCGGGACACATTACACTGGCTTAATTATTGCCTTGGTTTTACCCATTTATACACAATAGTAATACGAGGTATGTGAGTACTATGCAGTACTAAGGCCAAGGAAGCGGAGATAAAGTTGAGAGAAATGGCCTGACGTGGGGTGGAATGTGAATTGCTGAAGGGGTCCTGGCCACTGTCTCAGCTCCAGTAAAATGCTGTCATCCAGAAGCCTTCCAGCACTCAGCTACCCTGGAATAGCAAGGAAGACACACGTCCGGGCCAGTACCCTCCCTCCGCCGGAGCTGTTTGTGGAAGATCAGCATGCAGATGCATCAGATTTGCATGTGTAGGAGAATCCGCCCCTGCCATTGGTCTACCCAGCCTGGGGGGGGGGGGGAGGAGCCAGACTGAGTAGCTGTCCCCCAGCTGGCTCTCCCAACCTTGAGAGCAGCAGTGTTAGGATAAGAGTTAGAGGGGAGGCGTAAGAGCAAAGGACACGTGCCAGGAGTCGAGAGGAGGCGCAGCTGTGCTCAACTCACCAGGGAAAAAAGGAGAAGGCACTCCTTATTGCTGCAGTATCTGCCCATTCTGTCAGAGCAAATCCTAGAGCTGGAGACCTGTGGAGCTGACTGGACTCCAGTTGTGCCCGTGCTGATGGCAACCTTGAAGGCCCAGTGCTGACTTGACCGGGGTGCTGGAAACCAGCCCAGGCAGGAGCAAGTGTTTTTTTTTTTTTTTCAAAGTAAACGTACAACCTCAGCTGCATATATCAACCTCAGCTGCGCATATGCAGACCCTAGCACTCACCTGAAGAGTCTCAGAAGAGCCACCCTTCGGATTCGCCACAAGAAACGGTCTGGACCACGGGACCGCTCCAGAGTTCCTGACAGGGATAATAGTTTGCGATATACTGATGTAGTCGGATATGAAGTCTCCCTAATCTTCTGGCCTGTCTCGTTAATCTTCTGACTAAAGGCTTGCAGTGCTACACATCAACCAAAGCTGCTCTCAAGCAGCACGTGGCGAAGAGAGCTGCACTCGTCCGCCTTCACTTCTTTTGGAGTCCCGGTTGTATTTTCATCAGTCTGTTGCGGCTATAACATCGATACGCTTTTCCCATTAGCGTGATTTGCGTAGCCTGGCGAGACCCTCGCACCTGTTTCTAGCCCCAGTCAGACCACTGGGGGGCATGAGAAGCCACCACACCTGAGGGAGCGTCTCCTGTGGATCTGCCATTTGTTGGCGGGTGGGAGTACAGACACTACGAAAGCATGCGGGACTCCCCGAACGCTCAGCTCGGGGCGCAAAGCGGAGCTGGATGATCCCGGCAAGACAGAAACCCCCCCCAGAAAGCCAATCAGACCAACAGCGATCAGAAGACACCCAGGAATCTTCAGGCAGCCCATGCAAGCACAGTGACTGGCCCACGAGCCCCCCCCTGCCAACATTCCTTGACTTGGGTGCCCCCACCTGGGACATCCTAATGGGGATAACTCAGGACGGCTGAGGAGTCTGGATTAGCCGGGCATACGGTAAGACCGCATCCTTTCCTTCCCGCGTGGTCACGACATGCCTCCATATTTGCTACGCCATAAACACGGGAACGCCCTCCCCACGTCTGGGCCCTGCGGGCTGCGTACCACATTGTTCGTTCTGCTGTCAACAGTTAAATCAACAGTTACGTTCATGCATCAGAGTGACGGCAAGTGGGAAATCTGAATAGGCGAATGAATTCACACTTCAGAATTATTTTTTATTAACAGATCAGTGCAGTTCCCTTTCAAGAACATTGTTCCGGTTATAATTAGCACCTGGGTAACAAAAGTCAGGAGTCGGTGGCTCTCAGAGGCAGCAGGGTAAGGGAGGCTAAGCTGATAGGCTTTCGAGCCGCTCATCGGCATTAACCTGAGCTACACTCTGTCTCTCAGCCGTGTCCCACAGTTGCTGCTCTCTCTTACACAGAAGAATCAGTTTTCGCCCCACTGCGCACACATCAACAAAGGTCTTTTCTTCTGCAGTCAAAAGTGCTCTGTAAGTTGGCCACTTGCCACCATGGCGGCTAGACGAGCCCATCAAAAGCTGAATTGATGCGGCTGACGCCTCATGCTTTCGGCGGAGCCTCTGGGGCTTGTTCCTGTCTGCCGCTGCGGTTTCTTCGGAATCAGCCAAACCCGAGTCATCACCCCCCCCTTCAGATCCCAAACAGGCGTGTGGTTCTCTTCTGCGGGGTGACGGATGCGTAAACCGACGGGCTGAGGGCTCATCGGAGATGGCATTCTGATAGCCTGGGGCGGCCGTGGTATCAACCAAAAGGAACTCACTGACGCTTCTCCCCGCCTATTCACACTTGCGGATGTAAAAGAGGCATTCCCTTGGCCGGGATGCCAGCAGTGTGTGAAAACACCATCAGCTTTCTGGGTTTACGTGATTTCACTGAAGGCACCGTGATATTTTATGCAGTGTTACGCTCAACCAAGCCATAGGGAGTGAGCCAAACAATTCAATTTATTTTTATATATCGCCTTTCACAGCAAGACGCTTCACTCGGGCGCGTGGCAATCCGTCATTACATCATTCATACAGAACAGACCCAAAAACTCAAGTTATGCCTTGGGGGAAAAAAGAAGAATGAGAGGACTGAGGTTGGGGTAACGTGCTGTTCATCTCATGAAGTGAAGTTCGCGGAGGACAGAAGGCGAGTAGGCGGACGGTGTAGCTATAGGTGAGCGCGTGATCGTACTCATGTGCGCCCGACCAGCGATCTGAGGCGGCGCTGAAACACACAGCTGGAAAGGGAAGGTGAGAGTTATGACTCAGGCACAGCTGAATGGGGAGAGTTGGGCTCGTTAGGTAATGATTAGGTGAGTGATTGCTGTACTGAGAAGTAACATGCTGCAAAGTCATTACCTGAAACACAGAAAGCTGCTGGCCCAAATAAACACAACTGCAATCACGAAATGTATCGTTCGATTTGGTATGTAAAACTTGCACTGCTTTTAGAATTGCCAGTGTCAGTCTTTTTCACAACTGACAAAGGGCACCATGGACAGACCACAAACATATACAGTCTGGAGATGTGAATCATCCCGTCTCACTCTGGATAATCAAGAACCTTCCAAATAGGTCAAAGTGACTCACTGCAGACAGCTTCAGTAATCAAAGCACATAAAAACTGTCACAAGACACAAACCTGACCAACACATGACAAATAACCGACTAACCCCACACTGGGAACTAACCAATAACAGGCACGTAACCAGCTGATGACAGATACAGAACAACCACCAGCAGACATATGCTTTGGAACTGGATAAGGATTCTGGGTAGTTTTATAAGGGTACAGTCATTTATTCAATATAGCATTCTGTGTTCCAAATTAAAGCAGAATAATCGGTAATATTTGTGCTCGGGTACTAACATTCACAGAGGGTGTTTCAGATGCATTATACGGTTAATCATGTGCAGTTAAACCCCTCTGCTGTACACCTTTACTGAGCAGAAATGAGATTCATTTTTAATACTCTTGACAAAAAAGTAAGAGCAGTTGGAATTCAGTAAACACAGCAGGACCCCGACACCCCCGAGCCGACCTGCAGCTAGGGGCAATGAATCAAACCAGACTGTGGCGGGGGGGGGGGGGCATGCTATATTCCCGTAAACAGGTGGGCTAAGACGGAGCCGTCGGCGGCAGACGGTGGCAGGACGTGACCTTTGTCAAATTGACGCGAGCAGCACCGCACTCTCCGCTTGTATCTTCCCCCGTGCCGCCCGGAAAGGCAGCGCTGTGTTTGTATAAGAAGGAGACTGGCCCAAGATGTGCCGGGGAGCCCCTGTCTGGACACGGATGTGAATCATGGCGAGTTTCTGGCTCCCTGCAGCCATCCAGGCTGGTTGAGTCGTCCCACCTGGCAAGCAGATACCCGGGAAGATGCCGCCTTTCAGGCCGCGCCCGTGACAAGGGGGACCCAGGACGGGGATCTCGAGTCCTGTAGACCCTGGAATGTGGGAACGTCATCTGTGTCCGATGAGTACGAAATGTGAAGCAGACATCTGGCATGACCAGATTCCAGTGTTTCTTGTTTTGAAGCAAACTTTCCTAAACACGGATGCTCCATACAATGGAAAAGACAAACAATGATATAATATTCTGCTCCCCTTCCAGACTTTCCGAGAAGGTGCACAGCCTTTTGATTACAAAAGTTCAATTTTTTCAAATATAAACTAATAATCCTCCTGTCAGATCATAAAATTACCGCCACTTTAGCTTGAATTCTTTTGTTATATGGGAGCAAAAATAAAGTAGGCCTTAAAATAAAATAAAGCAGGTCTTAAAATAAAGTAGACCTTCAAAAGACGAGACAATCAGAGTCCAGTGGCCAGCAGGAGAAACTCAGGAACCTGAAGAGGTTCTGGTGCCACGGACTGATGCAAGTTTACTACATCTGTTCTTTCGCAACACACACAGGCCGTGTGGCGGAACCATTAAAGGTACACAGGCTTGTTAAACACCGACACACAGCTGGAACTGATAAACGGCTGGGAGATGTGCATGTTAGCCCACAGAGTCCTGCCGGATTGACATGGCCTGTCTCTTCAGACAGCTTAACAGCTCGCCGTCAGGGCTGATCAGGTCGTATTAGCTGGCGATCAGCTGAGTCCGCTGATACCACTCACGCTAAAGGGGGCATGCGGGCAGTGTCCCCCAGCCTAAAGGGGGCATGCGAGCAGTGTCCCCCAGCCTAAAGGGGGCATGCGAGCAGTGCCCCCCAGCCTAAAGGGGGCATGCGGGCAGTGCCCCCCAGCCCTGCAGCTGCAGAATATCTTCCCTGCCTGTCCTGACTCTGGATAATCAAAATTATGAGGCGTTTTCCAAACTCCTCTAATTTTTTTACCCCCATCCGACGAGGAAGAAATGCCAAATATTGCATGAAGTCTTGCAAAAGAGACCACATGGTGAACAGTTGTCGGGGTACAAAATTTGTATTTAATTACTAGTTCAGCCCTGGGGGGCAAACATTCAGCGACTGTGTTACAGACACATCTGAAAAACAAAATGTGACTTAATTAGCCAGAAGAAGACACATGTTCCGGCAGGGTGGGGGCGTGGCTCTGTGGGATTAGCATGTGCTGGTAGGGCTGCTCACTCCCCCCCCCCCCCCACCAGCAGGTGAATGTCTATGTCAGGACAGACAAACTGACAGCCATTATTGCTAATCCTGCCCCGATCTCAGTACAGCCCCCCTGCAAGCTGCCCCCATTTCTGCGGGCACCGCCAGTTAGCCGCTACCTGTCAGCAAAGCAACATGACACGGCACGTTTAAACAAAAGCACTCTGTGTGTCCCAGTATGGCTCCCGTAACTGCAGTGCCCAGCATGGCTCCCGTAACTGCAGTGCCCAGTGATGGCTCCCGTAACTGCAGTGCCCAGCATGGCTCCCGTAACTGCAGTGCCCAGTGATGGCTCCCGTAACTGCAGTGCCCAGTGATGGCTCCCGTAACTGCAGTGCCCAGTGATGGCGACCGTCGTCACCCCTAAGCTTGTAATCTGTAACTACTAAAGTATTAAATAATACCTCCTGCCCCATTTGCCGTAACCCTAACCCAAACTCCATAGCTCTAATTATAACCTGTGAGCCTTAATTCCATAATCTGTGAGCTGTATAGCTAATAACCTTCAACTCCTCAGACATACCAGTTGTGTATTTTGCCTGATGATGTGTAATGCTTAAACTCTACATGCCCAGCAAGGCTGTGTGACTGGACCCAAACAGCTTAATTAATAAATCTGGAATGAGATAAACACTAGATAAAGATTAGACCAGTGGTACCCTACTCCAGTCCTGGGGGGCCGCAGCCCTGTGTAGCTTAGTTCTTTCCCTGTTCCACCAAAGATGATTCAGCTGAAGAGCTACATGGTAATTAGCACTAGAAGTTGAATCAGGTGTGTTAAACAAGGGGAAACCCAAAAATGTGCAGGGCTCCGGCCCCCCAGGACTGGAATCTGACACCTGTGGATTAGACCATCAGAAAATGACCTAAATGTTCCATGAATTCCTCTAAATGCCCCTCTTTCCAAATGTTTCTGTTTCCCGATGTGCGATAAATACAGATGGACCTTAAGAGGATCCAGGATAGCATGTAGCAAACAGCTGACTGCCAGTGTGGACAGCGTGTAGCAAACAGCTGACTGCCAGTGTGGACAGCGTGTAGCAAACAGCCGACTGCCAGTGTGGATAGCGTGTAGCAAACAGCCGACTGCCGGTGTGGATAGCGTGTAGCAAACAGCCGACTGCCAGTGTGGATA
>JAODUD010000043.1:14132910-14153309 GCA_026784285.1 Stomatorhinus walkeri
CAGTGTGGATAGCGTGTAGCAAACAGCTGACAGCCATTGTGGATAGCGTGTAGCAAACAGCTGACTGCCAGTGTGGACAGCGTGTAGCAAACAGCTGACTGCCAGTGTGGATAGCGTGTAGCAAACAGCTGACTGCCAGTGTGGATAGCGTGTGGCAAACAGCTGACTGCCAGTGTGTGGCCCCAAGTGTACAGGCTGGATTTCAATCACCACTCCTGGCTGCTTGTATCTGCTCAGTCAGCAGCTTGTGTCACACTACGCTTCACACCTCGTCTACTTAAAGACCTACGGGCAACACACTCATACGCGGCCGAATAACACATACACAGCTCTCAGTACACCTCGCTATCAGCGAGAAGTACAGCAAAAACTGCGCACTGCAAAAAACAACGAGAAGCTGGAAGATAAGTGAGGCCACACCACTTTAACCGAGTAGAAAGGAGAGGCGCCGACAGGGGTATTTCTGAAGAGCCATCGGAGCTTTGATCAGAGCTACTCGGGCTGCGTCTGGTTGTAGCAACCTTGCATTGTGGGCAATTTACAATGGTCTCAAGTCAGAATGAACCCAATGCGTAGCTGCACACAGAAATCCCCTTTGAAAAACTGCAGACTTACATCGCTGAATGGCCCGTACAATAAGCATTCTCTCTGCCCCCATCTATGCTCATCAATCTCCCTCAGGCTAAGAGGCAAAACATCCCAGTGAAACAGAGAGCACACAGTACGGCAGGCTGGGCAGAGGAGCCAGGGGCTCTTCCTCAGCCGTCACTCTCTGTGAAGGACAATGCCTCTTTTTCGGCCGCTAGTTAGGCTCCTTGGTGGAGTTCCAGGGACTCACACCCATGCTCCCCTGCCAATGGGACCCCATTCCCATCTTGCAGCAGCTTTCAGTCAGTCACAATGAGCACAGTGGCTTGATTCTTCCATCTTCACTTTGGCCTGTTGGGCCGCCTCTCCTGATTGAGCCTTTGCCAGGGTTGGGGTGTGGAACCTGATGCCGCAGAGCAAACGGCAAAGCGAAGCGTTTCAGGGCTCAGGATGAATCCAGGTTAATGGCCTATGCTAAGTACAGCCATTTTGAAGGAAGAGTTCTTGATAATCATTCCTGATTTGCACATGAATGTAATATTTATTCTCTAGGCAGTCCCTTTCAAAGGCTGTACAAACAAACTGTGAAAGTCAAACTCAGGCAGAGCATGTGTTCTGTCTTACTAATTGACCAGATGGTGCTCATATGGTCTTCTTAAGGAATTTTATGGGGTTACCAGCTGGGCTGAAACTGCTAGACACAGCTGTCTGTCCTGATGAATACAATCATCTTGGTAGCTTCTTTCAGTCGCGAGCGAGGCCTGGGGTGTACTCACTCACGTGTACCCCGACAGCACACTTAGCGGTCCATTTGCAAAGGGTCCACTGACATCGGAGAGTGGAAGCCAGGCAAGCTGTAGTGTAAACATTTTGTAGCATCAGGAATGAGGCACGTAGGGGAAGTTAAAAAAAGACTCTTCGAGAAATCTTCATTAGAGTCCATGCAGGAGACTCGAAAAAAAGAGACCAAGAACAAGGACAATCTCTGCGGAGGATCAACCTCGCCGAATGAAACATACTAATAAGTGTGAAACTGCACTGGAAGTTGCAGGGTGCTCCGGGAGGCTCTCTCATTGTCTCTAGTCAGCAAAAGGCCCTCTTCATGCTCTGGGAAAGTACTTTGAGCCAACACTTTGGATTCATCCAGAGACAGTGGCAGCTTGCAGCATCCTGCTCTGGAGAAGTACTTCACGTCAGGCTCCGCCCTCCTACCTTCAAACACATTCTAGGAAGAACAAAATGACTAACATACCAGTACAAAGTGTAATACAGATGAATGTCATAGTGTGATGTGAGCAGGCCAGATTGGGAACACATTGCGGATAGGAAGGGAACTATAATATGACCTCTGAAATAGACAGTATACACCCTCTAGGACAGAAGGGGCGAGTAACAGTCCAAGATGGAGTGTGGATGCCCTGGGGGCGGCCACATCGAGCGACCCTTCACCTTTGCCTTAATACCAATTTTGCCGAGTTCGATGTGTCCATGGGTCGACACGGGAGGGGCTTGCGTTTCACTTCTTTTACCAATCACAGTCTTCATTGTATGACATCACCACATTAATTAAAACCAGTGTTTTCTGTTAAGTGGCAAGGTGTGCAGATTTCTAAAGTAACTGTTTCATTGTGCATGCTGTCTCTTATGGGACACAGTTTAGATATTATGTTTTGTAACCTGCAAAGGGTGTATGGAGCAATGTTAGGGCATGTCTTTAATAATAATAATAATAATAATATTTAGCCTGCTGAGACACACACTGCCCCCCGCTGGATGACTGGAAGCCTCGAGTTTGAAATTGAGAATAAAAAAGAAACCAATGGGGACCGAAAACTGGTTAATTGACAGAAAGCAGTGGGTAGTTATTAGAGGCACAATGTCACAACAGGCAATAGTGGGGCAGCCCTAGGGTTCAACTTGAGGACCATTATTAATCCTAATTTACATAAACCATATGGACACTAATTATATATAGAAAACCGGTTATATCTGCTGACCATACCGAGTTATGAGGTGTAGCAGATTCTGAGTTAGCCACAGAGATGTTAAAACAGGACCTCGATCTAATTAAAGATTGGCCTGACAAATGGCGGATTAAATTTTATGTAGATAAATGTAAGGTAATCCACGCAGGGAGCAGAAATGTGAAATATAGATATTTTATGGGTTCTACTGAAATTAAGGAGGATGATTATGAGAAAGATCTGGCTGTGAATGCTGAGACTTCCATGTCTCACGCTCACCAGTGCGGGGAAATAGATAAAAAGGCATAGAGGATGCTGGGATGCATCTTCAGGTGTGTTGAGTTTAAATCAAGGGAGCAAAAGTAGGATTATATAATTCCCTCGTAAGACCTCACCTCGAATACTGTGTCCAGGACCTGGCTGCTTTAGAAGCGGTCCAACGCAGGGCTACAAGAGTGATTCCTAGTCTTAGGGGGATGTCTTACGAGCAGAGAAGTTCGAAGAGATAAAGTTGTTTGGCCTTGAGCAAAGGAGACTAAGGGGTGACATGATACAGGTATATAAGATTCTATCAGGTTTAGATGCTGTTCATCCAAACCATTTCTTCAAAGTAAGTTCTAATTCAAGAAACCATGGAAATTAGTGGGTGAACATTTTACTTTGGATCTGAAAAAGAACAACTCACAGGATGTAATTAGAGTATGGAATAGTCTGCCTGTGAGAGGTAGTGCAAGCTAAAACCCAACATTCCTTGACAATATCCTGCCAACTTTAAACTATTAGTTCAATTCCCTCCAAGTGAGCTCCATGTCCTGAATGGTCTCCTGTCTGTAACATTCTTATGTTCTATAATGAAGACAGTGATTGGGTAAAGAAGAGAAATGCTAGTGACCACCCTTTTTGACCCAGGGACACATCAAACTGGGCGAAGTCAGGGTGTCCCAGTATGGATCCTAAGAGAAAGTTCTGGTCTCCCTAAGCCCAGAAAAAGACCCAGGTACGGATGTCCACCTCCACAATCTGTCATGCCAGACATCACGTTGACTTCACATTAATGTCATATACAGTATTTACACTACAACTTTGGAAGACACTATTTCTTATTTAACCAGCGATGTCAATTGGGTGCTGATTATTTTTGCAGATCACCGGCACACCGGCCGGCTAATAACACCTCTATATTAATGCATTCTAATGTTTTATTAAAAATGTTAATATAAACATGGTAGAATGTGTAACTTATTATAAGCAGTCATTCTTAGCGGCATAATTTTCCTTTGCTTTTGAAACACCACGATTTCTATGGTAACGGGCTTGCTGGTTCCAGCGAGGCGTGACCAGACACTCTATCCTCATAGAGGCTATATTTTTAAAAACACACGGGAACATTATTAAATGCTAACTGAAATACTTTTCTTTTGAAAAATTGTATTTTTTATTATTCATTAGCCACAGTATAGGCGAGATAAACCACACAAATCCAGAACAAGATTTTGTTTCAACCAACCAGTTGAGTACTCTGTGCAGGTGACTCTTTAAACTCAGCTGGTTGGTTGAAACTAAATCTTGGTCTGGATTTTAACTTTCCGAACCTGAACTTTACACCTCTGTCGAGGTGTACGGTTATATAAAAATAATTCCAACATAGTTAGCATTACTGTCATTATTTTCGTATAACCACAGCCCTTACATAACACCTACACACGTTCAAGGATACACCTGGCAGCAGGGTCTGAAACAACATAATGCATGTGGTTAGCTGTGATGATGCCAGGCCAATGAAGCTCACAGAGGCTAGTCACCTTCCTCTCGTTAGAGAGAGAGCCTGGGGCTACGTCACGCCACTCCTGCAAACAGAATCACACTTAACACCAGAACAAATCAGTGTCATACAAAAAAATCATCCCGAAGGCAGGTTTCTGAGTCTTGTGAAGTCAAAGAGAACTGCTTGCTACATAGACACTTGTGACTGCACTCGAGGTGAGCTGTCCAATCAGGCAGACCTTAAAGGACTCCTTGATACCCCGATCATGCGATGATGATGGTGCCTGTGCGACAACCATCCCTGGTTATTTTGTCTTGCAGAGTTTCAATGCTCCTACTCAATCTAAGATGAGGTTATGGACGTGTGCTACCATCGCCTTCATGTTCTGCGGGACGGCGCTCTTCGACATCCTCATTAGAACTACAATTCCCATGGGCCCCAAGCACCTCCATTCCCAGGCTGTCCACTCTCCACAGAGGCAACCATCACCATCCATATTTCGAGCAGCTGGCCATCAGAGAAGCCGCAGGGCGACGGACGACCTGGATTCTATCCTGGTGGAATGTAAGACCCCCAGATTCCCCCAGTTCCTAGTACACAGCAGGCTCCTCCCACGACAGGCTCCTCCTACAACAGGCTCCTCCCACAACAGGCTCCTCCCATAGCAGGCTCCTCCCACAGCAGGACATCCCTGTGTTACAGCTTGGGGTTTCAGATCGAGAAGCCACACAGCAGGAAGATGAGCTGTTCGGCTTCCTAGACATGATATCACATCAGATTAGGGCACAACGGGAGGCATTCTGCCTTGAAATACTGGCTCATGGGGTTTTTACTTACACAAAAAATGTTCCGAGGGCAGAACAAAAATGATTGCTTGAAGGAAATAACCAATCATATTGTAGAGGAGGTGGGACCAACAAATCAGATATCTTGGACTCACCTCCTCTACAATCTGTTTGATTATGTCTCTGAACCAATCATTTTTTGTTCTGCCCTCAGTTTTACTTATAGTTTCGTGTAAGTAAAACTCCTATGAGTGAAATATTGTCATAATGCAAGAACTGCAGCATTGATGTGCATTTAGAGCCCTCAGGTGAATGCAATACTGAGTAATTTTGTTGCTTATAATTGCCTAAACATTCAGCTGGTCTTCCCGAATCTTCAGCGAATGGCAGTGGGTTGGGAAAGATTAGAATGCGGGCAAAAATCAGTATTAAAAAAGGGAATCCCTTTCCTATATGCCACGTTTCGTGTATAGCATGTAGATCATGGATGTGAGATCCCACTGAGTCCCAGGGCAACCAGTGTGTGGAGATTCCAAGGGAGGAGAAGACTTAGTCACCACAGTGAGATACGGCGTGGATGATTCACCAGAAAATGATGTTGCTGCCTGTTTGAGAATGGAAATGTAGATGGAATGCGTGTTTAATCAAAGCTTCACTAGAGGAATAGGGCATATGGGCTACAAGGGTTGGATAACGAGTGGCATGGGGGTTGTCGACTTAACACCCGCTTTGCATTGCAGTCTCATCGATGTTCCAGAGCTTCACGCAGGGGGAGCTCCAGCAGGTCATTGGGACCCTAGCAGACAGGGCGGGGGTACAGGTCGCCCCACAGGGCCGCAGGACCAAGCGGTCCAGGAAGGGCCGGAAGCCATGCTCCTTGCGAGAGGCGGTGGTGAGCGTCAGCGAGCTGGGCCTCGGCTACAACAGCGACGAGACGCTGCTGTTCCGCTACTGCAGCGGGCGCTGCTTCTTGCACCGCCGCAACTACGACGTGTCGCTGGAACACATGAAGAGGACGGGCGTGCTGGGCCTGGGCCGGCGGGACAGGGCGCGGCACAGCCCCTGCTGCAGGCCGACGACCTACGAAGACGACGTCTCCTTCCTGGACAACAGCAACAGGTACTATACCATCCACCAGGTGTCGGCCCGTGAGTGCGGCTGCGTGTGATCACAGGGACCACTTGGACCACTAAGAAGGCCCGAGACACCTACAGCAGTCACCTGACATACCTTTGGATGACCAGGCTGGTCAACAGTAGCCGCAGAGGCTGTGGGGAAGCGGAACAGGAACCTACATGTTCTGACCATTTGAAAGACTTGATTACTCTCATTGCTCTTTAAACTACAGTATTCATTGTCAAAGAGACAAAAGGAATCTGGAATATAGTCCCCGATTGGATATTTTTCCTATTATCTTGATGACATATTACCTGTAATTCAGAACATGAAATTCAATTTGAAGCTACCTACTACTAACTCAAACAGGGAGGTTGCGTTGCATTGCATGCAAAAAAAAAAATATCCAAACTGGTTTGATGGAGCAGCTTTCAGAGGTTTTTGAATTACCTTCTACAGATTGCCCGCCGCACGCTGAAAATCTACCTCGTTTTCCAGGAAAATAAGCACCCAAACCAAAACGGAGACTCGTGTTCCACCTTCTGCTGCCCTCAGAAGTCCTCGGAGCAGGAGACCCCCCCCCCCAATATTTATCTGAGTCGCTCCTTCTTTCATGCGGCAGAATCATTTTAAAATGTTGGCTTCAATTTCCCCTCACAGAATCACCCAGCAAAACCACAGCAACCTGGGTCTTTGTGAGCACAAATATGACTTCAAACAGAGCGTTGAGGTCGAATGATGTACATTTAAATTATAAGCATCCACTCAAATTTGTTTATAGCATGCCCAAACTGCACCTTTTACGACTATAATTCAATATTTCTGTCTCAAAAAATACCAACAGATTTCAGTTTCACAAAACATATCCCCCTTCCCTCTCAAAAATGAAAAACATATCTACTTTCATATTTTCTACTGCTGACTAATGGGTAGAGTAAAATCATTGCATAAAACCAACTAATAAAGGACATGTTATACAGTACATTATATATATATATTTTATAGAATGCTCTACTCTTGCCACAAGCTAATGATTTGCGCTTTATAAAACCTTCTTTCAACGGCCAGTATTTTTAGGGTAAGGTTTAAGGATAAATATGGCTATGTGGTGTCCTGATTCTCCATCCATCCATTTTCCGTGGCTTATCCGGGGTCGGGTCGCGGGGGCAGCAGTCTATGCGGGGATGCCCAGACCTCCCTCTCACCAGCCACCTCCTCCAGCTCCTCCAGGGGAATACCAAGGCGGTGCGGGCCAGCCGAGAGATATAATCTCCCCAGCATGTCCTGGGTCTGTCCTGGGGCCTCCTGATTGGACATGCCCCAAACACCTCCCCAGGGAGACATCCAGGAGGCATCCTAGATCGATGCCTGAACTGCCTCAGCTGGCTCCCTTTGATGTGGAGGAGCTGCGGCTCTACGTTGAGCCCTTCCTGAATGTCCAAACCCCTCACCCTCTCTCACCCTATCGTCACCTTCCAGCTCAGCGCCCTTTTCGCCACGACAGAACTGTACAGCGTCTGCATTACTGCCGATGCTGCGTCTGTCGATCTCCCGCTCCCTAATTCCCTCACTTGTGAACAAGACCCCGAGATACTAGAACTACCCTGCAGGGGGGCAGCAACTCATCCTCCAGCAGGGGGCATCTGTGTTCCAATTCTGTTTTATATTGTTTCATAATTATACAAAGCATTATTGTCATTTGTAACCATTACTGCTCAATAGACGAATTTAAAATCCCAAGTCATGCAAGTGTGAACTTGCTGTGATTCTGTCAGCATCACCATTATTTCACAATGTGTGGAGAAATCACATAGTGAATTATTCTCACACAGCAAAACAAAGTAGCGAATACGATACGGTTCAATACAAGAACAGGAAAACTTCACGAGGAAATACTAATGAGCACATTTTGGAATTGGGAAGCTACACCGTGCTAAGCCCTTCTGGGGTAACTTCAGGTCATTAGCTACCTAGAAGAAGCTTACAGTAATGCCTGTTCCAGCGCTTACACACTAGGGCCTAGTCAATGAGCTCCGGCTGAGAGCAAACATACAGGCAATCCTACACATAATCTTACACAATACAAGAAACAATCCAAGTGATAAGGAACTAAAAGACAAAACAGTCACATTGGCAAATGTTGAAATCCAGCTAAAACAGATTAACTGTCAGAGCGTGTTTAATTTTGAATAATGGAGCACTAAATACTGCCATCTAAATCAGAGATAGGGGTGTTTAAGCCGCTGAGCCACATGTCACGTCCCCAGCTTCCGCCTCACCGTCCCAAACGCTTCGTCTCCGTAGCTCCACCCCATATCGTTAATGGTTTTAACCTGGACTGTGTCCCAAACGATTCCACGTGAAACGACTGATCGAGGTATTAGAGCGTCAGAAAGGCAGAGCACACCCTCGGGACAAGACAGCAGAACCAAGTGGCGCCACGAGGGCCAAAACCCCTCCTAGGGAGCCTTCATTAGCGCCGGGTCCATGTGGACTCAACACCCGGTGTAATAAAACCACAACAGGGACAGCTCACTGCTCATATGTGGAAGTTCTTACAAGCTGTCCAGGCAAACGCAGCAAGCTTTGTCTACAATATAGGGGAATCATTAGCTTGAAGCTCTCTCCTGGCCCACATTCAAATTACTTCCAAATGAGGACCCGAGACAGACATGATGCAAATTAATTTGTCGTCGAACTCATATACTGATATTTGTGTCATCCGATTCATTTCCCATCAAATGTTGAAGCTCGGTCCCACTCCATTCCTGCGTATTCCTCTAGCAGGACCATAGCTTATGTTTTCAGTGCAGCACTTCACTGGTAAATCACTTGCGGCTTTGCGCGAACTCTGTCTGTACCTTTCCCACATGAGCACTGTTACAGGGGCCGAAAGCGTGTTCAGAATCCGTCGACGGGCTGCCCTCTGACCTCCTCCACCACGCGGAGTGAATTCACCTCCACCTTTGTTGGGTCTCCTCTGCCCAACTGCAGAAAGGTTGATGCAATGCATCTTTACTGTTGTTTATCTATTTATTGGAAAGTTGAGGTTTATTTATTCAGGTAGCACCGCGAAAAGACGGCAACTTGTTTATTTATTGAACCATTGGGTGCCAAAGTGGAGTTTACATGTACTGTTTTGTGTATCCTGTACGGACTGAGAAATAAAACCCTTTCCAGTTACAAAAAGCTCATACTTTCAGGTTCCTCTGATGGCACGAAGCTGGCTCTTTCGGTTTGGGTGTCAGGAGACGGACCGCACACATTTCACTCGAGCGACAGAATTTAACACTGTTTCAAGACAAATTCCATATTAAAACTTTCCAGACTGGCAGTCAGTTTTAATGAGTAATAAATGTCATAGATTATATGGTATTTAAACTGATATTTAATCTCTAACATTCCATTAGAAAAGCGAAGTTACTGGCCAGCTTCGATGGACCCAACAATTTGATTATGAGGCAGCGTATTAATATTTGAGAGAAGCTCAGAAATTGCAGAGCAGTCTGCACAGTACGTGCCCAGAGAGGCGTAATTTTATTTAAAAATGGAAAAAAAAAAAAAAAAACTTGGCATGAGATTAATTCCAGCCAGAGCCATCCACCCTAATAGGAATGCAAAGCAGAGGGGGGCGGAGCCGATTCGGTGAGCAGCCAATAGCAGCCGACTGATGATGAGTTAAACAGGCAGATGAAGACTGACCACACAATGTGACAAACAGAGCAATTGACCAGATCTGTGAGGACCCGTGTAGATACTAAACATTACAGGAATGGAGACACATTGGGTAAATGCACCTTTTCCGAATCAGAACCATATGCGTTTGTCTTTACAGCACACCTGAAATATTTAATGCTAATTAGGAGCTGATGTCAATGTTTTCCAGAAGAACATAAGTTACCTGTGTGGGAGGGGGGGCTGTTCTTTATTTAAAGGTATATACAGAGGAAAGTTAATTCTACTATTTACTGTAAATGTACTACATCTGTGCACATTTCCTAAGGGATCGGTGATTTAAAGGTTTCATTAACGTATTAGAGAGAGTGGGAACAAATCAAGGTAGCATCCAAAAACGCACGGAAAATTCAAAGAATCAAAATGCATATTTCACTGTATTTCAGCATACGCATGACTAAATTACATCTGGTATCGCTTACAGTCAAAGCAGCATTTAAAAATGATTACAAGAACATTGACAGCGTATTTACACTTCGGGCCTTCGCGTACGTGCAGCATCTGAACCGCACGTCTCTCCCGTGTTAAAATGGAGCACTTTCACGACGGCGTTCGCCACCCGGTCCAAGAGAAGCAATGGTGTTCCGATGATTGCCAATACCTTCACTGTTAGCGATCCAGCAGGTTAGATTAACAAAACAATCAGAAATATTGAGGGACCGCCAACACGCTGCTTTTGCGGTCCCGGATCCAGGGTGCCTGACGTTTGTCTGTGGGGGGTGAGGGGGAGCATATGAGAATCAGAAAACCATGACAGAATACAGAGAGCATGGCATACGTCAAACGACATAACCATCATGGGGCCAACAAAGCCGACTTGACCGATGAGTGGCTGCTACAAAACTCAGTGGCAGCGGAGACTACGGCTGTTCACGCAGATGAATCCTCAGTGCCAGGTTCCAGTAAATATACAGAGGCTTTCTGTTCATTAGTACATATGCTAACTCCTCGACAGCCAGAAACCACAGGCTAACCAGCCTAATACTTTGAACAAACCAGCGTCTGCCCTTCCAAAACCAAAATGTACTGTTTGAATATCATCTTATGTTCTGTAATCAGCCACCCATAAATTAGTCGTTCTTCTGTGTCTGTCATCTGACCACTGAGAGTCTACTGCGCTGCAAGGGATTTGGAAAGATTATATAAAACCCAACACTGCCACTGTGGTGAACTGCTGCGATTAACATGGTGTGGAAATCTCCAAGTCTGCAGCGTTCAGGCAATTTCAATACTACCGTCTTTAGTCTGAGGATACAGTGTCTTCCATGTCGTTACTTCAAAAACAAACAAAGCAGCCGTGAGATGAAATCCATGAGAAGGCAGCAGAAACCAGTGCCGGGCCGCACTATGCTCAACTAACAGAACCAGCCAACAATAACTGCTATTCCAGTGGCTAAGGAACCACCAGCTCCCAAATCAATGGGCTACTGAAAAACAAACACCATGACTCAGTTGAACGTCTTCTTGAAATGCATCTAACTCCAAAGAGGTACTTCAGAGGTTTAAGGGAAATTGATGTGACAAGCTTATTTAAAGAGGTGCTCAGAACCAGTCACCCAAGAAACTCTCCTCTTGCTGAGGGGCCTCCTATAATTCATCATCAAATCCTTTAAGTCATGATTGTACAGTCAGCGCACCAGCAAGCAGATGTCCAGGATCCTACGTGCAAAAAGCCCAGGCCATCAGTGCTGGCCTCTCACTAGGTGATTTTTTTTCCGCGGACCATCGCGTCCCTTTGCTGAGGTTCTCGATACATCCGAAACAAGAACAATAAGCAGAGCAAAGACGTCCAAATTGCATAATCACTGTCTAAGCGATGACAGGGATAAACGCTCCATAGCGGAGATTAATATGTGTTTGTTCAAAGTAAACCTCCCTTTTGTATCACACCAATCACACCTTGGGCGAGATCATCATCATGATTCTTTCCTGACTAACAAACCCAACGAGCATTTCTCTCAACGCCCACCTACAGAGCGGTTTCATGCCACCCGGGCTGCGCCTTCAACACCACGCACCATCAATCTCTGTCCCCCTCGCCTGTTTATTTTCACCATTCACCCGATCCGCCGATGATCATCCAGCGTGGCTGTAATTAAGAGGGTCGCTAAGAATTTGTCATGGAATGAGAGGCACCTGGAGCAGGACGTCCCTAAAATGGAAGCTGTCCATCCACTGGAGAAACGCGTTCACATTTCCGGGGACTTCCTGGGCCTAAACACAGAGCTACACAACTATGAAAAACAAGACCGGGAGGCCCAAAGTCTGACATCTTTTTTGCTCTCCCATTTGCACCGACTTACAGCCTGAGGCTAAACAGCTCATCTGGTTCCTAATAAGCCTCTGGACAGCTGGACCAGTTTACCAGCAAGTGCTACAGTACAGTTTCAAAAGCTTTTAAATGATCTACTAGTGACTAATAAACACCAGGTCATATGACCAAAGAAGTATGCAGAACCATGTGCAACATGTGCTGGAATTATCCTGGAAACTTCGACTTAAAATTTACACTTGGCGTTGCCCCATCACCATGGTTCAGGGCGATAAACACAAACACAAAGCAGGTTTTGTACGGTTCCCCATTTCACTCAAGAGTGGCCTGCTTTCCTTAAAGAATGCAGGCAGCTTACGGGATCCGATGACAGGTTAACCATTCGGGCTTTCGCCAAACGGAGGATGGAAAACGCGGTCAGGGTTCCTGCAGGGCAGAAACTCACTTGAACAGGCCACAAAGATAAATGTTGTTGTTCGTCACTGCGCTGCACCGTAAGGCCCCTTTCTTGGCTCGGGTTGACGTGTCCCTCAGCACAGCATAAACACCAGCTGGACAGGGCCGGATAGTATGCCCTCTGCCAAAGCTATGGGAGAAACTTGGATGTGTATGGCTGTAGAGCATGGAGCTCATTAACAATCATCGATCACGATTAAACATGTTACGCGTCCGTTTAATAGTTCCAATCAAACTATAATTTTAAAGGCTTGCTGCATTTTTTCTTTTTAATTTTTACATACTCAGAATAACACATCAAGGTATAACAACAACGACAGCTTTTTAATACATTTTCTTTGCAGGTGACACAACCTAACCCCTAATGCCTGAAAGGTTACATGTACTGCGACAGACATGTACACATCATAAGAGGACCTGAATTTGCATGAACAACCCGCTCCCATAATCTCACACCTGGATGTTACACTCACTCAGCCAAGTGCATAAAGACCTCACATTCCCAGTGATCTTAAAAACAAGGAGCGGAACTGAAATACACAAACCATTCTGCGTGGTGATGTGAAACACATCGATTAACCATCAGGCATTTGTGTAAAGCAAAAAAAAAAAAAAAAAAAAAAAAAAAACATTGATGGACATTTTCAAGAAACAAGGACCATCATCTAATGTGAGCGTGACTGGACCATGGTGGGATTTTCACAAATATACCTATGTTCCCAAAATATAAATCGAAAGTTCCAATGGAAGACACTCTACATAAGTCTATCCATCACACGACTAACACTCTCACATGCTAAGGGCAATTTAGACTCATCAATCACCTGAACTGTTTGTCTTTGCACTGTGGGGAAAACCGGTGTAGCCAAAGAAAACCCACATAAAGAGTAGAGGTGCAAACTCCAAACATAGGTACACTGATTCCATGCATGCCCAACAGATGGCAGCAAAAGATTCACCAACTGCAATGAACTTTAATGAGCAGTCTGCATGAGTCCTCAAACCCCCTCGCTGATTACATGAATATAACGGCCCATCTGTCATGGCCGCAGAACCCAAACAGCGGCGCTAGGCTGCAGCCCCAGGTGTCACCAATCATGACCATTTATTTTACCCATCAGCTAACAGCCACGCGTGTAATCAATCCAAGTCACACCGATTAGATGATTTGATTTTCCACGCTGTTCCGGTAAGTGGACAGACTTCTCTTTAATAATCTGGAAAGCAAACTGGATCTTCATGCAGGTTACTTCATCCCAGTGAGATCAGAGGCGTCAGGTTTTAGCAGATTCACATACAGCAGCCATCAGCTGCATTCCATATAACCTTTATTTTCAACATCCTTGCAACTGAAAAGTGCTTGTGGGTAAAATATCATTACACATTTTCTGTAATCTTCACTCGCTAACTGCCCCCACATCGATCAATAGTAATGGATCAATTAGCTGAACTGTCAGCCTATTTTTAACCTACATATATCCTCAAACCACACTCTGCATCCGAGACATAAGATGACAAAAATATTAACAGTAGCATAAAACAAACTGGTTACCTACTGTTCCACGTCTGACGTACCAAGGGACACCACCTTCTATTATTGTCCTCATCTTTAAATTTAGTCCAAAAGAACATATTGCCGTATGTTATAATGAAGGTTTAACCTCTTAATTGAAAGAAAACTATTAGGTGTGATGATTTAACTGGTTTTAAATTCAGTTTCATACTGAGTACTTGAACCTTCAAATTTCATTGATGAAGGTCTTTCTTCCATCAGTTCCATCCACTCCCTGTGTGCACATAAGTACTGGGACACCTGGCCATTACACCAACAGGAACTTCCATGACATCACACTCTAAATCCATAAGCATCAATATGGAGCTGGTCCCCCCTTTGCAGCTATAACAGCTGCCACTCTTCTGGGAACGTTTTCCACAAGATTGTGAGGGGTCTGTTGGAATTTTTATCCATTCGTCCAGAAGAGCATTTGTGAGGTCAGACACTGATCTTGGCCTGGCTCACAATCTCTATTCTAGTTCACTCCAAAGGTGTCCGATGGGGTTGGGGTCAGGGCTCTGGGGGGCCAGTCAAGCTCTTCCATGCTAGACTCACCCAACCATGTCTTTAAAGACCTTGCTTTGTGTACTGGGGCACAGTCATGCTGGAACAGAGAAGGTCCTTCCCCAAACTGTTCCCACAAAGATGGAAGAATAGAATTGCCCAAAAGGTCTTGGTATGCTAAGGCACTAAGAGTTCCCATCACTGGAACCATGGGGTCTAGCCAAACCCCTGAAAAACAGCCCCATACCATTATCCCTCCTCCACCAAACTCTATTAATTACTGCTGCACTATGCAGCAGATGTGGAAATTTCATGTCCAGAAAGTAAAAATCCAGTGTGAAAATCTCACTCTTACTTTAAGTGGATTTTCACTTCGTGGACTGAGCTTCTGTTGGTCCTAAACGCTTCCACTTTGCAATAATATTTAGTTAACTGCGGTATATCTAGCAGGGGAGAAATTTTATGAACTGACATTACATTCTATGACAGTATCATGATTGAGTGGATCTTCAGAATGACCCATCCTTTCACAAATGTTTGTAAACCTGACTGCCTAGCTAAGGGGCTTGATTTTGTATTCGTGTGGTAATGGGTCTGCATGAAAGGCCTGAATTCAGTAATTAAGGAGTGTATTCCACGACTTTGGTCCATATAGTGTATGTTACCTTAATTCATTGTGCGACTGGTCTAAATGCCACTACTTTGCTCTAATTTAAGCATAAATGTCCGGTCAGTTTTGATGTGAAGCTCACGCGGATACTTTTTTGCCGTCTTCTCTCTCTTTTTTTGCATTACAGAGTATATAAAACATGATAGTATTCATCATATCGCATTTTCAGAATGCATACGAGGGGAACTTTATATATGCTCTTATCCAAAAGTATTACACGTAAATCATGGAGCGCGACCTGCCACAGGGATGAGACCTTACAGGGAAGGATTAGATAGGGCTGTTGAGTCATCAGCGCCTAGCTAAATTTATGTATCACCTTTCCAAGGTTTATGTGGTTAAAGTTTTAAATTCAATCCGTCAGTTCCGCCCAGTAAAGCAGCTTAATATGAATGTCAGTTTGACTTTATATAAACAGCAAGTCTTAAACTTAATGCAGCCAATGGGTTTAATTCGCAGATTGGGGTCAACTGACCTGCTTATCCGCATTAATACCGGTGAGTTTTCACCCACAAAAGCAGCTGGACAATCACACAACAAAGCAGCTAGTGGTTAATTATAACATTTTAAGAGGAAAACGGCATCGAAGTGCTTCAGCAGCATTTTCAAAGAAAAACATAACATCACTTTACCTCACAATGGCTCAGAAAGAACTGATCAAGAGAGAGGACTGTCTCAAAAAGGCCACCCTAGCTAGCGATGGATAGCTACGGATGAACTTAGTAAAATATTTTGGTCTATTTTTGCACCTTGAGGTCAAAACATCTCACCGCTCTTACACAGGACCGGTGACATTTTAGCCGCTTTAATCTGCAGGGTGCAGTTAAGAAAAGGGCTGATGCAAAGCAGACAGGAGGGAAGCGGTCAGCTTTCTGATAGGTCTTCCGCGATGAAACCTAGCTCTACAGACTTCTACAAAGCAAAAGGTGAAGCGGAGACAAAAAATGGGATCCGAGACTGAATAATAACAGGTTCAACTTCAGGGAGCGAGCCGGTCACATTGGCACTTAACCAGAGCTTTGGCAAAATACACAACTTATAAAGTAAATAAATGGAGCAAAAACAATCGGCTTAAAATCTAAAGAGTGCTGAATTGTGGTAAATGCAAGATTCACTCTAACGTCACCCTGAAAACATTGGAATGAAGACCTTTGGAGAGATTGGGACTGTTTTGCTACATGGAACATCTCCACCAGACAGGAACAGATCACTGCCACACGAGTCCATCCTGATCCACCTGAACCAGAGTCAGTTACTCAAAAAAACAAAACAGACAAAATCAAAGGGGGGGGGGGGGGCTAGAGTGTCAAGTAAGCACACATTCTTAAACCATCTCCATAACCTCCTAGTTCAGATGTATCAGAGCATCATGCAAGGCTATCAGACTTACAGGGTCACTGAGCCTCTGAGTTACAGATAAGGACGGCAGCAAGTCTGGGGCTTCAGCCTAGACCAGGATCCCCAATTCCAGTCCTGGAGAGCCAGAGTCCGACAGAGTTTGCAGGTATAAATAATATAATATATAATATAAAAGCTCTTAATCAGCTAGTTATGTTTAGTAAGTATGTCTGAGGAGGGATATCTGAAAGCCTGGTGCAGACTGACCTCCAGGAGCAGAATTGGGGAATCCTGGTGTAGACCAATGTGAAATCCCTTTAAACACACACACACACACACACACAGTTACACAATTTCTATACCTGGGGTGGGGCTGCCCCCAGCATAACCCCAAAAGTCAGAAACACCCAGTTAAACATACCAAACATTTTTATTGGCATTATCTCCCCCCCCCTTACAGGTGACAAAGAAGTGAAGGAATGACAATGACAGAGCAGAACCAGGAGAAGGACCAAACAGGTCCCCCCCCCCCGGTACCCACTGGCCCCCACCACCCCATACCATCCAGGAAGCCTGCTGTCTTACTTGGTGTTTTTATAAAATGGTCCTGAATACACCATCATGCGACACAGTTATGGAACTGGAAGAGAGACTCTTACAGGCTGGAGTGAGAGTGGTAATCCCCTTGGTAAAAGGTAATCCAAACGGCAGCACTTACTAGGTAAGGAACACAGTTTATTTTACATTAATGCAGAGAACACTTACCCCACAGTTGAAGGTTCAGAACATAATTAAGCAGCGATGTTATAGCTTTTTGATCCATTTTCCTATACATTCGAGTTTTGAAAAATCTGGTCACCACTGCTTTATTGGTCAGAATGGGCTCACTTTCCTGCTTGCATAGCACCACCTGGTGTTCAAAGCACGCAACTACAAATCCAGACTATCTGTGGAGTCAAAATTATGTTCAAAGGTAGCAGTTTTGGACTCCACTGACATACCATGCCAAATTCCCTGTACACGCAAATATTCTTGGCGATAATAAAAATGATTCCAATTCTGAATGTCCAGGCTTCCGTGTGCCACAAGCACGCGACCTACGTGCTGAAAACACCGCGTCTGCATGGGGTGCCCTTCCAAAGTGCCCCCCCAGCCCCCCCGCCAGCGGTGTGCTCTTCACAGTGCATTTCAGGACAAGCTTGATTTCTATATCCTGTTGCCTGTGCTCTTATATCAGAAAAGATACTCTTTCATAATATACCTTCATTCCAATATGGTTTCTGTTTTTAATTCTTGTTTTTGGCCAAACCTTATATCCCTATGCAATTATTCAATATACACCCACTCATAGCCTATATGAGATATGAACATAATTGTATGTTACTTTTTAATTACAGAAAAAATCTAACTTGTAAGATGATGAGCTGGAAGGTGCCATCCCATTGTTAATTTTTATCCCCATTTTCTGATTATGTGAGCTTGGCTCCTTTGCTAAGCGATGATAAGCTAAATTTCCATGTTCCCTGCATAATTAATCCATCTTTGCCTCTCCCTGTGCCAAGTCTGCCGTTATCACCCGCACATGCCTGAATGGCAGAGGAATCCTCTCTACGGTTGGAACTTATTGATATTCTTTTTAAAAAAAATCCTTACATTGAAGGCACAGATTTTCAAATGGATTAATTTTGCATCTGAGGATCTAATGTGGAAAGACAGCCAGAGTGGAAGGCGGCAGCATCCCTGCGTGTGGAAGTCCAGCTCCGCCAGGGGGGTGCTGTTGTGTTCCACCGCCTCTGTGGTCAGAAATCCCCCCCTCCCCCTGTTTATGCTGCATAAGCCCCTCTCTGCCCGAATTCGGGGTGTCTCTTCTGGAGCCTCCCACATCTGGGCGCCTTTGATATGCTCTCCACAGCTGGCATATTTCACATTTCTCTCTGTGTGTCTCTGTCTTTCACACGGTAGCTGCCAGATGTTCTCAGCTGCATGGACACATCTTTAGAGTGTGGGATACACACGTTCTCCGTCCCCTGTGACATCTGGGATACACGCGTTCTCCGTCCCCTGTGACATCTGGGATACACACGTTCTCCGTCCCCTGTGACACCTGGGATACACGCGTTCTCCGTCCCCTGTAACATCTGGGATACACGCGTTCTCCGTCCCCTGTGACATCTGGGATACACTCGTTCTCCATCCCCTG
Source organism: Stomatorhinus walkeri (assembly GCA_026784285.1). Lineage (NCBI taxonomy): Eukaryota > Metazoa > Chordata > Actinopteri > Osteoglossiformes > Mormyridae > Stomatorhinus > Stomatorhinus walkeri. Next base: position 14,151,859 of record JAODUD010000043.1, read on the forward strand.
TGACATCTGGGATACACACGTTCTCTGTCCCCTGTGACGTTTGGGATACACACATTCTCCATCCCCTGTCACACCTGGGATACACACGTTCTCCATCCCCTTCTGCATTTGGGATACACATGTTCTCCGTCCCCCTCCGCATTTAGGATACACGTTCTCTCTGTCTCCTGGGGCATTTGGGATGCACATGTTCTCCTTTACTCCATGGTGCCTGGGTTTCATACGTTCTCTGTCTCCTGTGAAATTTGGCATACACACATTTTCCATCTCCCACGATGTTTGGGATATACATGTTAAGAGACAAAAAACATGATGCAAAGTGAAAATTTAATATTGAAAATTAGAAACAATAATTCTGTAGTAAAATGTGTGATAGCTGTGGTCATTTCATTTCCACACCCTGGAACCACACCTTAAATCTCACTGCAGGACCTCACCTCAGACCCTCACTCCAGAACCGTGTTGATCATCTTTCCACAGATATTTACCATTTTAACTGATCCTCTGAGACCCAGGTGAACAGGTTGAACACAGCTGGTCAATAAGGTGCCTCAGGGAGCTGGAACTTGACACGCATGTCGGCTTTTAACCTTTAATATGTGTGTCCAGGTGCATGTGTGGGTGTGTGCATGTTTTGGTGTGAGTTTGCCTGTGTGTGAGCTTCAATCGGGTGTTCAGGTGTATGTATATTCAATAATGCCTGAGCTGTGTTAATGCAGCCTGTGCTAAGCACGAGCTATTGCAAAGCAGCCTGAACTGAGCCTGAGCTGTGTTAATGCAGTCTGTGTTAAGCTATTGTTGAGCTATTGTAGCACAACCTGCGTTAAGTCTGAGCTGTTATAAAGCAGCCTGTGCTAAACCTTAGCTGAGCTTGAGCTGTTGTAAGGCAGCCTGTGATAAGTTAACACAGCCTGAATTCCTATACAAAAGATTGACAGTACAATCAAAGATAATTATTTTTAGTGCTGTGTTGTTTTTACTTGAAATGTCCAGCCATCCATCATCCGTCATCAATCAAGGGGGCTTTAATAGTAAAATGTGTTTCTTGCACAACTTTTTTGTCATCGCCTCCTTTGTTAAAAGCAATTGTTTGGTCGCCGGACTTCAAATTACCAGCACATACGGTTCCAACACTAAACTGATATTTTGTGAAAAACACAGTCTGTTTCCAACAATGCCCCACAGAGCCGTCTCCCCGCACTGTCCCCCCTTCCACTTTCCGCAGAGATGTAGACCCATTTAAATCGACTCCATCTCACAGGAAAAGGCCTGTTTTCGTAAATATAAATTCTCCTTTCAAAGCTTTGCCTGTGTATAATCTGTTTATTCTTCGGGGGTTTGCATTTTACGAGTTAAAAAAAGTTAAACATAAATACCACGGAAAAGGGGTGAGATCCGCAGGGAGCTGTAGTCACTCTGGAAACGTGTTGTGGGGGGGGGGGGGGGGGGGG
>JAODUD010000043.1:14185363-14197575 GCA_026784285.1 Stomatorhinus walkeri
CCCCCCCCCCCCCACCCCAGCCATTCCCCACCCTGGACACCTTATGTGATACAAGCCCTCTGAACTGTCACAATCACAAATATGAGTTGTGTTGCGGATGGAACTGAGATGTAACATCTAAACATTTAACATTATAAATTTTTAGATGATTTTCCCAAGAACTGCTATTAAATTGTTTTCATCGTGGTGAGCTGAGTTGTGAAGTAGGTTTACCCCACTGTGGGCCTCAGTTACCCTGACCGTGATCCCTTCTCCCCAGGAGCTCCCTGGACCCCAAGGCCTGCTTGCTTCAGGCTCCAGGCCCAACCAGCACCTGCGTTCCTCAGGGCTACGAGAGCCACGTGTTCCGCAACCAGCACGGAAACATCCGCACGGTGCTGGCCATCACCTCCTGCGCGTGCCAGTCCTGAGAACAGCGCCATCTGCTGGAGCACAGCATAGACATACCTGCAGCTGCACGAGTTTCGGCGGACGCTGAAGACACCGGGCTGATCTTCCAGGCCCTCACCCCATGATTACGCTCTGTGCCCTTATTCTTGTATAATATGTATAATAGGAAAAAAAATATTTAGTAATAAAATATGTAAATATTCGTTTGAATATGTTAATATTTTAGAACAGTGACACTAAATAATTCCAATTCTACAATTTGGAAAAAAAAGTTAAATACAGCCGTGCATTATAGGAAATACATGAGAGGATTTCATAATGGGAAAAGGAAATTCTTTACAAATTTATCAATATCTGCTTTGATTTTCCCATCCGATAGCAGACTTTTTTAAGACTTCGGATGAACAGTTACAGCAGAAATCTGGCATATATGGATGGTGCTTCAGAATTAGCACGAGCCGCTTTAATCAGTAGAAAGACCGTACTGTTTATGTGAAAACATAAAGTTTTATGCTATCGGACGTTAATTGTCAACCATATCGTTTCTTGTTTACACAGTGTTAACATAATTAAGCATTTATTTTTTCCTCGCGTAACCAGTTACAGATCCGATCACGACTATTATCAGCATTACAACGTCGAGCACAACAAATTCATTCGGACCCGGGGTGCCGCTTTTTGTTGACTCCCCAGCTTTAGCTAAGGGGCGCTTTCCTGACACCTGCGCCCGGAGCTGCGGCGCGGGAGTCGCAGGACGTCACAACTAACATTTCGGATGATGCACTTTTAAAAAGCGAATAAAACTTATCTATACTGGCCGAAATCCTCAACGACCTTTACCTTTTATAGAGAAACCACTAGCATGCAGTTAAAAATTGATAAAGCATGTATATCAAAGATCACAGTCATACCTATGATTATTTAAATAGGCCTACCTTAACAAAATCCACATTCTACTGATTCAGAGGATATTTCTGGAACGCCTAATCGTATTTTAAATTAATGAAATTCTTTATACATTTTGTACGAGCACTACGGTAAAATGCCGTCTGAAGTGTTTGACCGCTTTGATCCTCAGTAAAATCTCATAAACGTTTTAGTGTGTAACGCTACATGCAATCCCCGATCCTTAAGTGCTTTGGATTATTAAAACCATGACGAGACACTGTTATTTTCCCACACGAGTCGTTCTCGCTGTGTGTGTGTGTGTGTGTGTGTGTGTGTGCGTGTTTTTAATACCAGCTACCTGCTATCTGTGACGGGTAGGTGATACATGATGGTTTTAGAGTTGAAACCCAGTGATCTTATAGGGATCTAAGAACTCCTCCGTTCCCTCAGGATGGCCGTGGATAATTATGTTGATATTTAATACCACCCAAGTGGAAAAGTCAGGGGGCAGGTTCGCATTTGATATACGGAGGCCATCAACTAAACCGAAAGTTTTAAAATATTACTTTCGTGAAGAATGACCGTTTCTGCAGTATTCTGCCCTACTGAATTATTATTAAATAATTGTATGTAAGCTGTAAACCTAAAGACATTGGTATATGTGATTATTAAAATGGATAAAAACGAATAAAATAATGGATGCGTAAAGATAAACTGAGCATATTATCACACATTAAATATGTATTCTTGGGTCATTAAATCCATTAACACTATTAAATAGGCCAACATCAAATGCTGTACGCAGTACGAGATTACCTTTACGGGAGGTGTGTTTTTAAATTTATGTTCTGCAAGTTACACGTTTTGGGATGGCGTCAGCGATGAGCAAGGTGGGAGACTGCGCGGCATTCGATTACCACTCCATTAGTGTCTATAGACGGATCAGGACAGTTACCAGGCCGTTTTAGACAATCGGAAACAGAGATGCATATTCGCCAAAATCCCTTCTGGGTCTTCCCTGGGACAGCAGTTCACGTCGCATTATTAAAAAGGCGTATCCGTCTGTTACTGGTTTAATGATGAAAAAAAATACTGCAAATAACGAGTGAAATCGGAGTCTAAATGCGACATCCTGACATGTTTTATGTCGAGAACACATCCAAATATTTTAGGCGTTTTCCAGATAAATGACAATATATATATATAGGCCTAGAGGTAGAGCGTTCGAATATATCGTCCAAGTGGCCGGCTTTGCAATTTGAATGCCGAAAACATTCCCTCATGTTCGTTTTCAGAAGCACATTAATTCGCGTTCCTGTAAGACATTGTACTCTTTTGTCTGAATTAATGGATCCGTTTAGAGGACATTAACCTCCCATGGAGAGTAAACTTCCTTGTTGAATTCTAACCACGGCCTTTTCGTGCTCATTTTGAGTCCATTTGTCTTTTAATACGTTTCACTTAAACACACAACATATTACTTTAGGCTGGACAAAGGCACATAAATCCGAAAGCTCTCGATAAATATGGGACATTCTTTTATTTCCGCACAATAGCGCAGGAATTGGGATCCAGCGCAATCAGCCTTCGCACCTTGTTAGCACCGCCATTAGCTTTCCTTTACATTCACTGATTGTTGATTTACATTTGCGACTTAATGGCATCTTTTATAGCCGTTGTTCGAGGGCTTAGACACACACCGTCTCCCTGCGATGCTCGGCGGTTTGATATAAAACGGCGCGGCCCCCGATCAGTCCCTCAGTCATCCATCTGCACAGCAGTCGGAGCATCGGACCTCAGGCTACCATGTTCACCGTCCTGATCATCGGAGCTCTGCTCGCCGGCGCCTTCGCCAGGCCAGCTGCGAATTACTTGGAAAACGACTTTGGTGCCGGGATCGATTCGGAAGGGGTGCGATCCGAGGCTCTGAGGAGGCTCCTGGAAGTGTTCGGCATGGAGGACCCGCCTCACTCCAGGGGCCACGTGCAGCCCCCCCAGTATATGATCGATCTGTACAACACGGTCGCAGACGTGGACGGAGTTACCAAGGACCCGAACCTGCTAGAGGGAAACACCGTTCGGGGCTTCTTCGACAAACGTAAGGGGTTTACGTGAGCATTAATTCCGCATCCAGATGCGTTTTCAATGGCATTAACTTAACATAGGCTTACACGGTCGCCAGTAAGTTACAATAATATTGAGGTACATTTAAGATCTTTAACCTTGCATGAACTGTGAGTCCCAAAGTCATGTCTGTGTCTGTTTCCCCACACAGTTCGCAGCGAGGAAATCAAGTTCATGTTCAACTTATCGACGGTGTCTAAAAGCGAGAAGGTGCTGGCCGCTGAGCTTCACGTCTTCAAACTGCGCCCGCAGTCCGTGCAGACCTTCAGCCGACACCACTTTTGCCAGGTGCCGCATCGGCTCAATCGTTCGCGCTCAGAAACTGTAATTCCATACAGCGAACGTGAACTGTATCGGGGAAATCTGAGTAACGTTTGTACTCACTGATGTTGGCGGGTTATGTCCTACAGGTGAGCGTTTATCAGCTTCTGAACGGCAGAAAGATGGATTCAACACTGGACAAGAGGTTGCTGTCCTCGAGACTGATGCCCATTCATTCCAGCGGCTGGGAAGTATTTTCCATCACGCAAGCGGTAAGTGCCGACCTTATAAGCCAGGAGCTGAGGGGTTACTTAGTTCTATTTAAATTAAGATGGATATTAAATATTTTAACCTAAATTCATGCCCTGTTACACCATAAGTAAACACACACAAAAGCACACGCCCCGGGGGCCCTGACCGCATCTCCCCCCGCAGGTGCGCTCCTGGATGTCCGATGAAGGCAGTAATCTGGGCCTGCTGGTCAGCATTCGAGGTCTGGGGGGGTACCAGCTGGACCCCTCGCTGGTACGCTTTGCGTCGGGTCGCAGCCACCACCAAAGCAAGCAGCCCATGCTGGTGCTCTTCACAGATGACGGGCGCCGTACCCCAACGCAAGAGGGCAACCTGAATGGTACGAGCTTATCACCGACCACTGTGATCAGCAGATGGCAGAGTAGTTAAGGAAGTCTTGGTAGATGCACTGCAGTTACATGGTTTAGCAAAGCTACAAGCAGTACATTTAATATTTTATACTTCCCAGTAGGCCTACTAACAAAATAATTAGGCACAGATTGGTTTTAGTAATAACAGTAGTTCAGTAATTCTAACTGTGGGACGTGCCCCTTGGATGGGACGCAAAGGATTTGCAGGGAGGTGAGGGGGGAAATAATAGAATGGTGTGGGGACAGACCCAACTGAAAGCTTTGTGAACGTTATATGCATTTTATATGTAGCTTAAAAATGAGAATTAATATATTTTATTTAATTTTATTTAATAATGAAAGTTTATTTGGGGTTAATATGTATGTGTGTGGGGGGGGCAGGACAGATGTGTCAGCCTTAGGGGGGGCTGTCAGAAACATTTGAATATTACTGCAGTTTCTCATTTCGAGTGACACAAGGATGGCTGATTAGCAGGTGCTCTTAACTCTATCCATCCTTCCTTTAATACAGATCATAGTGGCTCCCCCCTCCCTGTCCCTGTTGGCGCCCCGTCTAGGGAGCCACGCGTTGTCCGCTCGCTTGACGAGGAGCTGCCACAGGGGGCGCCGTGCCAGCGCCTGCCACTCTATGTCGACTTCGAGGAGATCGGCTGGTCTAGCTGGATTGTGTCTCCACGGGGCTACAATGCTTACCACTGCAAGGGCTCCTGTCCCTTCCCGCTGGGACAGAACATGCGGCCCACGAACCACGCCACGGTGCAGTCCATCATCAATGCCCTGAAGCTCACCCGGGGCATCGACACGCCCTGCTGCGTACCCGACAAGCTGTTTTCCATCAACCTGCTCTACTTCGACGACGACGGCAACGTGGTGCTCAAACAGTATGACGACATGGTGGCAGGAAGTTGTGGATGCCACTAGGGGATCTCACCATCAGCCCCTCCACTTCACACCTCATTGGCTACTGGGGAGCCACGCCCCCCTCAGGGGTCCAGTAATTGATTGGCTAAAAATGAGGGTTTCCTCAACCCATGAAGGTTGGGTTTCCTTAAGCAGACAGCACTGCAGGAGGAGAAAGGGGAGTTCAGCTGAGGAAAACCTGACCAAAGATCCCCCATGTACCCTGGGAAAAGCCCTGATTGCATCTCCTAATGTAAAATATGTAAATAGTTAAAAATCATAATATATGTCTGCGCTTGGCGATATATCCTGTGAAATTTGTAAATATGTAAATTATTTGCCAAAAAGCTAAGAATTATGAAAACGAGTAAACAGTTAAACAAAATCAGCTATTGTCGTTTTTCATTGCATGTCACCGGCGTCAGTTCAAACACTCGCCCATTCAGCCCTATCTTAACATAATATTGAAGAATCGTGAGAAATTAAGAAGCCGGCTATGGTGTTAAAAAAGAAGACCCCTCTTCTGTAATAACCTACTTCAATGATATAAGTAGCCTAGCGGATACTTCGCCGTAAATTATTCATATGACTCAATGCAACCCAAAATGTAATACTGTACAAAAAATGAAAGTACTTTTGTTAGTGCGCCATCGTTACACAAGGAGTTTTTTGGTGCCGGGAGCGATTCGGAGGGAGTGCCCGTTCCGGCCGAAATTTTTAACCTTTCATAATTCATTACCCATGTAAACCAGTCTCGGTGGTAAGACGACGTGTTTTTTTCTATTAACTTCGTTTTATTTCCAGTCTTTTCACGAAAGGCTCTGCCCACAGCCAAAACCCACTACTCGGGGAAAAAGTACTCACATCGTTATTGTTATTGCCAGCACTGTCAAGTAGCCTACATTTTAAAGAGAAAATCATTTAACTGTTATGCAAATACAGCTGAAACATCGTATATCTACATACACGTATTGTCATGGGTAAATAATCCGTGCGTTCGGAAGCATTTACAAAGAAAATGTTGGTGCTTTATATATGAATACTTGTGAGTTTCGTATTAAAATGTCAGTAATCTGGTCTTATTTTCAAACTTTTAAAAACTCCCGCGTTACAGAATCATTGACTATGGGTCCAAAAATTCATCAAGTTTTAGTATGGAGTTTCTTTCCCTGACCCCCCCCCCCCCCCGTGTGAGCAGCACACACCGCCACACAAAGCGAGATCATCGCAGCCGCCGCATTGTAGATGACAGGCAGCCATACGGATTTATAATGACCAAATAATCATCTGTAAGATGAGCCTGGGAAAGGGGTAGAGTCCGGCCTGTCCACAGGGCACGGCCAAGGGCTTAACGGCGCTCAGAATGATAGCCAAGGACAGCCCTTGTTCATGTTCAAAGGGGATGAAAAACGATAAAACGCCTCTATTATAACTGGGAACTAAATGCCCCTCTGCCGACCGACACCCGATCCTCCCCCCGCCCCCCGTGCGCGTCCCGGCCCTTTGTCCCAGCACTGTTTCATATCTGAATTATCCCGGGTCTCCATCACTCGGTACCGATGCTGGTGATGGCGAAGGCATGGGGAACAAACAGACCATCTTCACCCCCCAGCAGCTAGACGCTTATCAGGTAGGTCACTCATCCAGGATGGAGGCAGGGCGCTCTATCCGCAAGAAAACCCTTAAACAAAAACCACAAAAGCGAGGAGGTTGGTTTAAACGTAGATATACATCAGTGGGCGCCGGCAGTCTGTAGAGGGCACTTTGCAGCTGTAAAAACCGTGCATCGGTGACTTATATAACTTTTTATGATCTCTCATATGGGACTTATTTTTGGATTAGTGCCCATATTTCCAGTTACCCAGACAAATGGTCACCGTTAGTTTTTAATTGTCTGTGCTGCGATAGTTTTGAGCTCAGTGTTTTTGTCAGTTCAGTTTTTGTACTCAGGCTGACCAGGTTCAATCTGTACCTGTACGTTACGTGGGTCTCCATATTCCGGTTCACTAAAAACTTCTGCAGAAAGCAAAAAACGAAACGTGTCTGGTAAACTATTGCTCATGTGTATGTCTTTGTAGGACTGCACGTTTTTCACCAGGAAGGAAATTTTACGGTAAGATTCTGCATTCATATATGATGACAAGCGTTTGATCTTTTCCGTGAACCAGACCGTCAAGGGTTATGCCCCGCAATTAGGGGACGCCTTTACGCTATTTTCGTGCACTGTTTTTTAAAAACCTGGCGGACTTGACAGCCAAAAAACACATCACAGGCAGGCTGCAAGGTAATGCTTTAGCAACGTGAATAAACCATTTGTGATTGAAAGTTCATCAATAACCGACTGCCTGAAGGAAAATGAGACAGATCATATGTTGAATTCTGGCACATACCCACCCGGTCAGAATCTCCTTTAACAGCGATTGGATGCTTTTCTAGGCTGTTCTACCGTTACCACAACCTGGCACCCCAGCTGGTCCCCCTGGACTACACCAGCAAGCCAGATGTGAAGCTGCCCTATGAGCTGATTGGAAGCATGCCGGAGCTGAAGGTAGGGTTGCCATCTCTGCGCCGTGCCACTGCTACTTAATCATTCATGACTTACTAATAGAGAGGACCCTTTGCGGGTTCACGCCTCATCGGATCTTGAACCGGCTCCGTTACCCTCCGTCCAGCACAGCCCGGGCTCAGTCCTCTTGCCACCCCCCACTCATGCTCGTTTGAGGAAACATACATGTAAATATATCGCAGAGCGGATTGCGTATCTGTGTTTTATGTTAGTCTTATGCCTTGATATCATGCTGTGATTTTATGACGTATGTGAAGCACTGTGGTGTCAGTGAGGGCTGTCATCAACCTGCTATATACACTCTTACAAAGAATTGAGACCACAGCAACATTTTCAGTTTAACTTGTTTCTCGATTTCTGGTTATATTTGTATAATAAACATTAAAAAAAATTGAAAAAAAAACTCCAGCTGGGCTCTTCCCTGCTTATAATTTATAAATGGTTTCTTCCTTGCTTTATGGGTCTTCAGTCGAGCTTCTAGGAGCCTGTTACGAATTGTCCTAGCGGTGCACTTCAGACCTGCACTTAATGTTTCCCATTCTTCTTCATCTTCACGGTCACTTGAGGTCATCATTTGATTCACGGGTCACCGCTGGCATTAGACAGTTGCTTCTGCCACTGGTTTTTGGTTATTGCCAGCGTCTCCTGCTTCACCTTCTTTTTGGGTCATGCTTAGAAATTTTGAGGCAGGAAGGAGCCAGCAGCACAGTGCGGCCTTCCACCAGCAGAACCAAGAACAAATCAGGATTTAAAAATGAAGAAAAAAAAAATATATATATATATATATCTTTATTTACAAATCTGAAGAAAATTAGGTTGACTTCACTCCAAAATGGCCTCTCTCTCCATGTTGCAGGACAACCCGTTCCGGCAGAGAATAGCTCAGGTTTTCTCGGAGGATGGCGAGGGCAACATGACCTTGGATGATTTCCTAGACATGTTCTCTGCGCTGAGTGAAATGGCCCCGCGGGAGCTCAAAGCCTACTACGCCTTTAAGATCTATGGTCAGTGTCAACTCAGGACAGTCAGCCAGAGGCTGTGGGTCCTTAACTTCACTCAAAGGCTCATCCCAACCAGAGCAGCCAAACTGATCCCAAACTCTGTTGACCAATAAGCAGCTTGGCAGATGTTTACCACCTGATAGCTAACAGCTGCTATGATTGGCTGTGATGAGCTACCCCGGGTTGAGCCGGTTAAGTTTGACCAAGTCGAGTGAGACAGGCCCCAGGAATAATTGATGGATTAGCATAAGGCTGCGAGGGTGTCACAGGGCCCGAACACCCCCCCCCCCTGATTAAAAGACGCTGACAGCTCTGCTTATTTTACAGCATATGGCCACGGACATGGGTCAGGAAGGATCCCATGAATTATTCATGTCCATTAAATGAAGAGGGAGCCGGGAGGGGGGGCAGCACAAGGGCTGTATACTGGCACTCATTGGGCTCAGTCAAACAGGACAGGGTCACATTAGGCTGGGGTGGGAGTTCTCCTGGCACTGCAGAGATGGGGTCAGGTAGCCTCAGGTGACATTTAAGGAGGAGGACTTTAAGATGAAGGATCGGGACAGCTGCTGGTGGGGGCGTACCTTCCTCCCACCTGAGATATCTGTCCCACTGCTCAGACTTCAACGATGACGACTACATCTGCAAGTCAGATCTGGAGAAGACACTGAACAAGCTGACTCGCAACGAGCTGACCGAGGATGAGGTGCGCATGGTGTGCGAGAAGGTGATCGACGAGGCCGACCTGGATAATGACGGGCGCCTCTCGCTGGAGGACTTCCAGCACATGATCGTCCGTGCTCCTGAGTTCCTCAGGTGCAGCATCTCACTCCCCTGAACTTCGGTTACCTTCGACATTGTTGACTACGGCAATCACGTCCCAGCTCAATTATCCTGCACCTAAGTGTTTCAGTTTTGCTTTCTGCCTCACAGCACGTTCCATATCCGGATCTGAGAGATCAGCAGCGCCCTCGACGGCACACAGCAGGAGAACCAGGATGGGAAGAAGAATGATGAGATGGTGCCACAGGACAATTCAGGAAGGCATTTCTTTTGGGTCCTCAGTGCCTGGAAGCTCATCCATGATTTTTCAGATCCTTCAGAATTACTGAAAGCAGTCAGACGTCTGATCACGAGGGACAGCAATATCGATGTTACCACTGTGGAGCCCATTCTTCTGAGGAGTGTTCCCCCCCCCATCATATTACAGGTGTTACTATAACTGCCAAGACTCTAAAGAAATTCAGAAGAATATTAAAAGTCAGACGAATAATCCGAGTTGCACTCAGTCATTATAAGAGCAACAGTAATAAAAATACTATCGTATTTAGAAATTGTAGTACCAAGACAGCTGCTTTAAAAGAGTTTAATAAATCGTCAAAAGATCGCATCTACACAGCCGTAGAGCATTACAATACAATTCTACAAGGTACAGTACAACAACTGGTCATATTTTCCATTTCACTGGCCAATATTATTTACAATTTATTTTCAAACAAGGCAGATTCGGCCTCCGGAACTCAGTATCGAGAAAATCGGATTGCGCCAAGTGATATGAATGGTGGGGGGTGGGATTGAGGAAGAACATAGTAGGCAGGGTGTCGGAGCAGGTAAAGAGTGAATAGGGCATCCCTGGGAAGACCAAAGGGCGTAGAAGCTGGGGCTGAGGCTAGTCAGAAGAGCTCAGGCATACAAAGGAGGCGACCTGCACCACCGTCCATGACAGCATCACCACAGTAAAGACTCCTCACAGCAGATGGAGATCTTTGGCAATGACTCAGCAACACCGAAGTACGACATTCAGCTTGAAATGTCCCAGGATGTGAATATGAACAAAGGGAAACCAAGAGGAAGGTCAGCGTGCGTGTCCTGCCGATCTGTAGGTGGGAACGTTCGACGGGAAACCTTTTGGGAGTCAGTGAAGAATCTGGGAATAAGATCAGCTGCAGCATGGGAATTCCAACATGATATGTAGTCCCCTCTTTCAACAAACACTCCGAGTCTACCTGTTTATTTATATATGTACAAAAATGTACAGAGATCAAATATAAGGATGCATAGTTCAAAAAAAATTAGGGGGCCAGATCAAGAGGCGGGGCCAGATCAAGAGGCGGGGCCAGATCAAGAGGCGGGGCCAGATCAAGAGGCGGGGCCAGGAACAACAATGACGCTCCTCCTCTTCTGGCCAAGGTGCTGCACAAGGCAGGCAATAAAACCGCTCATCAAAAATCTGACACCCTCATTAAGCGATCTGCCAAATCTCTTGCAAATAAACAGGACACGATATAAAACAGATGCACCCACCTCTGATATGCCCGTTTATTGAACAGAGGGCTAATCGAGTGTCTAAACCACTCACCTAGAGAAAATGCGACCTTGCTGTAACCAACACGGTCACTCTGACCCCAGCAGCATTACTAGCCACCCCCCTACAAGTAGAGTAAGAACTGGCAGCCCAAATTGCAGAATATACTTCCAAAATGATCTTCTTTACATTTCACACCTCTGGGCATCTCTTATTTCAGCCAATTCCCTGTTGAATTCTTTTTGATTAAAAAACTGGATTTTTATCAGCTAACCAATATACAAAATTGAAAGATGCCCCCATCGATACCGGAGACCAATTTAAAACGAGGACACGGCTCTTTAAAAGTACGAGCGCAAGCCAGCATACCGTGGCAGACGCGGACGGTCAGAATGTCATAAGGTGCGCTGTCCCGGAAAAGCCGCGAGCACGGGGTTCGGTTAAAGGATTAGACCTTTGTGTACTGAGCAGACAGCTACTCTGAGGTAGAATCTGGAATGTCGGTTAAGTTATGACATGAAAGGCCACGGTAACAGGGTATCAGGTACTGGGGGGGCGGGTGGGGGAAGGCTGCTGGCTTTAAAGGGCAGCCTCAGGGCACGGTCCCACACTCTGCACAAAGCCAGGAAAGCAGGCGGCACGCTCTACGACAGCGAACGCGAACGAGGAAGCTGCGGCAGGGAATCCCACCGCAGATCAGCCTCGCTTACTCCTGGGAATGTGGTCCTGGAAGCGTCTATTCAGGACAGAAAAGCAGGATCTGACAGGAGAGGATGGAACAATGTCGTGGAAGGGTGGGGAATGGTTAGTCTAAAAGAGAGTGATACAACTCTGAGCTGTCATCCTGACATTCTGTCATAAAATTCCCTCCTTTAAGAAATTAAGCCTTCAAAACAAGATTACGTCAAAAAGGACATAAAACGGCAGAGGATCAGTATTCCTGATGCTGGGGGGGGGGGTGATACCTTTGAAGTACAGGAATACAGGGGCGCGTTCCCACTGTAAATATATATTATTTTTGGGTGGGGTGCGAGTCCTGGGTGAAAACATGGGAAACTTTGGCACCTTCACATCCAGGCTGAAGCTAGAGTACAGCATGGAGTAGAGGTGAAGAC
>JAODUD010000043.1:14216988-14235466 GCA_026784285.1 Stomatorhinus walkeri
GAGGTCTCTGGTACGTTAGTGTCAGGGGAGGGTGGGTGACCATAATGCTCTCCTCGCTGCTGGGACATGTGACACACGTGGAATTACACACGCCACACTTCCTGTGATGCTCTGCCTGCATGTCGCCCCATCCCATTCCGAAATTGTTCCAGGCTGTAGAGGATAACGAGAGGGTGGGGGGGGGGGGTGTCACGCGATTAGGAACGCAGTAACAACAATCCTGGCCTGGGGGGATGTCGTCTGCAGTGGATTTCCTCACCAGCTGGGATACGGCCGTACGCAGCATTGATTCACTTATCTGCTCACGCTCTAGTTTTTCACGAATCGACAAAAATTTAATAGCAGCAGTCAGACAGATCTCCCAGTCGCGGCGAGTCAAACTCACCGGCATGGATTCCTCCGGCGCCCTGCGGAATAATCCAGTGCGCTCGCTCTACAAACAGTGCACCATCTTAACAGGGACACAACCTCAACCAGCATGCTGGACACACAGTAACTGGTGAATGGGATAATGCCCCCTCTCGCCCCCTTTACTGCCCCTGTCAAACTGAGTGTGAAGGAATGCCAGACGGGGCTGCTTTCCCACGCAGATGAGGGATTAGGGGCGAGAGGTGCCACCGGGGGATTCCACTGTGAGGTCCCGACTGGGCCAACCCTAATTACCCCAGGAATGGCCCCCCTGCACTCCTGCGCTCTGCCCCCATCTTGCCTGTGGGCCTCCACAACACAAACCAAGCACCTGGATGGTCTGGTTCTCCTCAATCGTTTCTCTCCACGTCTCAGTGTACAGCTGCTGGAATAAGGCTCGTTACCCGGGTAACATCCCACTGCACATTCCCGATATTAAAGCCACCGGCTCGTTCTGCGATCATATGAGCAGATGTAAAACAACTGAAAAAATAAACTTGCCCATAATTTCAAATGGAGATATAAAAACAAGAAAGTGATCTTTCACTAGTAAGACTGAACTTCTGAACACCTGATACGTTCCTGGACAATTTTTTTCGGTTCGGCACAGCCGTAGTGTTGCGACAGGCTAAAACAAGAACATTCTAGATCTTTGCATGGGTCAAGATGGAGGGAGGGAATCGGAGGCCGTCTCAGGGAGTAACACAGACCTAGTCACATAATTCTGTAGGACCCCGAGATGATCTAAACTTGCCCTGTTTGAGTTTGGAGTTTAAAAAGAAACAGTCCATTGGAGAACATACCTAAGGACGCATAAGGGGATTTCAAATACAAAAGGGTGTAACTGCTGCGGCTGTGAGGGGGCGTGTTTGGAGTCACGCTAACCTTCTGTAGGAAGAGGCACTTTATCGCTTTTGATGAGCGGTTTATCTCTATGTTTTATGCACCCTGTCATCCTCTCTTCTGTTACCAGGGTTAGGGGAAGACCGATTAGACGTGACGGCATAACGGGACCCTGCAGAGCTCAGCTTTCCTCCAGACCGAGATCCTGTGCTCGGAAAATCACAGAGGCCGAAGAGGATTTGCGGCGTTTCACTTAGAATTGTGAAAAAGCCCTACAGGAGGTCTTACTTGTTGGCCAGAACCAGATGTCACATGACATCACCATATCTGTACGCCCCATGGTCAGTCTGAGGGGTGACGTGACCCCAGGATTCTGCAAAAACTGCCCCTGGACGCAAACATGCGAGTGTCAGTGCCAACAAGAGACCTGGAGACTTTAGAGCTAAAAGGTTTGAGGATTTAGGAAATTTATTCTTAAATCTGGCATTCCTATTATCTGACAAATTGTTTTGGTCAATACCAATTGGTCACATTTTATTTTTATTTTTCAGAATGATTCATTTTGCACACTTTTTCACAAGAAAGGCCTGAGAAAAAGCACTTCAAAAATCAAGACTACTTCAAAACCAGATGGATCCCCCTACCCGTCCTTACCTACTGAAGAAATAATGTGATGATTATTTATTTAACTGGCCCTGTTATCAGAGACACTGATACTGCTTACACATCCATACGCCTCACACATTTATACAGTTGCTCAGGTCAAATGCGTGGCTGAAGGGTACAAGAGTGGGATATGAACCCATCCTTCATGGTGCAGAGGTTGGTTCCTTCATGCCTACTGCTGAATTTCAGTACTTCTGCAGAATCTCAGGTTATCAGTAGAAGCCCACGTGCATTAGCAGCCTGGATATTATGTCTGAAAAGTCTTCTTGCAGAAAACCATCATCCTTTGATTGGAGAACAAAGAAAAGCAGGAAGTCACTGATAAGTGTGGAGTGTCCTTACACCAAATGTCAGGCTGGGCCTCCCGTTTTATTTTGACTCCCTCAATGTCACCGTGAGCCTTGGTTGCTCAACTAGACTTCTTCTCGCAATCGTTAGCGGTATCTGGCTTAAAAACGAGTGCCTATTGAACAATGTAGCCGTTTCAAAACGTCCGCAACACAAAAAGAGAGTCGGTGCAAGACAAGAAAACAGCTGCCAATATTTGACAAATCAGCAGCGAGCACGCTCCCATCGGACTCAGCCCTGTTACACCAAGACGGCACAGCTGTGTAATATATTACAGTTATATTTAAAATCGTTTGCTCAACAAAGAAAAAGGGGGTGGGGGTGGAGAATATGAGTTAATGCATGTTACTGCATTACTTAAAACAGATTAAAACGCTCGAGATCGCTGCCTTCGCTGACATTCGCTTCTGCGGGGGTCCACAGCGAGAAGGTGCGTGGAATAAGAATGGAATGCACACGAGGGGGGTTTGCGGGGGATGGAGCTGGCCTCGATATTGCCCGTGCCTGAGGCCTACATCCCTACTCTTTATTAGGCCAAACTAAACTATAGAATATCCAAATGCAGACTATTTAAAATATTATATTTAAAGAGTGATTCGTTATTTTTTTTTAGAATGAATTCATCTGTTATATACATAAAACAATTTGAGAAAGGCCTTTCTTCCAGATGACTGAGCGTTCTCCTTGTAGAGATTAACAATGATTATGATAGACTATCTGGAGACGGAGAGGATGTAAACTGAGTAGCCCACGCTTGCCGGTATGGGGTGCTCTGTCGGCTGAGGGTATCCACCTCTGATTGGCTGACGTCCGACCAATGAGACGAGCCAGACAGTTCACACCTTTCTTTAACATATGTGCGATATAGTTTGACCACATTTTCATTTTTGTTGCGTTTCGAATGTTCTAGCAAAACTTCTTCATTTTGAGTAATCTAGAGAGGAGCCCACAAAAATTAAATAGCGAAGACTGTAAGTACACAATTGAAATGCAAAGCA
This sequence comes from Stomatorhinus walkeri, assembly GCA_026784285.1. NCBI lineage: Eukaryota > Metazoa > Chordata > Actinopteri > Osteoglossiformes > Mormyridae > Stomatorhinus > Stomatorhinus walkeri. The sequence continues at coordinate 14,220,252 of JAODUD010000043.1, forward strand.
CGTTAACTTCAGTTTAGATAAGATATATACGTGCCGGTATGTCATAATAAACGGATATAGGATGCAAGTAATAATTTAAACACAGTAAAATGGGCTTTGGATGTAAGTGGCAGTACTGAGGAAAACGGGCACGACATAACGATTTCAGCCCGTTTAAACACATTTTATTTTTTAATGAGGCCTATGATCATGCCATAATTTTTATTAAGACCTGAAAGTAATTTGCCTTCGATTGCAGCACATTAAAATTTATTTAGTCGTGTTTCATATAGGCCCAATAATTACACTTATTTAAATTAAATAGACATTCTCCGTTAAAAGTGGATGAAAAACAAAAAAACGAAAGGGGTGTTTCACATGAATAAATATTTTGTTATAAATCCCAATAAGCCATGTACAATGTGATCGGCAAACCGTTTTTTTTTTTTTTTTTTGAGGGTTACAGGTACGGGACCGTGCAGAGAAACTTTTTCAAGATATAGTCGCCGCCCATTAGAAGTATTTCCGACCAATGGGCTGTAGGACATTTGTGTGAACCATTGGCTTCGGCATAAAACCGTAAGAGCGCACCGAATGTGCAACAAAGAACGGGATCGCCGCTCCGCTCCTGGCCGAAGGCTGAAGTAGAGTCCAGGGACCCGGGATTGTTCCGCACACGCCTTTTCATCCGGGACTCATCGCAAAAAATAATATTAACTCTTAATAATATGGGAAAACAAACTATCTACATACTGCTTTTTGGGGTTTGTTTTATTAAAACTTGCGCAGGTTTTCCCAATACCACTGAAGCAAGTCCATCCAGTAAGTTGAAAGGTTTTAACTTTTTTTTCCAGTATAACCAGCTGACTTTTTGTATATACATTATTTGTTTCTAAGGAGTTGGTAATTACGATATTTAACGTGGTTGAAAATGCCATTGCCGGCGGGAAGGCATATGAAACCTATGAAGTTCGTTTCTGGAGCGTTCGGAAATCGCAGACATTGCTGACAGCCCTCGCCGTCTTTCAGCTTGCAGCTACTCCTCTGTATGTGACCTGATGTCATACCAAACTAGAGAAGGGCAATTCATTAGTGGACGAATAGGAGTAGCCAAAAGACAACGATGCATTTGCCATTTCGCGATGGTGGTGTCAGTTTGATGATATTCCTAAGTCAGATGCGGGATCGTAGTTTTTTATTTGCAACAGGGGGCGATATTCCTGCTGAATACTATAAATTGTTCGGTCAATGGACAGTAATCATATAAAAATACTAGACACGCCTTCATCGCAAATAACGCTGTTTGTGATAATATGATTTTTTTTGCAAGACAAACTCCCTAAAAGCTTGGCTCGCCTATGCAGTAGTTACTCAACACGGGCGACCTAAGTTAAACCTGTCCTAAGCAGTTGATTTGTAACCCCCTTGTCCTGTCTATATGACTTATTTGCCACTTCAGGATTTGAGGATTGCTGAGCATCTCCGTGTTAGAAAGCTCTCTTTAATAATGCGCTGTTATAATACTATGTCAATCTCAATGAGTCTGTAGAGGAGAAAAATGGGAGATTTTCTTACGGCTCTCACGTGACGCCGATCTCCCCATTGTCTGAGATGCACCTTTGTTGCCTGTGCTTATACTGTTGATAGAAACCACTGACATTGTGTGTGTGTGTGTGTGTGTGTCTGCCTGTTTTTCCGTGACCATGTGGCATTCAGGCACAGACAACACCACCTCCTGGATGGAGAACTTCAGCGACATCGAGTCCAAGTTCTCGCTAAGAACGGCCGACACCCCGGATGAGGACATGTGCTACATCATTCCCGGCCAGCCAGACACCATCGCGGGATGTGACTTTAAGCGCGACTCTCAGACCTTCGTGGTCATCCACGGATGGACGGTGAGTCTTCGGCAGCATTTGGTGAAATAAAGGGGGGGGGGGGGAATCCGCTTAAAATCACGGGTTAGCTGAACGGCGGATGTGGATGTCGTCGGTGGTCCTGTGTGAACCGCGTGGCCCTCTCTGTGCCCGGCCACAGGTGACGGGGATGTACGAGAGCTGGGTGGTGAAGCTGGTGAAGGCCCTGTACGAGCGGGAGCCCGCCGCCAACGTGCTGGTGGTGGACTGGCTGGCGAGAGCCCAGCAGCACTACCCCACCTCAGCCGCCTACACCAAGCTGGTGGGACGCGACGTGGCCAAGTTTGTCAGCTGGCTGCAGGTGAGGCCAGGGGCCCCATATAGGGTGGGACCAGGGGCCCCGTTTAGGGTGGGACCAGGAGCCCCGTATAGGGTGGGCGCTTAAGATGATTCAGAAGGCACCTTAGTGACAAGGGCTCTAAAAAAAGTAAGATAATTGGCCTGGTCTGGGTGGGGGGTCCAATATAATATTTTTCATGGTGCCCAGAATCTCTGGTGAAACCCCTTGGATGAGGCCCCACTTTGGGGGGGGGTTTGTTGTTATCTTTACTAGCAGGGCCCCTGAAATCGGTTGCTGACCCCCGGACACGTGATACGCAGGCAGTGGGGGGTGATTAACTCAGCTGGTGCGGGGACACGCTTGGCGGCAGTGTGAAGGTCACACGCTTCCTCGGGAGATACACTTGGGAGCTGTAACACAACCCTGGCGGCTCGTGACTTAGCTGTTCTTGAAAGCTGTTTAAAAAACCGGCACCCGCCGCAGGCCGAGCTGCGGTACCCCTGGGAGAAGATCCATGTGCTCGGCTACAGCCTGGGGGCCCACGTGGCAGGAATCGCTGGCTTCCTCACCAAGCAGAGGATCAGCAGGATCACAGGTGAGCAGCGGTGAGGTCTGGTAGTCACGCACGGATCCGAGGACAGGGCATGCTGGGATGAGCCCTTAACCAGTTACACCACGAGTAAATAGGCTCATCATGAACATGCCCTTCCCCCCACCCTTTGTCCCACTGCAGGCCTAGATCCCGCCGGGCCCGGGTTCGAGTATGCCGACGACCAGAGCACGCTGTCTCCGGACGACGCCGAGTTTGTGGACGTGCTGCACACGAACACTAGGGGGTCGCCGGACCGCAGCATTGGCATCCAGAGGCCCGTGGGTCACGTGGACATCTATCCCAACGGGGGCACCTTCCAGCCGGGCTGCGACCTGCAGAACACAGTCATGATGATCGCCACCTCCGGCTTCCACCGTACGCTACCTGCAGAACATGTCGGGTCCCTTGCAAGCTCAGACAGGGCGGGCAGGTTTAACTGAAGTACATTACACCTGCAATATGTCAAACATCCAGTCAGTCAAAAGTCAGCTACAGTTATTGACCAATAATGTCTTTGACCCCGCCCCCTGCCATTGACCTCACCATCTTGCCTCCTGTTCTGACCCCGCCCTTTACCCTTGCTCCACCCCCTTATTGGCTCCTCGCAGACATGGACCAGATCGTAAAGTGTTCCCATGAGCGCTCCATCCACCTGTTCATCGACTCACTGGTGAATCAGGAGAAGCAGAGCCTGGCTTTCCGCTGCGGCACCAAGGAAGCTTTCAACAGCGGCTTGTGCCTGAGCTGCCGCAAGAACCGCTGCAACAGGCTGGGCTATGAAGTCAGCAAGGTGCGCTCACCAAGGTCTGTGCGGATGTTCCTGAAGACCCGCGAGGCCATGCCCTTCAAAGGTAAGGCCCCAAGTCTGCTGCCATTGGGTGGAGTATTTAGCCCACGACTCTCTTCCTATGAGCTGTCAGCTTTTTGTCACATGACCTCAGAAATCGCATTGGATTCTGAAGGTTTTAAACGGACCACAGGTGGCTCAATGGTTAAGGTTCCAGCTGAGCCTGTTTGGGGGGGGGGGGGGATGTTCTTTGCTCACGGCAGCTGAGTGAAGCTTTGAGCTCATACACGTGCCATTCCACACAAAAACAACCCACCCCCCTTCCCAGAATGGAAGGCCACACGTGACATAGAGATAGCAGTGACACACCTCCAGGCTTCTCGCGTGGGATTCGTGGAGAGTGGCATCCCTCCAACTGGTGTGTCAGGGAAATCAAAACAAGTCGCAGGGGTCACTGGGAGGAATGGGGCACGGATATTTAAGTCTGAAACTGGACACCGCCGTGATCGAGGCAAGCGAGTGCAGAATGATTCAGGCATTTTAGTCCAGATCCTACAATCCTACACCATATTTGACAGCCTGCGGTCTGTTCCACGGCAAACCAATTAATGCCCGCAAATATTCGCGTAGCCAACATCTGCTAATGTTTAAATCCCAGTGGATAAAAGCTTTTGTGCCCTCAAATAAGGTCATCCAATCATTTACTCTGCTACACATTCTGCTGTATTACATTATAAGCTGAAAGTAAAAATGCACAGCTGTCAGTCCCCTGCTCAGAGGATGTCCATTTGTGAACCCCCTAATCAAACATGATGATAATGTTGTGTAAGAGCTGGGCCGCGGTCCAAATGCTCTGTTTCCCATAATGCTGTGCTGCCTGACTTTCCTGATAGAGACAAGTGCCTTCCACACATCACACTGGCATCCTGAGCTTCTCCTGATCATGTGGTTGTGTGTTGCGAAGGGGAGTCTGAGGCCCTTGCTCATGATGCCCTTATCTCTCCCCTCTCCCCCAGTCTTCCACTACCAGGTGAAACTGCACCTCTTCAGCCAGCAAAATCAGACCTTCATCGAACAGCCAATCAAGATCACTCTGCTTGGGACCAATGGCGTGAAGGAGGACATCGCCATCGTTGTGTAAGATGCACCATCTCACACAAACGGTTCTTGCCAGTTAGGACTACTCTGATTCTCTGAATCAGTTTTTATAGCAAACAAATACAGTGAGTATTTCTATTTAACCACTGCACCCCCTGGTGTCCATAGTATGTACTGCAGTAGAGGTAGAGGTTTCCTACCTGTGTTTGATCTCAAAGGCCTCAGCTGAGCACCAACAGCACCATTTCCTTCCTGCTGACCTCCGATGTGGACATCGGAGACCTGCTGATGGTGAAGATGGTTTGGGAAAAGGACTCTTTCCTCAGTTTGTCCAGCTGGTGGAGCAGTAGCAGCTTCCTGGTCCGGAAGATGCGCGTCAAAGCTGGAGAAACTCAGGCCAGGTAGGTCCCCTACATCCTTACCTGCATAACCCATGGCTGGTACCTGGTTCTGTCACCGATGCGTGTGAGGATGACCCAAAACTCGCTATCTGCACACATTCCAGGGCCGTCTTCACTGTCAAACAGGGCGACTTAGTACACCTCGTGAAAGGTGGGGAGGAGATAGCCTTTGTGAAGTCTGAAGAGGATGAAGCCAGCCGGAAGCAGAGACGGTACAGACCTGCCCTCTCAGACATACAGAAGTTTCATGTGCAGCATCACATGACTTCTTGCTGGCACACCATTGGCTGATTGCATGTTTTGTTTTCTTTCCTGACTGTAGGATGCACAGACTGAAGATGTATGGGAGTTCCTTCAAACAAAGCACTATGTAAAACTCCCCCCAAACCCAGCGGCTGGTTCCTGCCGAATGCAGCTCTCTCTAAATCTGCATGTCTGTCTCACTGAAATGTGCCCGCTCACTGATTCTTGTCCTTTGACAATTTAAGCACTTTGGTAACAGTCTTCGAATCATTGATGAAATACATCATTGCTGTCTTCCAGTCCTCATTCCAGAACACCCTGGATTTTAAGCTGGACCTTTAAAACCGACGACGGTTGAACGTGGAATGTGTCGACTCTGGATTTTCCCTCGAGGCTTGCAGCGTTTTTCCTTCTTCTCCTGCCTACTTGTATGAGTGTACTGTAAACATGCCTGCGTAATTTATACATGTATAGCACTCGTCTGATCATCCCCCCTGTGCTTCTGCAGTGCCAAGCTACGGTGGCCCAGAAGTGCAAAAACACAAAATGTTAATAAATCACAAAACGCCAAAGAAAGCACAAACGTTTGAGGGAGAACACACGGCTTACATTTTCGGCGGTTTCCGTGACGTCTGGTGTTTTGGACTTCAGGGCCACCGTAGCACTCAGACAGAATTAATCTTTTCTGTTAGCTTTGTAGCATTAGCTTGCAGGTGCACCCTGTAGTTTGTGGACATCGTTCACTGTCCAATGTTTGCCTGCTGGCCCATCTGATCTCCAGGTTTCCTAAGGTTAGTTTTGGTCACGTCATGCCCATAATGACACGAAGATGAATCCCCTCTTTAAGCAGACACACGTTACCCCCATTAGCATATTAGCCGTCCCAGTTAACTCCCAGGTCTGATTGTGCATGTGTCATGTGTATCATTCACAGAAACTGATCTGTTGTCAAACAGGTCTTTTGGAATGCATGCTATATCGAGGAACTTAGAATAATAATAATAATTTCAAAATGTAAAAATTAGGGGCGTAAAGCCTCCCACATTTACACCAAAGGGACCAACCCGGGCAATTGTCACAAATTCCATGAAATGGTGCTAGGCCATCGGGATGCGATTTCTCAGATTTAGATAAAACAAATTTAAACTCACATGACCTGTCTCTCTTGTGTCTATAATGTCATTGGACTTAAGGCGTGCAATCAAGGTGTGGTTATGAGTCTGCATAAGTCAGGATCACACACAGAAAAATCATTCAGCTAGTTCAGTGTGACTGTCTGCTCTAAGGGATTGACGTGAAATCTCAGCCATCGAAGCTCATGTCAGCCCTGGTACTTGAGTATATTACCTTCCATGATTATTATCTCTCCAATAATATTGCATATTCTATTTATTGAATGTATGTGTATATTTGTATATTACACTGTACATAATATATTTTTGCGAGGCTTCCAAAGATATCTATTTTATTATCCTCTACTTTGAAGTACTTTTGAGCTAACATTCTGCTTTTGAAGGTGGGTTTCATACAGAGAGATGGGAAAGTGGGTTCGGTTGGCATTTCTCCCGCCAATGCGGGCTGTTATTATGTTTGTTTCGAGATGCAATGTACTGTATTAGAAGGGACATTTAGTACTGTAATAAAGCTGTTAAACCTCATGTAGTCCTGTCACTTTCTGACTTTATCTACAAAGGAGAATCGCCGATAAAGCCAGGTTTTTTTTTTTTCCATTCCAGCAGCACAGTCTTGCCGGTGCGTATCCTCCAACATGAGATTTTTAAAAGTTACTTCGCAAGTACAGCCGTTCCTGGAAATCTATGGACCGATGCAGTGCAGAGACGTTAAACAGACATTTCTCGGAAATTTTCTGCAGGAGGAGTTATCTACCCCAAGAAAACCACCATGCCAGGACAGCTTGGCTCTATCCAGATGGCAGAGTTTCACGCCCTTCAGTCCTCTTCTAATAGGCCCACTAACAGCACGAGCAAAACTATACTAACACTCCAACCCAACAGTAAATCAGAGCAGCGAAAACTGATTTGAAGCCCTCGCTGAGAGAAATTTTCCCAACCTTTCTATCGTGACGTCCATAGCTAGTAAAACGTATTCAGATGCAAGAATAAAATGAATCGAAATGTTTCACTGGGGCAGCAGATGTGCAGATGTTTGTCAACGCAAGCTCTCAGTATTTATGTGCGAATAATCCAGGGCCAATTAATTTTACCCGGCGGCGCCATCCATCTGTAGAAGTAAACAGCGGCTGACAAAGCGATACGCTTTGTACTTTAATTCAAACAAAGCCGTGGTGTTAAGAAAATATCAATCTGTTTACATTTCCCCAAAACCACTGACCACCGAGCAGTGCCCAATTCCATGACTAAAAGGATAATCCCTGTCAAAGGTACAAATTGTTACTTTTTTCTGTTAGTGTATTGATTAAGAAATCAGAAATAAAGTGTTACATACAGATCCCATGTTCGTTCAGCATTAATCAGTCATACTGGTTCATGTGTTTCATGCAGTTACTATATTTGTTCATGATTTGTACATGATGTGTAGTAGCTGAGTTACTAAGTTACTTGTGCCCCCCCCCTCAAGAAAAGTGTCAAATATACCCAGAGATGGAAAGTTCAGGTACAGAAAGTACAAATCCAGAGCAAGATTCTGTTTCAAACAACTTGCTCAATATAGTGAGTCGTAGTCACAGGGAATTCAGCTGGTTGGTTAAAACAAAATCTGGCTCTGGATTTATACCTTCGGTATCTGAACTTTCTATCTATGCAATGAGCCATAGAAGCGGGAGCAGAAGCATAAAACACCTGGTAGGACGGATTCTGATGGGACATTTGATCAGGTTGCAACGTTTATCACGGAAACGGCATTTAAAAATGTAACATACACACACAGTTTTTTCTCACTCAAAACATTTTGCCACGGGCACGTTTGTCCGTATACGGACAGGATGAAGGACCTCGGTTTCTTTGTCGCCTTATTGTCTAATGACATCGACGATTTCCAGTTTTGGTGCCCGCCTTATTTTTCACCCACTCTCAAACGAACTCGGGTGATCCCCACCTCCCTCATACCAGGGCTTTCCATGAATCGCAGGAGCTGTGCGAGGAGGGGCAAGCGCAGAAGGCAGGCATGTGACTTCGGCGTTTGGCGGTACTCCAACTCACCCGTGCGTCACTAACGGGGACAAACTGTAACCCTAAACAGGCACATCCAATTACGCCCAACCCACTAAATGCCCATTATCTTATCATGCCAATGGGTGTGGTCTGCAGGGACGTAGCCTTACCAATATTGTGGGACTACTCTGTGTGTTTAGGTAGACGGGGGGTTCGGGGCTGATTCGGTCCCTACCAATGTTGAAATCAAAATAACAAGACATTATTATCGCTAAAATTATATATTATATTTTGAAGTATTAAAACGTGCGAGTGCAACGAGGTTTAAGATAATCTATCAGCTTCTCGTGCATGACTTCCTGTGTCTTCCACGGCTAGGAGTCATTGCGCATTCGTTTGATATTATCAAATATTTATACTGAAGGTTCACCATCTGTTAATGGAACAACAAAAAACGAGGAGAAGAAAACCGAACGGGGAGGGAGCATTTAGGCCACCGCTCAGAGCTCTCGGTCATGACAGCACGATGTTCCGTCCAGATTAATTTCGTCATGGGCTGGTGAACGATGACAATGTCACCTGAAAGGCGACACAAAGGAACACCCACCCCCTCTCTTCTTACATGCCCTCACGGTGCCGTGCTTTAACGTTAATTGCATTTATTTATAATTCTACTAAACTACATTTTGACTGACAATTAACCCCCGATCTTCAAGCTGCACCCAAAAGTTTTTTCATCTCCATTAAAGTTTAGGTTCAGATGTGTATTATGGCGACCCTGTTTGTGATAAACTGTTATCAGATCGATAGTTTTATACAGGCTATGTGTATGTAAACACGTACAAGCTTTTATAGCGTATAAATTGACGATCTGAGCACAGTAAACGTTGCAACACAATACACTGCCGGGTGAGAGTGTCCATGGGTGAACAAATCTGGAACAAATCGTGAGAATAAACGCCTTCTAATTTACTTTTGCGAGAAAGTCATCTGGCATGTCACCCCAACAGCTGTACGTTCAATATAATATATAAATAAAATGGTAGGCCTATCTGGTGATATTTGTAAGGAACTTTCCGGTGACTTATCACATCACTAGTCCGGTATATTAATCACGCCCAGAGTGCAGCCCACTGGGCGTCCGGATGCGCTATTTAAAAGCTGACTGACCCCCTGAAGCATATTAATGTTATAATGACACACAAGGAATATTGATTTCTGGTTTATCTTTTAAATCCGCAGGCAATAGGTTTGCATTTCATTACATTAGATTTTGCGCTGATCCGGGTTTTCGAGATAGATCGCAAATTTCCGGAAAGACATGAAAGTAGAGGGTTACTGTTGCCTTTTATTGATCGTGTTAAATACTGCGGTGCCCCCTGTGAAACTTTTAAACGAAGACGAGTCCAACTTTGGTAAGTTGAGCAAACGGCAGGTTTTCCTGTGTTAAATCAACGCGGCTGCCCGCATTCGGTTAGAGGTAATCTGGTCAAATGTGTTGCATTTATTAAGGAAAAGTTTTAAAATAGCTGGATATTTTGTGAGCTAGCCGAATATGAAATTTCATTTGGATCACCGCGTGAATCGTCTCAATGACTATTATTATAAATGTATTAAGTAAATAAATTAATTTTTACCTGGGAAATGAATATCAATAGATATATTATGTACAGTGTAATATACAAATATACACATACATTCAATAAATAGAATATGCAATATTATTGGGGAGATAACTGGGGAATCTTGGGGTTTTGCTTTTATAACAAAGAATCTGTTTTTTGCTGATTAAATTTGAATCGCGATCTTGTATTACATAAACATAAGGTACTGACCTTCACCCCCAGACCGGGACAAGGCTATAGCCTGCCTCTGTGGGGCTCACCGTATCGAACTTTCTGGGCAGAGTGAATACTGCCTAGGTATCGTGTCGCGATGCACTGAAGCCATTACAAACAGTGGAATGGTGCGTGAAGTAATGACAGGGTCTTAGATTTCATCAAGAGTCACCCTTATCAACATCAGTATGAATTTGTGAAATATATATGATTTATATATATATAAATCACAACATCGACACCCGACACGAGCTATTCAGAAATGCCGCGAGACTTTGTCGATTTAATCATAAAATCTGGCACTTAGGACTATAACTTTAATTCATATTTAATAAAGCTTACAAAATACAGCGATAACGTCAAAAAAGGTGTGTGTACTAAATGTCAATTATGACTTTAATGCAGGTAATGTTTTAGAGTCCTCGAAGGACCTGTTCAACCAGGAGAGCCAAACCAAGGACAGTAACCAGACAGAAGCTAACCCAACCCACACAAAGTTCTCCGTACGCAGCCCCGGCCCCCCCCACCAAGACGAGTGCTACATAGAAGCTGGGAATGCAACCTCCCTGCACAAATGCAGGTTCAACGCCACCTCGAGAACCTTCCTGGTCATCCACGGATGGACAGTAAGCTTTAGCAATGTTTCGCTGATCACACGTCAAAAGCCATAGTACGTTAACTCTGAGCAGGTGCATATGAGGTATGACCGAGCTGGGGGTCTCAGTAAGTGAATAACCCCCCCCCCCAGGTGAGCGGCATGCTGGCAAGCTGGGTCCCCAAGCTGGTGTCAGCTCTGTTCGAGAGAGAGCCGGACGCCAACGTCATCGTGGTAGATTGGCTCAGTAGGGCTCATAACCACTACTTCACCTCAGCCCAGGACACGGAGCTCGTGGGCCAAGATGTAGCCCGTCTCATCGACTGGATGGTGGTACGTCACCGTGCACCGTTCTGACCATCTCAGCAGAGCCGCTTCAGCTCTCTCACGCGCCTTGTTATTCTTCTCAAGGAGAAGATGGGTGTTTCAGCAGGGACCCTCCATCTCATTGGCTACAGCCTGGGGGCCCATGTCGCTGGGTTCGCTGGCAGCAACACCTCCAGGAAGATCGGCAGGATTACTGGTAAGCACAGGGTCGGGGGTCAATGGGGGTTGGGGAGGCCTGACCTGTCCCAGCACTAACCTATGGGAAGTGACATAAACCAGTGATTGGCAGGATGTGATAATTCCACCCATTTTTCTTGAGGAACTAGTTCCTCAACACAGCGGAGCAAAGACAGCAATGACCAATGGCTACTGTCAGGGTGGGCGGGGATTAAAGACATATATATGTGGAGTATAACGACAAACCTGTAGCATTTAAAGGGATGTGGACATCATTTACCATAGTACGGTTCTGCTTTTTGTAGGTTTGGATCCAGCAGGACCAGTCTTCGAGGGGGCCCATGCTGACCGGCGCCTCTCCCCTGATGACGCTCACTTTGTGGATGTGGTCCACACCTTTACACGTGCATCCTTGGGTCTCAGCATCGGTATCCAGAGGCCCGTGGGCCACCTGGACGTCTACCCCAATGGGGGGACCTCCCAGCCAGGCTGTGACCTGCGCAGGGCCCTGGAAAAGGTGGCCCAGTTCAGCTTGGCGGGTGAGTTTCGGGACGGACAATGAACTCTCAAAGGGGACTGTGCTGTGGGAAATGCAGCAGACCGCTCCAGCATCAGCCAGCCAATCACATGACGGCCAGAAAATGACAGACACACTGGCTGTCATTGAGTTCTGAAGGTGGTTCCCCCGCTGCACTCTGTGACACCTGTTCTCTCGGCGTCCCCGCAGACTGGCCCTCAGCACTGAGCAAGGCGGTCCAGTGCGAGCATGAGCGCTCCGTGCACCTGTTCATTGATTCATTGCTGAACGGCAACACCGTGGGCCAGGCTTACCGCTGCGGCACCAGCGACATGTTTGACCGCGGCATCTGCCTCAGCTGCAACAAGGGTCGCTGCAGCTGTGTGGGCTATGACGCACGGAGGGTCCGCCATGCACGTGACCGCAGGATGTTTACCAGGACGCGCTCCTCTATGCCATTCCGAGGTAGGGCAATATCTCAAAACCTTTCTAAAACGTACACCCCACTCTCAAACACAACGAAAACCTGCTAGTTATGGGTTAAACTGTGCTGTGACACGTGATATCCAGTGATGTTTTATTGCCCGCCAACAGTTTACCATTATCAGCTGAAGATTCACTTCTTCTGCAAGCGGACCTGTCCTGAGCTGGAGTCCTCACTCAGGGTGTCTGTGTGTGGGACCAAACAGGATGCTGAGAATCTCCAGCTGCACGTGTGAGTTCCCCGCTGAGCTGCTGCCTCAGGTGCCTCGAGAGCAGTGGCTCCCAATCTGGCCTTCGGAGACCCACAGACAGTCCATGCAGGAGATGAGAAGGAGCAAAAATGTGAACTGTCTGTGGCTCCCTGAGGACCTGGTCGCCCCAGATGATGACGTCAACCATGGAGGTCATTCCTGTTGACCACGTCAGCATGATAGAGTTGGTTCTGTATTCAGTGCTTGACAGGCAGTCTCCCTTCCAGCACAGACAAGATCATGCCTAATAGGACCCACTCGTTCCTGCTGGTGACTGAGGAAGACCTGGGGGACCTGCTGATGATGACATTTAAGGTGGAAGAGACCGATGGCTGGTCCACCTCCTCCCTGATGAATATGGTATCCTCATGGTGGTCTGGAGACGATGCTGCCAGCTCCCACATCATGGTCCGCAAGATCCGTGTCAAAGCCGGCGAGACCCAAAAGAAGTGAGTGAGGGTCCTTTCTTGTTGGGCCAACTTGGGCCAACGTGCCGTGACTGAGCTTCACACTAACTGATGCCAACCAAATTCAACAGCTGATTTTTCAACTCTTGCCTCCAGGTTGGTTTTCTGCATGAAAGACTCTCAGCCTCTAAATCTGGCAAAAGAAGTAACCTTCGTCAAATGTGAAGATGGTTGGAAAGCAAGCTCGAGAAGGTGATTAGACCTGCACCACCAACCTCTGACCTATCTGCGACCTTGGTTAGCTGCCCCCTCAGGATGATGGGGGTCTAAGTTCTCAGAAAGGACCCAAAACCCTTTTTTAAATCACTTCCTTTGTCACCACAAGCGATTGCTCTAAGGCTACACAGAAAGCATGACTTCCCCCATAAAATTGCCAAAAGAATTGAATCTGTCAATATAGATTCATTTTGCTGCAATTAAAGGTGTTATCTGTCTTACTAAAGAAACACAATTATCATTTCCAGTTACCTTCTACAATATTTTAATTAATTTCAACTATGAAACCATGATAAAAACTCTTGTACATTTTGCCGAAATGGAGACCAGATGAAAGCTTATTGGTCAATATGTTTCGATGACATGTTTTCTGAGTCTGCGCAGATGCTGTGCTTCACTGACTGTCTGTGAGAACTCCATGCATAGTTTTTGATTTGGCAAAGCTGTGGACACTGCGCGTCCCTCATTAAAAAAAACACCTTTAGCCACTTGTTACCCAAAGAGGTTAACAAATATTTAGCAGGAACAATGAAATCTAGATATACTGTATTATGACACAGAATTATCTTTGTTATCACTATTATTAATTTCCAGTGTGACTCACAGACAGCAGACTAACAGAGTTATCAGAGACAGACTTCAGAGTATAATAATAATAATTCTCATCTTTTCTTTCATATCACACAGACGCCGCATCCGGAGAGACTGAGACAAAACTCGTCCCCGAGAAACCGTCCCTTAAATGCTTCTTGTTTACGTTTTGGCCCCGAAACACTGCACTCACGGCTCCGCACTGTAGCCGCAGCTGTGTGTAAACGCACACGTGCGCTTGAATGTCCTATCAGAAGTGGGAGAATCTATGAACTGGAAGCCATGCTGGTTAAGCCAGAGATGGGAGAGAATGGCTTCAGAGAGGAGTCTGTGCTGTTTGGAGTCAGTCAGACTGACTATCTTCTGCTTAATGGGTCCTCAACTCAGAGGAGCATGAGGATGATTTCCATACCGCAACCCATCTGAGGGGTCACTAAATTCACAGGACTCACTCGCCGTTGTGCTTTAAAAGAACAATCGCGCACAAATTTATAGTCGGATGTTAATCACTGACTAACCTCTACCAATTGACAATGAACTAGCCTAAGGACTCGTGTGGGCTAAAGAGCTGGATTCATCACCGAGAAGCAGGAGTGTTGCCCAAAGGACCTGCTGTTGTACCCTAATATTTGGTGGCCGAGGCCACAATACAAACAAAGCTGTGTGAGCTGTGACCAGCAAGGTGGCCGAGGTATTCAGATAAGCCTCACTTTGAGTGTATCTTTGTGTATAATCTGTCAGATTGACAATTATCAGAGCTTTAAAATGAATGATGTACAGTATGTATAAAGGTGAATATGCTATATATGTAGAGTTATATTTATCTGGTATTACTGTATATTCTGTATATAAGAATTAAATAACTACTTCTGAGAGACCATAACTTATATGAATGTATATCCTGTATATATAACAAATAAATATGACATTTTCTGACAATATCTTCAGACTGATCTGGATTTAGCTTGTATATCCTGCACTGGGTTAAAATGCACACACTCTTCCTGCCCCCAGTCCATGGATGGCTTCCCACGTCCACAGGTCTCCCCGATTATGAAACGCAGGTCAGTCTGAAGTAGGCAGCCCAACTCGCATAATTCACAGACACAAATATTTGAAATATTTAAAAAATACTTTAGGTGGTACAGTCACGCAAAAAATGTCTTCGGAGATGCAGGTCGCCGTAAAGCGTGATCCAGCTCTGAGAGGACAGCGCGGGATAGACAAACGTGTGGAGAAGAGACAATTTCACGCCCTCCAGAGCTTTAATCGCTGCATATAACAGCGTGTTCTGGGAACACGGGGGGGGGGGGGGGGGGGGGGGGT
>JAODUD010000043.1:14259979-14271620 GCA_026784285.1 Stomatorhinus walkeri
GGTTGTCATAGTTAGCATTAGCATTTTCCCTATAGAAATGAATGAGCGGTCCCCATAAGGATATGTTTACCCTACAACTGTGTGCGTGTATGTGTGTATGTGTGTATGTGTGTGCGTATATGTGTACGTGCATGAGTTTGCAATGTGACTCACAATAAAGTCTTTCTCAACGCTTCCTGTGGGGGCAGGAATTATATAAGTCAGCTGATACACAATCAGTCCACACCCGCTTCTGTAGGTGTGTGACAGGTGTCATTCAGCTCTACCCCACTCCTCTCTCTCTCTCTCTTTCGCCACACATCCGCTGAGTATAATCACGCTATGGGGTGACGGTCGACAAAGCTGTATTGGCCCTGGGTTAGTCCTCCTCATAGAGCCTGTAGTTAGGACCAAAGCAGCCAGTGTCCAATGAAACGTCCCAGAAGTTCATGTCTAAGCAGCGCATTGCCGACGCTCTTGTGCTTCTCCCATGGTGGATGGCTCTGCTTCTGCAGAAACGGCCAGAGGGTGGCGTTCCAACCCGAGAGGTCTCTGTCATCAGCCCGCTGCCGGAGTGTCCTGCCCCTCGGTCCCCTGTGATCACGCCGGCTGTAGGAACCCTGAAGGTCGCCCATAACTGACCTCACACCGTATCCATAACTGTCCACCTCGTATCCCTTTGGCCTAAAGGCCAGCGAGACTGTCGTGAACATGCCATTAATCA
Source organism: Stomatorhinus walkeri (assembly GCA_026784285.1). Taxonomy (NCBI): domain Eukaryota; kingdom Metazoa; phylum Chordata; class Actinopteri; order Osteoglossiformes; family Mormyridae; genus Stomatorhinus; species Stomatorhinus walkeri. The sequence continues at coordinate 14,260,683 of JAODUD010000043.1, forward strand.
TTGTCCGTCTGTAGCTAGCAATGAGTCAGGTCTGATCACGACCACGGCTTCGAAGCCTCTCAGTCAGAAAGCCGTCTCCAATTCGTAAACCTCCCGGAAAATTTCCGTGTGATTTCGTCCCTTGTGTTGGAGACAGAGGAAGGCTAGCACTGGGGAAATACCAGTCATGCCAAACTGGCTTTACGTGTGGCTAACCTTCTGGCAGATGGAGCACCAGAGACGTTTATGAGGCTGTGAACAACTCCTCGTGCATGACGCCGCGGAGATCTGGGGTCTCAAACAGCCCATGACAAGTCTTTATAATTTAATCCAGCCCTCAAGTCAATCTTTACTTTATACTGTGGTATTGTTCCTTTAATTGATCAGTGAGTCAATTTTATTTTATTTTTTTTGCAGCCCAGGCAACCAGTCGCTGTAACAGTTCATTTGCTACAATCCACTAATAAACTACAGCGCACCTCAGCACCTGCCACAAGTGCAGGGTAGTAACAAGACAGTTCGCTGGTCTCTGAATTACTGATATATGCTAGTCTGTGTTTGACAAAATGTCTCTTTCCAAACTGGAAAGTAAAGCTGACCTGGAACATGGACGGTTTCATGAAAGGCAGACAACTGCCTTATGTGCAGAGAGAAAGTAGCTGCTGTAAAGGAATGTAATCTCAAGTGGCATTACTGTAACTCTACTACAGACACCAAGCAGTGTATGCATGCCTGGGGGGGCGTGGAGGAGAGACAAGTTACTCAACTGTTTAGGGGAATATCCATGCAGCGAAATCTTTTCCAGGCAGCGAAAAGTGACAGCAGTTGTGGCTAGTTATGCGGTGAGCAAACTAATCCCAAAAGCTGGGAGACCATTCACAGAGGGACCGAAAGATCTCATGCTGCAGGTCACTAACTTGCTCTGCACAGAGAAGGCACAATTGCTCAGAAACGTGAGTTTGACTGAAGATACCGTGGCAGGGCGGATTAATGAGTCATCAGATCCTCACGTGGGCCCCTTGAGGGAGTGCCAGATAGCCTGTGGCCCTCGGGTAACTGGAGTTTGAGACATCTGCCGTAGATTCTCCATGATTAGCAAGGGGCTATTCTCCAGAGCTTCATTCCAGGCTTACAGACCTGACACACCAAGCAGCTTAGAGAAGATTGCATCACTAGCTTCCTTAGGGGTAGCAGACCACACCACTCAGCAAGTCTAAGACCCGATCTGCTACAGTCATCAATATTGCAAAACATTTCTCAAGACCCACAAACAATTTCTCAAGTTCACTTCTAAGGAAAAAATGTCAAAGAGTAGCAGAGGGGACATCCGACGAGGCTTTATATTAGATTTTCTTTCCCTGGAAACAGACAGGGGTGGTCATGCCAACACACTTGGATACATTTAGAGAAACCGCATGCAAATCCCGATGGATCAGAGAGGTCCGACAGCTGTGTTTACAAGAACGGCACAGGTAGGGGCCTGAGAAGGGAGGCGACGGACAGCACCGTGATATCCACGTGAAACGCCGGCTAGCAGAGGACAGGATTGTTAGTGGCTCACATGGTTACTTGCCGGCACTCTGGCATTCTGCTATCAACGCGCTGGCAGGTAAATCAGACAGCATACCATTACAGGCTATCACACATCACGGTTTGGACGCAGACAAAACAACAAGTGGAAGACACGTGGATGCTGTGGCAGACTCTGTCCTTCTCGCTCTGGCAGACAGATGAACCAGTGCCCGCCCACTAGGTCCATGCAGTCCACAGGGATTGAGAAGCGCTTTGTTGGGGTCACAGGAAATTATGCTCTGCGCTTCTGCCAGCGACCTTTCTGGGGCTAATTATCAAGTCATACATCAAAACCTATTGGGGCAAGATCTGATACCAGTTGGTGTCATCAAGATCTAATACCCGTTGGTGTCATCAAAGAGAAAGGACAAGCAGCGATCTTTGTGGTGCGGAGTGTTCTTCACCTTATCTGGTCAACAGAGGAACCCCGCAGAAAGGGCGCCCTCTTTCCTCAGCTGGAACCGGCTGGCCGACTTTGGCTCGATCGAGGACGAGCTGGAGCAGGAGAGATAGGCACAGCAAACTCATTACAGGCTGAGTGCAGAAGGGCGGAGGCACAGCTCACATCCCCAAATCCACAGGGATCTGTTCTTGGAGAAAAAAAACAACAACAGGAGATGTACATGTAGTCGGGGCCTCGTACCTGTAGCATAATCACCTCAGAGGGGATATATCAACCAGACCTGGGGAGAGAGGACAGGTCATTGACGGTGAATGTGACACGCCCATAGAGCATGTCACATTCCAGCTGAGGAATGACATAAACAGGCATAGAGTGTCACTGTCATGCAGACGATAAGCTGGGCCTCCCCCCCGCACTTTATTCACACTTTACCCTGGGGTTACTCATGCTTTACTCTGAAGTTACTCAAACTTTACTACAGTGTATGTCAGAGCAGATCCCATTTCCCTGGACCCAGTCAGGTTCTCACCATCAGTGTTTGCAGTTTCAAGTGTGAGCTGAGGGTTTAACTGTGACCGGCTGGGTTTAAACAGTGAATGCGGTGGTTCCCTCAAGCAGGATCCAGCTCCTGCCAGATCCTGGAGGGTGTGGGGGGGGGGGGATTGGCAGTGTGAGAGTGAGAGTGGAGGGGGGAGGTCTGCATGACAGTGACACTCCATGCTTGTTTGTTTATGTCATTCCTCCGTTGTGGTGCCCTGAGTCACATGACTTCAGCAAGAATCCCCTGGCTCAGGTCTTTTTTCACGTTACCTGCTTGACACAATTCTCACGGCTCATTGCCTAGGAAGGCGTGGATGGTCTTGACGTTCCTGAGAAGTTTATGTTCCCACAGGGCCCCAGAAGACCAGCTCCCTCGGGCATGAAGGTCCGCTCACGCTCCACTGTTTGTTCAGCACTCGCATGTCTGTCCCAGCTGCACGGAGCGAAAATGAAACGCCGTTCTGTCCCCAGTGGGACAGTGTCCCCAGGACTTCCCTACGCAATCCCCGGGGGGGGGGGGGGGATGTGCTCACAGGAACCCGAAGCACAAACGGGGCTTCCACGCCATAATGTCACCCTCCCGGAGTGGACGTGCAGAAGCGGGAGGTGTAGCGAGGCGGACGGTGACCCCTCAGGCTGTACACGTGGCCCCCCCTCTCCTCATCTCTCCCCCAGACGTTTTGCATTATCTGCCTGTTATTGTGCGCATAATTTGGCCGGCTTATAAATAAATTGGCACTGAAGATCATACCCCTTTATTCTGACATAGTTTTCAGGCTACGGATTTGTTTCATGACAATAAAACGCATAAAACGTATTTTTCTTGCTCTTCAAATTGAATTAGGTTATTTTATTAAATGTTTTTTGTCTCTTTGGTGTTTTGCTAGGGCGACGTGTTTCATAATCGCAGACGTTTGGGGTTGGGGCCTTTTCTTCCTCACTGATGCACTTTCTGCTGTCCTCCATCTTGCCGTTGGGACGCGTGTGGAGGTCACAGGTTGCCACGGCGCCAGCTGTCATTTTCACGATCCACTGGCAATTAATCACCTTCGGCCCCAAACAAGGCCGAGAGCATGGCGGCGATTGCCCCCTTGGCCTGTGCTGAGCGTGGCCGTCGGTGCGGTCCACCCCCAGAGTGTGATTTATAAGGTCTGAAAGTCAACCCAGGACTTTTTGTGCGATGGCTGTATAATGGCTCATTAGAAGAGTGAACTGTGTTTTTCAAATATAGCTATTCTTGGGCAAAAGGACAAAATCGCTTGTCCTAATTATGACTTCATTTGTATGGCCACAAAACATCTTTTATCACTTAAATGTGTGACTAAGGAAATTCCAGAGAATTAGCATTTATTTAGGCGGTGTTTTTGTTGCTATTTGAGCCCGGTTTATGTGACTCTGTTCCACGTTAGTGTGCGCTCTGCTGGGGATCCTGTCCTCAAGGGGCTCAGTAAGCGCGCTACACTGTACATTAGGTCAAAGGTCAGGCCGTGGATGGCATGTGGCTGACAAATGTTTACCGGCTCTCTCTTCCTTCCCAGTCCATGAGGGCAGAGCGCTCAGTGTGTCACCGATAATTTTGTGTGGGGGCTGACCAAGCCTTGACGGCTGCTCTCACAAGCATGGGGCCAACTGGGGTGCCTCTGCAGCACCCCCTATCTGGCGGGCTGTGCACTTCCTGGAGTTTAGCCTGGAAGTATGTGGAAGACGAAACCCGCATGTAGCAGAATGCTCAGGGAATATATGCGTTCACACCATGCTTTCTGCACGATATGTCCAGACCTTGACTTGGAATCGCTTCCAAGGCAACAGATGGAATTACTCTTTGTGTTGCATGTTTGGAACAGTTGAAACACTCTCCATGATATAATGTATGCAACATAGAATCTGTGCAGTTACTGCTGTATGGGAGTGTTCTGTAATTACTCCTGTAAGGACACATCCTTACAACTGTTCCTTATGGCTGAAAAGGCCTGAAATGTTTATCGCATGCAACGTGTGTTTTGGTTACATGATGAAAAGAAAGTGTGCTTGTTTCAGGCAGGTAAATGTCAAAAATAAAAGAACTGAACTGTTTAGAATATAGCTATGTTTATTATTTTTAGGTGCCGGTCAAGGCTGTAGATTTGGGTATGGAGGGTTGGAACATGTAGTGGGAGTGCCTTTTGTGTTTGCGGGGTGGGGGTTGGGGGCTGATTTGGCCTTTAATTCTGAATCCTAGCCTTTGCCTTTGGTGCAGGCAAATACAGCTTGTCTGGCTGATATTGAGGATAATTTTCCAAACCAAAAAATAGTTTTTTCTATTCCACTATTGTGGCATGTATGGAAGGAAAACCAGCGTCCTTCTGCATGATACTACGTCCTACTTATTGTGTATGGATCATCTCCTTTCTCACAAATGCAGTCCCCGATTTTGTGGTCTGCAGCCTCTTACAGAACGTAATTTCTGAGAGCCATGTTTCTTGCGGCTCATTCCAGGGGATGTGCTTGTCTGCGTGTTTGTGTAGAAGCGGAGCTGATAGCCCTGCTGTCTGCTTCATGGAGCCTCTCCCATAGTGACATAAACACTCACTGCTCCGATAAGGCCTATCTCTCGGGGCCGCGGCACAGGAATAAGAATGCCAGTCATTAACATCTGCTAACATATAAGTCTGTGCCCGGTTTTTCATATTGAAGAACTGGACACTGCAGCTGTGGATATTTCGGTGCTCCTTCCTAAAATTATTTGTAAATGCTGAAAAAACCTTTGTCATCCCAACCCTTTTTTGCAAGGAAGGCCCTGACACATCATCCTGTGGCCTATTACCTCGATGAGCTGAATTTGCGACATAGTTTCAAGTAAAAGATATTTTGGACTGAAATATAAAACAAATGTTGAAGTATTTGAATTAGAATGGATAAATTGGCAAGATTGTTTGACACATTCTTTAATACCAGCAGCTGCAAATTTACCTCTAGTGTGAGAGAGAGCCTTTCAATCAGAAAAAAGTGCCATTCAGTATAAAATCAGCTGTAAGATCCACATATCCATGACAGAGAATCAGTTTGAATTATTTTATAATTTGTATTTTTATTTATGTCTTGTCCTCAAACCAAATATTCTGGAGGATTCTGATGAGACAAATAGAGGTTTTCACAAGAATATACTTTAGGTAAAAAGGATGCATCTTTCACCAAAACAAGCACCATGACAGTGTCGTAAAAGATTCCATTGAATTTCACATTCCATTGTTTGTTGTGTGAGTTATGATTGCTCTTTGTATACCCCGTGCTCTTGGCTCTTGGTATACCCCATACTCTTTGTATACCCCGTGCTCTTGACTCTTTGTTTACCCCGTGCTCTTGGTATACCCCGTGCTCTTGGCTCTTGGTACACCCCATGCTCTTGGTATACCCCATGCTTTTGATATACCCCGTGCTCTTGGCTCTTGGTATACCCCATGCTCTTGGTATACCCCAAGCTCTTGGTATACCCTATGCTCTTGGTATACCCCGTGCTCTTGGTATACCCCGTGCTCTTGGTATACCCCATGCTCTTGGTATACCCCGTGCTCTTGGCTCTTGGTATACCCCATGCTCTTGGTATACCCCATGCTCTTGGTATACCCTATGCTCTTGGTATACCCCGTGCTCTTGGTATACCCCGTGCTCTTGGTATACCCCATGCTCTTGGTATACCCCGTGCTCTTGGCTCTTGGTATACCCCATGCTCTTGGCTCTTGGTATACCCCATGCTCTTGGCTCTTGCTATACCCCATGCTCTTCGCTCTTGCTATACCCCATGCTCTTGGCTCTTGGTATACCCCGTGCTCTTTGTATACCCCGTGTTCTTGGCTCTTGGTATACCCCATGCTCTTTGTATACTACGTGCTCTTGACTCTTGGTATACCCCGTGCTCTTGGCTCTTGGTATACCCCGTGCTCTTTGTATACCCCGTGCTCTTGGTTCTTGGTATACCCCATGCTCTTTGTATACTACGTGCTCTTGGCTCTTGGTATACCCCATGCTCTTCGCTCTTGCTATACCCCGTGCTCTTGGCTCTTAGTATACCCCATGCTCTTGGCTATTGGTATACCCCGTGCTCTTTGTATACCCCGTGCTCTTGGCTCTTGGTATACCCCATGCTCTTTGTATACTACGTGCTCTTGGCTCTTGGTATACCCCGTGCTCTTGGCTCTTAGTATACCCCATGCTCTTGGCTATTGGTATACCCCGTGCTCTTTGTATACCCCGTGCTCTTGGCTCTTGGTATACCCCGTGCATCCTTACTGAAGCCAAGTATGGCAATGCTGCAGCATTAAGCTGAGATTGGGGGGGTGAGCAGGAAGCGTCACTGCAAGGCCTCCCTTTGTGCACCGTGGCAGACCTTTGTGCCCGCACGTCCCTCACGAGGCTCGTCATGAGTTACGGCTGACCCAGGTGACCCCGAGCGGGAGAAGGGGGCCATGTCCGGCAGCCGTGGCCCTGCGACGAGACTCTGACACAACCTGGAATGCGAGTGTATGCTCACAGGCGCACGCACCTTCCCAAATGAGTCAGAGTCATCTGGCTTTCTGAGAAAACACACAGGGTTTTCTGCAACACCTTCTTTTGTTTCACTCACATCACTGAAACATGATTATATACTTTCCTGCAATTTCCGGTCATTCTTAAATATATTTAACCATCCCTCCATCTTCAAATTGCTTATCCAAGACAGGCGGGTGGGGGGAAGGGACGGGGGTACTTGTAGCCTATCCCAGGCAGCACAGGACCCAAGGCATGAGCACTCCATGGATGGGATGCCAGTTCATTGCGGGACACATGCACATTCTCACCCTGAGCAATTTAGAGGCGTAAATTAGCCTAACTGCACATCCTAGGACAGTGGAAGTTAATTCCATACAAGGGGAGAACATGCAGACTGCACACACGTGGTGTCGGGTTCAAAGCTGCGCAGCCTGGAGGTGTGAAGTGACACTGCACCCCCGCCCAGCCATTGGCGATCAGTAGAAAAGGGCGACTCAGGCTGTGATCTTAATACTGTTTACGGCTTCCTTGGTTTGACAGGTCAGCAGGGGTTAGAGGTCAGCATTTGTTCTCTCTGGCGCAGGAGCGCTGTGTTTTCAGCGCACTCGGGCCTTAGCTGAGAAGTGTGTTGCAAAATCGACACACTGGAGCACATAGTTTTAGTGACGTTTGGATTGGCCCAACCTTGGCTGCGGCCTTGTGCTGCATTTTTGTACGCTTACATTTCACTTCTCTTGTTTTAAAGCTGATGTGGAGGTCAGCAGAAGTAAACACATTTGTTAAAATAATTGATTATCAGCATCAGTTCTCAAGAATATGACGCCAAAAGAAAATAGTTTAACACTCAATTAGCAAATGACACATTAGCATCCAGCCTTGAGGGCAAAATTAATGTATTGCGAAGTGCACTGCTTTTCACCCAGATAATGACATAGTCTCAGATACCTTGCTGTAGCTGCCTACCTTCTGGATGTGGCTGGATGTGGCTGGGTTTGCAGTCCTGATAAAAGCATTGATTTACCTCCAAACTTTTCAGAATGTCCAGTCAAGTCGGCCACTTTGCTGGGAACGACCTGGTTAATGTAGTTAATGTGTTCACAGTTTTCTGTTAGGAGAACAGAAGAATTGTATGTATCTGTAGATTTTTAAGTGCAGGTGTGATCATATGATCACATCTTTAGGCTGTAAGAAGCAGCTGAATATTAAAATCCACAGCACTGCAAATGAATATGAAACTCACATGGTTCTCACTGCAGTGGATTCCAGGCCCTGAGAAATCAAACTAATCTTGGTTTCTCAGGTAGCCAAAAATCTTACCTTCCCTCTGACAAAATGTCACCCTAAGGCCACCATTTGGGTCGGCACTTTCAATCTAAAGAAATATGGGTTCTGTGAGTATTGGCTTTGCCGAGTGTGGTTGTTCTGCCTTGTGCTTGTTACTGTAGTACAGACTGGAAGGTATGAAAGAGCATGGATGAAAAATGCCTTTTTTGCTCTCTCTCCAAACAGCCTGTGCATATGAGCTGGTGTTTTGTTTTCCAGGACTGCTCCAACTCTGAGGAGTTTACGGTTGCCGCTGCTCTCCTGCCATTACTGACGGCCTTCTACCGGGTGAGTCACACTGCCGCACTGACGCTTCTCGAACGGAAACCAGGAGAGCTTGGACTGACAGGCTCAGTTTATGTGTAAAAGGCTTCTCTTATTGGCTAGTTTTGTTGAGGACATTCCTTTTTGAACTACAGCATTTTATTAGCTGCTGCCCCACGGCCTGATACATGCCAAAAGATTTAACTGAAGCTCCATCACAGCTTGCCCCCCATTTCAGACACCTTTTGAGAGGGGAACTTAAATATTGACATGAGCAACTGGGGCACAGCTTAACTTAGCCTGTGTCCTAGTTTTACTCCCTACGAGAGGAGGAAGGGTTCTTAAATATAGCCGAAACGGGCGCAAGCCCAGCCGTGACGGTCACTCTCCATCACAGTGATGTGCACCACAAGTATGAGTGGTCGGTTGCCATAGGGACAGACACAACGTTCTTCTGTTGCTTCCAGCTGGATTCAAACCTGAACAAGCTGGTCCATTTGCTTTGAGGCTCTCCATAGACGGATTGTCCTGTGGACTAAATGCTGCCATGGGATTTTCTTATGGATACATGCCCACCAAAATAATAGAGGGTCTCACTTTACTTCTTGGGAACTTTTTATTCTCTTGAGTCTCGCACCTGAAGTTTGATTCTTTTGCCACCATTGCCAGCCTGCTGTCATAAACACTGAAAACACATCTACAGGCCTAAGTGCTCATCTGACTGATTATTTATTTGAATGTTACCTAAGTGATTCTAACAAAATGGAAATGGTTTGCAGCTGGGCGGTGTTTCAGGCCGGTTTCTTCTTCTGTCAGTTGCGCTTTGTTCTTACTACTAAATAAACGAATGAGTCGACAGTTGTGTCGACACTTCTACGATTTTTACGGTGGGGTATTTGCTGGAGTCGCTGAGGCTGAGCAGTGTGTTCAAGACCGGCAGCAGCTTCCTCTTGAGACGTGAACCTTCACCCTCTCAGTTTGTTTTCTGTTACGTTTTGACTAGCTAATAGTTGCCCACCTGATTTCAAACTAACTACAAATATTTTAATGCTCCAAACACTTAAATCAGCAAGTCTTGAGACAGCGAAAGTCCAACAGGGTGTATTCTTAGTTCTGTTTTGAAAATATAACAGGCAATCAAACATGGTCATTTGAAGCTATTTTTACAGAAACAAAATCCACAGTTTTGCCTGACATAATCTATAAACAAGGAATTCAAAATTCACATGGGAGCTTAAATGGAGAAAGAACTGGGTGTCCGATTTTCATGGTGACACAAAATGATTTATGATGCTATTTATACTGGTGCAAAATCTCACCCGCCAGTAAAGTTAACGTTCGACATAACGTAGATTGCTGACTTAATTGGCTTTAATCATAAATCATTCACTTATCACAGAAATATCTTCAGCTAGAAGAAAAATTGTCTTCAAGACATTTTTCAGGTCATTCAAGGATTTACACTTTACAGCCAGTTTGGCTGGAAAGCCAGAGGGATGCTGTCGCTGATTTTTACCATATAATGTTATTGTAAATGTATGGATAGTATTGCTACAGTAAATGGATAGTATCGCTACAAATTTTTGAAGATAACGATTTTTGTCGGACCTGGAATCGTTTCTGTCATTAAGTCTCTCTTTCAGCCTAATTTGCCATTACGGTCATGGCTTTCAGGGAATCCTGCAGAGCCTGACTGTGATGTCGAACGTCTTTTATCTTCAGTGTGGGAAACATGATAATGGAGATTTCCATTGACAGATGCAGCTTCTCTGCACTGTGAATAAGGGTGAAGGTCAGACCTCATGGGCCGCGTCAAAGAGGGAAAGACACTCAAGAAAATGTTCCTTTCCTGTCTGAGAAGCCCCCCCCCCCCCCATATAACGTGCTTGCTCGCTAATCAAACCACCCCTCATATCACCTTTAGCATTATCTAGGGGTGGGAATATGGGGTGTAGGCGACAGATTTTCTGTCACTGTCAGAGTGGGCAGACAGCAGAGCCTGCCGCTGTCACATCTCCCGGGGACAGGTGGCTTTGCACAGTGCACATACCCATGTGCTGTGTCATCAGGCACCGTCTTGTGATCGTGATTCAGGGCGATTTGAAAGTGCGAATCCCTGTCAGGTGCTGTCCCCACCCCCACCCCCCTTACCCCCCCACCCAATTCACCTTCTGAAGCAAAAAGTCACAAGACCAGTGCAGCTGGGACTGTGCATTTCTTCCACCCCAGCTCCCATGGCCAATTTAAGAACCAGAGAAAGGGCAAACAGCCATACACTGACATAGTGTTAGACTCCATCAATAAGCACATATTGGCCTCAGCGAGCCCCGACCTTTCCTGTAGCGCTGGCT
>JAODUD010000043.1:14319369-14338744 GCA_026784285.1 Stomatorhinus walkeri
AGCCGGTGAGTGTGTGAGCATGGATAATAGAATCTTCGGTTTGGAGAAGGGGAGGCGAGCGCAGGGTCACCTGAGGGGAAGTCGCTCTGCTGGTACTCAAAGCCAGGCGGCGGGTAGGGCGGAGGCTCAAAGTGGTGTCGGGGGGGCAAGTCGTCCTGCATAAAGCGGGGCGGGAAGCGGCCAAAGTCGTGGGGAGGTGGGGGCTGGTTGAAGGGTGGGGGCGGGCCTCGGAAAGGTGGAGGCCGCTGCATCCGGAAGGGGGGTTCCCTCTGGCCCCACGGCGGACGCTCGGGCTGTCCGCTCCACGGCGCCTCCCGCTGGCCGCTCCACGTGGGCGGTGGCGGCGGCGGCTCCGGCTGGCCGGCCCAGGGGGCGTTTTCCCGCTGCTCACTCCAGGGGGCGTTCTCGCGTTGGCCGCCCCAGTTCGGGTTCCGCTGCTCGCTCCACGGCGCCTCGTGGCCAGCCCAGGGCGGGCACGGAGGTGGGGGCTGTGTGGGGTCGAAGGGGGGCTGCAAGTTCAGGTCAGACGTCTGTATGAGTACAAGGCATTGTCGATCTGAGTGAGGATTTTATGACAGCTCCCCCTCGTAGCTCGTCACGGAATAAAGCCATAAGGTACGCCAGTCCGATTATAGCTGCCACCTACCGGCTGCTGCTGGGGCCAGGCGGACAGGTTGCGCTGGGGGTCGAACCAGCCGGGTTTGGGGGCGGGGATGGCGTCTCCGGCTTCACGGGGCGGGGCCGTCGCAGGCAGAGGGTTCCGGCCAACCTCGTAGTCCCCTTTCACCTCTCCTGCACGCAACCCCAAGAATAAAACGTATTCTAGCCACGAACTAAACTCTAGACAGAACAGGTGCCACGGAGCAGGCTTACTCACATTTTACACAAAACATACTCCATGGTCTGGGTTAAAATACAGCAGCGGGGCCTGTCAAATTTCACATCCAAAACCACTGCACCACCTGAGGCATCTGCAGGGAGCCTCGTCTGCTTTGTCGACACAGAAACCATGCACTAAATTAAATAACTCCCTAAGCAGGCGTGCAGAAGTTGAAAGCGGCGACCCGATTCCTGTACCGTGCTGCGTAGTTGGGGCTGGGGCTTCCCTCTCCCCCACGGGTGCCTGTACCACGGGCGTCGGGACTGGGCTGGGCTGCGGCTGCTGTTGCGTCGGCGCTGGGGCCGGCGACTGTCTCAGGCTGGCCACCAGCTCCTGGTGCTGGGCCTGCAGGGCCTGAATCTGCTGCTGGAAGGCCGTCTGCACAGGCTGAACCACGGCCGCGTACTCTGTGATTAATGAGGCCTGCCAGGGGGGATAGCCGAGCACAGATCACACACACAGGCAGACTCAGCCAGCTGAGAGCAGATTCAGAACCATCTTACGTCAGACTGGGAAAGCGTGTTAAATATAGGCAGAGGCCACACATACACAGAGCCTCACCTGATACTGGCCCAGTCCCAGGGCAGGGCTCTGCAGCTGCTGGATTGTTGTCTCATCAAAGTAGCCATTCTTCTCCCAAAGCTGCAACAGCTGTAGGATTTAGAACGGAGAAGGCGAGTTTAGAGCACAACGGAGCACTGACACACCCAGACCCCAGCGGCAAGCAGCCAGAGGTGTACCCGAGCGATCTTCTGCTGTTTGTCCTCCTCTACGGCGAGGAAGCTGGTGCAGTAGATGGGCACGACCACCTTCTGCAGAGCCGCCAGCAGGTCTCTCTGTTGCTTCCTCTGACTGCAACCAGAAGGGCAGATGCCACGTTGTTACTAAGTCTCTGGGGGGACTGATCTTCCCCCGCCCCCCCGAGACCCTTCCTGCCACTAACCAGTGATGCAGAACGTCATTGATGAGGTAAATCAGGTGCAGGCGCAGCTGGAAAGGGGCACCGCTGGCAGTCACACGGTTGCGCAAGTGCCCGGCCATCAGCTCGCAGTGCTGCGGCGACTTGGCGTTGCCGAACATCCAGTTCTTACCAGCCTGCAGGGGGTGACAGAGGGTCATCAGACTGCAATAAAAGAACCAGCGCCGACAGGGGACGGGGACGAGCGACGCACCGAGATAGCGTCCTTGGTGCAGGTGTCGATGATTGGCTGCAGCAGGCCATCAAACTCGGATATATCCAGTTGGGTCTCGTGCTGCAGCTTCTGGGTCTGCTGTTCCAGGGCCAGGGCTACGGCGGCTGTCACCTGCTCCTGGGGACCGGAGGCCATACAAGCCGTCAGTTCGGAGCTAGAGGCGTCCGTCTATGTACCGTGATCGTCAGCCACCACTCACCTGTCTGAGGTTCTGCAGGTGCTGCTCCTGATGCTGCAGGTTCCACTGGCTCTGCTGGATGAGCTCGTCTACAGAGGGCGTGGCCATGGGCGGGGCTGGGACAGGGGGCGGAGGCAGTGTGTTCATTGGGGGAGGGGCATCTGGGCCATCTTGCCCAGGCTGTTTACATAGCACTGTGGGGTGGAAGACAGTCAGACTGTCAGCATACCTTCTAACTACCACCAAAAGAGGCCCTTGACACCCAGCTCCAGAAATGAGGGGGGGAATAAATGCAACAGCCCACTGCGTCCTGCCCCAACACCCGACCCCCTACGTACGCTGCTGCTGCTCCACGGCCAGCTTGTACTTGTAGTAGCCAAAGAAGTCACCCCCAAACAGGAAGGAAAACTTGGGATTCTCCTTCTGCTTCTCCATCGTCATCTTCTCAAATTCAGGACCATTTCGGGCCACAAACTGGGCCAGCTTGTCAATCACATTCCTCAGCTCCTGATCTGAGGGGAAAAAAAAACAAGAACTTATATTTACATCAACAAAATAATCACACATGGTCCACAAGGCGTTTTCACCCACTTAATATCACGTTTAAATAAATTACAGCACTTAATGATCCAAACTGCATCCATCCCATACGAGTGAACAAAATGCATTCTAGAAACTGGTGGTACTGGCAATAAGCTAGGTATTATTAGCAGATCTATCACAACTTGAAATATTAAGGTAAAGGAATTATTTAATTTTAAATACTCATTTAAGTACCATCCAGGCCGGCCCCGATTTCTGACACGCTTATCGAACAGAATTTTAAAGGCGCTTTTTTGATAGATCCCATTGCATACGTGCTAGTTGTTGTTGTTCTGCTTGATAGATAAACGGGGTTGCGGGTTAACTACACTAATGACTAGAGACTGTTAACTATGTTTAGCGGTTATTTTTGAGGAGACTCGTTTCTTAACGCACCCCAGATGGTTAGCCTGCTTGGATTTAATACAACCTGTTAGCTGAACGGCTAACGCTCGCCATTATGCGGCATTAGCAGACCGCCAGTACCGACCTTCGGGAGGCGTCGCCATCTCCAGCGGCCAAACGGAGCTCCGCTTCGGCCGTGCACTTCGTGAAAACGCCGCGGACTGTCGGAGTTGAGCCGCCTGTTGAACTAGGAGAAGGCAAATTTACCTGGGCGACGACAGGGAGGGAAGCTACACTTACATGCTACACATGCTATGTGTTAGCCTAATGCTAAGCGTGGCTAAGGTCGCGCTGGCGCGTCGCGGCGCCCCCTGTTGGATTGGAGGACACATAGGCGCCCTCTTTTAATTACAGTGAGGTATAAAAGTTTTGGGTGTAAATAAATAACGAAAAAGATTGTGTAGAAGCATATAGCATTTGATTCCTGGAAATGGAGTTTTGAATTAGGATATTGTTCGAGATTTTTTTCTTTTTTCTTTCTGTGTGTTTGTGACCCAATCAGCTGACGTTTCCTACGTTTTGCTTCGAATCGAAAACAAAAGAAAAAACGTGGTGCCGGCCTATAACCCGGGTCCTTCCATCCCGCATCCACCTCTGATTATGTCATGAGAGAAAGCCTTATTGTTTCCGAAAAAAAATCAAATCCAGTTAATTTCATTCCTTCCCCTTATTACGCCCACCATTAAAGGCCTTCCTCTTCAGCTTATTAACTCAAGCCGGGGCCCCGCTAGGATTATTGAGGGGGGACATGGGTAACAAAAATATTTTACAATTAGAGCATAATTATAAATCCATTTCCTCACATTATATGAAGGACTTAATCAACGTATGTGTTTTTTCTAGCTTAGAGTGAAGGTAGAGAGCACATTTAGACTTTTACATGATTCACACACATTTTATATTCCACATGTGCAAGAGTCCCTGTTAAGTGTGTTTCTCTAGGAATTCTGGGACAGGGTTATGCAAGCTTGTCAACTTTGGTGAGCTGGCTGGCATGAGATTTTAACTTTGAGACAAGTCTGCACACATATTTACATGTATGTAACAGTGTTATTACCTTGAATAGTCTTCAATCTTTGCATACCACTCCAACGCTTTTGATGTAGCTAATGTTAGATTTATAATGGAATAATACAGATTAACCGCAAGATTTCTTGCGAGTGTGAAACTGTGAGTGTGAAACCAAGATGTGTGAGAGTTGGCAACCCTGGGGCTAATACAGAGTTGTGCTTTGTCTCCCATATACAAAAAACAATCTATTCTTCTGCCTCTCGTCTCATCTCGCCCCCTACAGTCCATCTGCTGATGCAGCACCTACACAGAGGTGATGTGGACCCGGACGACTCCAAGCAAAACCGGAGGAGTGTCCTTCTGAGTTCCAGTCCACGTGTGTACCTGTCAATCACACTCTCTCAAAATATCTAATAAAGGAATTTTGTTGCCATGCCTTCAGGTGCTCGAACCCACAACCCGTTGCTTAACTCTCAGGATGCCCCTCCTCCCCAGCCGGAAAGGGGTGCTGTTAAAGACTGGACCTGCTTGCTGTGGGGAGTTGACCTGAAAGGCACTCGGGGAATCCCAGGACTACTGTCAGTCAAACGCTTTAGGGTTTGGGGCTAATCTCGTCTTGGCAGGGTTAAGATGTGAGCGCTTCCACCCAAATTAGCAGTCGGCAGACGGGACGGCCTCCTGTTGAGGTGCATTTGGGGACTGTCTGGTAGATCGGAGGGACAGCAAATCTACGGTAATGTATTTTTAAAAATTTGTACGTTTAGTAAAATACACCGTGGAACGTGACCCCACCCCCAAGACCACTGTGATTACTGCAATAGTAACTCATCTTTGGTCCCACCTGGTCCCGGTCAAGAGAAGGGGGGGGGAGGGTAAAATCTTTTAAGATGCATTGTTCTGATTGTCAGTGTCCCTCGCTGAAGATGACGATGACCACAGTTCTTCATTTAAGCCACTTCCGATTAAAGGTGACATGAATAATTCAGGTGACACATCTTTGCACGTGCAAATGTAGTAAAAGCAGTTATGTATGTACAGTATTGTGCAAAAGTCTTAGGCAGTGAAAATGATGTTTGAATGATGTTCATCTTGGTGAAAACTGTCTGTCAAACTTACCAGCTTAGCCGTTTCAGAAGCTCTCCTTATGTCACCCCAGCATTTGCAGTAACCATGCAAGACACTCGTGTATTTTTTGATTGGACCAATTGGCTAATCAATACCACACTGAGATATTTAGGTAATTAATTAAGTGAACTGGTGGTGAAATTAAAAAATAAATGGGATAGTTGGGGTCCCCCTGAGGAGAGGTTTTGGGATCTTCTAATATTGTGCTTTTTTCTGAACAAATATGCATTTACTACCCAGATACATATCACTAGATATTATCTTTAACTGCCTAAAACTTTTGCATAGTACTGTATGTTTTTAAAATAACCACATTGTAAATTTGCGCATGTATGGGAGCAGCCCCCCCTCAAAGGTGGTGTACACCTCATTTGGACAAAATTAAAAAGGTTAATCTTATAAAGGAAATGTATCCTGTTATTAATAAGTGCATGCTTAATATGCTTATATGTAACCCATTTAGTCTGTGATTTGTAATATAAAATGTACGTTTTACCTGTCAAGTGTGTTGCCTTAAGATAATCAAAAGCAAAAGGAAGGTGACTTTAGGGGGCCCTCCGTTTTGGGGGAGGTCTGGTGACTGACTGACTGAGTGACTGTGATCCCCGATGACCAAAGTATTGATTAATAAAGAAGCACAGGTTTATCACTCATGTCTTTTAACTTCCACAATATGTTTATATTTAAACAGAACAAGTCTTGCAAAATACATTGAAAAATACTCATTTAAAATCTCCAGTCACCAAAAAAGCCGAAACGAGTAGATGTAGAAAATCGTGTTCTAAACAAACATCCTGGTTATAAGTGACCTGTGTCACCAAACACATAACCGACTCAGTGTCACTCATCTACAACTGTGTGACAAGCTGGAAATGGCACGATCAGCCCGTAAACGTGCCTGGTTCCACCATGGAGACATTCGTGGCTGGTTTGGACTCCGAGGGTCACATGGGCTGCCAGCTCCTGTCCATGGATTGGATGTGCTCTAGGGCCTTCATGCGCAGCGAGGTGACGCTGGAGCTCCACTGCTCTGCGTCCTCTAGGGGGAGCCTGTCTCCGAAGGCCCCAGCACACTGGTAAGGGGGCGGAGCCCCGGCCTGCAGGCCCTGCCCCATAGTTTGTGGGGGGCTGCCCAGAAATCCGTGAGTGGGGCGGGTCAGCTGTAGGTCCTGGGGATGGCCCACCATCCCAGGAATGGTGTGTATCGTGGACCCCACAGAAAGGGGCGAACTCAGCCAGGGGTCCATGGGCAGGGAGGCAGGGGCCATGGGGGGGCGACTGAAGGACAGCACCGGCGTGTCGGCCAGCTTCACCGCGCCGGCGTCCATCTTCTCTTGACGCCTCCACTTGGCCCGTCGGTTCTGGAACCACACCTGGGAAAGAGAGGTGGCACCACGTCACCCCCTGCTGGTGAGACGGGAAACTACACCCGCTGAGTGAAAGCGTGTCCTTGGCTTTGCCCAGGTGCCGGTCCCGTATCTGCACCCCCGCCCCCTGGCCCACCTTCATCTGTCTTGTCAAGGTTCACTCAAAGAACCGTGTCCCCGGCCCAGATCCCCATAAGGAGACAGGAGTTCTTGGTTCTTGGCAAGCTGGCAAAGGCCTGCTGGTCCGTGGCGGAGACCCACCTGCACGCGCACCTCCGGCAGGCTGACCTTCATGGCCAGCTCCTCGCGGCTGTAGACGTCCGGGTAGTGGGACCTCTCGAAGGCCCGCTCCAGCTCGTGCAGCTGGTAGGTGCTGAAGGTGGTGCGGTTCCTCCGGTGCTTCTTTTTGGGCTTCTCATCCTCCGCCAGCCCCGGGGACTTCCTGTCGCTCGCCTCCTCACCCCCCGTCTCGGTCACAGCCTTGCTGGGGAACGGTCCTCCGTCTGGGGGGCGCGATCAGAGGCAAAGAGATCACAGGGTCATAACGGAGGTGGCGTGAATCCAAGCAGTGAAGTCTAGAAGGATCTGCCGAGATATCATGCAGAGCTATGAACGTTTATAAAGACCCAACAGCGGCGGTGTTTATCAGCACTCAAACCACACATTTTTGTTTGGGCCCCCCTGCTGGTCACAATAGTCACTACATTAAATATTAAATAATACTTTACTCATTTTCTCAAGTGATGCTGAGGCAGCCTGTTCTGCTGACCAGCAGATATTCGGACTTGATAGCTATTTAATCTAATAACTTCATAACGTAATGAGTCAACTCAGACATAATGAAGTCTGGGGCCCGATGCGTCTCTGCTGACTGCAGGATGGCTTTGAAAGCATCTGCTTCTCAGTCAGACACCAGCTGAAGCCGAACTCAGAGCCTGACAAATGACCATGGCAAAGCTGTAGGTCCATCCTCAGACCAAGGGCCTTTTCCCAGCTAATCCAGTAAGCTGACAGTACCAGCCTGACTGAATCCAGGGGACTCACCCGTCTGATTAACGAGACAGTCTGACGCGTTGCTGTGACTTCTGTGACATCAGCACTAAGACAGAGGTCAGGCCGGGTCAGTGGCTATCCGCTAAGGGGCCAAGACGCTCCAGGGAGCCTTGGACAGGCTGGCGCTTGGCTCTTTGTTTGAAAACATACTGGTCCTTTGGCAAGGGAACTGGGTCTATACAGCCATTTTCCTCCGAATGCCAAAGAGCTTTGTGAGTAATACATGGGATTTCACTCTGAATACACCAAATGACTTAAAATCAATGACTACTGTAAGGATTTGAGTATTTATATGACTAAGTTATTTGTTTTAATGAATGATGTTTAAACACCTCAGCAGTTAGAATCTCATATCTGTTGCTCAGTAACCATGCCTGATCCCCCTTGGTACGATGGGCTAAATGCACTCAGCTTTCCTCCTCTAGGGTCCAATGGTTAGAGCCCTTCTTGGGACTTGAACCAACAACCATCAGGTCAGACTTGTATCTTTAACCCCTATTACTCAGCTGGTCAATGTTTAAATCCACCCCCAGCAAACAGTCCAAAAGTCTCCTAGGATCAGGTTAATCGGCATTTCAGGATCACATTGGGGATTTGACCCTTTATCTTTGCTCTCATTGGTCCAGATTCTTAATCGGTACCCATGAGGGCATGAGGGCACGGTTGTACAAGGGCAAGGTTGTGCGCGTCAAAGAGACCATCCCTATACAAGTACATAACTTTGGGTTGAACATTGTGAGGGGGGGGGTTGGTGTCTCCATCCATTCATGGGGGTCCAGAGGGTTGTATTGGCTGGTTTTGATTATTGGGTTATAACCCCCCCCATGACCAACCTTGCCCTCATTATTTTGCCCATGTTCCTGTGCACATTTACCTTCTGATCAGTCTGTCCACAGCTCCTGTCTCACTGCTGTCACCTATACTAGTGAACCTCAGAAAGTTCTGTATAACCTGATACAAGCTCGGAAGCTATTTAAACAGGAGAATGAGAGACTCACCGGGGAGCAACGGCTGTTCTGAGCTGCCGTCCAGCACGGGCAGGTGTTCATATGCGTGGAGGTGTCCCTGCTTCCCCGGACAAACTAAGCTCTCCCGCTCCACTTTGTGGGGTACGGTGGAGCTGGTCGGGTGGACAACTGAGTCCTGCTCTTTATTGAAGCCCAGGATGACATTGATGCTGTGGACGTGGACGGCCTCCGGCGAGAGGTAGCTGTCATCCGCCACGCTCATGGTGTCCAGTGACAAAAACATGCAAATGATCGTCGGTATAGTTTATGTTCAGGCAGACACAGGGATCCTTGTGGAGGAACTGAAAAACACAGACTATGTACTTCACAGTAGTGTCGGTTCCTTAATGGAAAGCACATTGAACTAGCATGTTAAATTAAATATAAAAGAGTACATAACATATCGTTTGTCTTTGCAATGGGCCCTTACGAAAACATTCTTCGTAATACAAGATTAGTGCTGCCATTACTTAATTTCTCATATATCTTGCAACGCAACGTGTGTAAATACAGTTGGTTTCCATACGGTAAATACATACCGGTCAACATCAGGTTGTCAAAAACAGTGGCAACAGAGACAAAATAAATTGACCAAATGCGGTAAATCGGGAGTTTATAGGGACAAGTGGTAAGTTGGAGCACAGCGGGAGAGATGCGCGGAAATCGATCGTTTGGGGGAATTCCTCGTTTTTCGCTGCAACGGCAGATGGCATTAATGCAAGTTTCAGTCTGATTTCCCAGGTTATCTAGACGAATTCCCCTTCGACTTCGGCCCGTGCCAATTTTCCAGCAAAACTTTTTGAAATTTTAAAAATAGTTTTAAAATACTGGAATATCTAGCTGGGCATTCCTGAATTGCTGCTAATTATCACACTGTACATGCGTGAATATTCGTAGGTTTATCATTATTACAATAGCTGCTGAAGAGACAAACGACGCCGAAAAAGGAAAATGCTTCTCAAACAATAACATATTAAAAGAATCTCATTTGTGAAATTACGGTGAAACAATAATATTTGTTTTCCTTTCAGCCTCCTGGCATGTGCCTTAATTCTATTTTTCAATTATTTCATTATTTTATTGAAAAAAGATTTCCATATTTTAATATAACCCTAAAATACCAGTCTAAATTTTCTCATTTTCTATTAAAAATGTATTACTGGATATAAAAACCTGGTAAGATCATTAAAGCTTCGTAATCTGACTGTTTGCACGGCTAATTGGTTAAATCCCTCTTCAAGTGACCAAACAGGATTTTTACTTCATTTCAACCACTCCAGCTGATTTTGATTTTAAGCTTGATTTTACAAAATGGAAAAAAGAAAAATGAAGTTAAACTTAAGACTACTTTCATCCTGGTAAATTAATGGACGTTATAAGACTTCGTAATGTTACAACACCATCTACCAAACGCTTATCGTGGCTATTCCGGCCGGCACTCACGGAGCAAGTGGTTCATCGAAATCATAGCGCACACTCTACGGGCACTTCAGGACTGAATGCGGGGGGAGCGAAGTACCCGAGTTAAACTCGAGATACTGGGGGAGACCCAGAGGGAAGATGAAAGCTGATTCCACTAACGGAGAGGGAAGGTAGTAGTGCCTCAATGCCAGAAAAAAGTACCAATTTGTGCCTAGGCCTCCTTAAGGGGCTGAACCCTCAAGGGTCTGCCAGTTGTACCCTATAGCTGCTGGTAAATATACCTTTTAAGGTACAGAAATGGACTCTGAGGAACTTCATCACTAATCGTTAAGATCAAATGGATACCTTCCAGTTCCGTTGCTCACTTTTGTTTCCACCTGCCTTGTTTGGTTCGTCGTTTTAATGATACATACAATAAAAGTATTAGGGCTTTTATATATTAAACTTTACATAAGCCTATATATTATTCATATATACGTATATAGGCTATGAATTGCAAACTATGCTGAATTATTTATCATTATTTCGATTGCTTAAATATTTTTCTTGGGCGATTTTTTTATTTGGTGACATTTATTAATAGTTTTCTTTCATTTAGGGAAAGCACATGTAGGCTCTAGGGTGTACCACCGCTAATTTGCCAGTGAAAAAACAGGGTCACGCATCATAGAAACGGTCTGGAAATCCTAACACCTTCAACACAAATATTGTATCATTTCTGCACCGGATTCAATAGGATTTAATTTTAAGTTTGCTATCCCATTATCCATATTTTCGCGAAAAAGAGAGAACATACAACGAAACAGCGTAGGCCTATACATACCTTTATGCGTGAGTGACAGTAAACTTGCCACCTGTTCCCTCAGGATGCCCTCCTAAAACGCTGCCCCTAAAATACCTTCCCATAAGACCCTCTTCCTGAAATTCCCGATCGTCTACGATGCGCCACAAGTCTCACTGGTGCATCGGTTAAAGTCCCGCACGGTTCTCCTATTCCATGTCACCAGGGCTTGGCTATTAAAAAAAATCTGTTGCAAAGTTGCATAACAATAAAAAGCCAACGATGATGTCAGGAAAAAGTCATCGCGTGATTTAATTTCTTCTTTAAGTTGCTTTGCTAGCTGTGCAGACGGTAGGGACGTGGTTTGGGATGTAAATAAACGGGAAGGATTAGACCGCTTCATTAGCGGGAATCCTCCCCCCTAAGGATGACTGACGGCTGTTGTCGGGGTCAGTAATTGCTCTAAAAGAAGCCGACGGTCTCCGCCGAGGGGGGGCGCATCTAATGAGGCGGCTCGCGGACTCTTTCAAACATCCATTGTCTTAAAAACAAAGAAGTTCTTCTGGAGTATTTTGTTAATCCTCTCATTACCCTTGCTAGGGGGAAGAAACTTTTATGGAACTATATCAGAAAAATGGAGGAAGAACCCGTTTCTATGTAAAATTATTATTAATCCACTATCTGAAACTGACTTCATTTATATTGTCATATTTAAAGTTTGTGGAAAATGGTTTGTGACATAAATGACAGATACACACGGGAAAATAAAAGGTTTAGGCCTAATCTACGAAAGTTTAGTTTATTCAAAAATGTACAGCTTGCGTTTTAATGCGCAGTGCCAGTTTCGAAACGAATCTTAATTAGATAATGCATCGAATTAATCGTGACACTGACAGCAGTCATTTAAACATATTAAAATACTTTAAATCTTTACAGAAAATCCAAACAATTCTTTGAATTAAAAAAAATAGACCTACAGAATTTATGCACTGAAGGAGTGTATCAGGTCTAACTGATCATCATGCACTTCCTGAAACCACTCGGTGACAATGTCAACCGCTGCACCACCATGCCTCCCCATTAGTCACTTATACCCATATAAATCATTTTTAGAGATAAAACATTACAAGAGAAAAATAACCTAAGAGGGTTGTTACTTCAGGGTGGTGGGTAGCACTGGAGTCTAACGCCAGTAGGGTGTGGGCTCGCATCTCCGCCAGGGTTCTGTGGGTGTGCGTGTGGAGTGCTCTGTTCCCCCCCCGCCGTTCAAAAACATACGGAGACTAATTGAAGTTGTGGTGGTTTCAGAAGAAGCATAGGTTGTTACTTTTCTTTACTTTTTTTCATTACTTTTTCTTTTGCTTTTCTAAAATTAATCACTATTTCAGGAGTTTTACAATCAATTTTTAATCATTCGCCCCAACTCTGGTTCTTTTAAAATATGGTGAGATCAAGTAAAACAATTTCTGAAATTGTTAAATATGCTTCAGTATGGATGTGAACTTAAATGTTTGGTTGTTTGTTGCATTTAAGTGCTGAATGACAAAACCTAATGAAATGTGAATTATTTAAAACTTTTGTATTGTATTTAATATTACCATTATTGTAGTACTTAATGTGACACTATTCGCCAGACCAAACTGCACACATATACATTACCTACCTCCTGAAGGCATTTTGTGTTTCTGATCTCATCTTTATATAAAGGCGTTTAAATAAAATGACTCTGAACTAGCAACCTGTGAAATCTGGCAAATTGATTTCTTCCAAGCCGTGATTGCAAAGCGTGTGTGTGTGTGTTTGTGTCTCTGTGTGTGGGGGGGGGGGTAATCATTTTATCACGTTAATATATTAAGGATGCCTTTTTGCTCATTACCTTAATTGAATGCTAATTGGTTAAGCGGGTACAGTGTAGCCAAGCTGATTATATTTATAAGATGACAGTTAAGCTACCTTAGATCGAACCAGGAACGAGGCTGACTGAGCTTCAAGGCACGGTGACTGCTGTGGTGGGGGGCATGAAGGAGTAGTGAAGCAGCTGACCGAGTGTGTCCCCCCCATGTCACCACTCTGTCACCTGAACCCTGACGACTGGCTTGCTTGCTAATGTTTCCTCTCCATACTTCATAAAACTGCATTTCAGCTCCTTAACCACACCGCCATCTGCTGGCCATGAGAAATCAAAGCGCATTCATTTTCAGTGAGCTGCCATGTGTCCTAAGCGGTGCTTCCCACTCAGCTCGCCAAGCAGTCTGTACCGCTAAGCTCCAACTATCCATTCAGAAAAACACAGTCACCCAATGCGGCCTGAGGTCTGTATCATCAGGCATTATGTTCCTTCTGGAAAAGTAACAGTAACCTGTCTACACCTTGGTGGTCTTCCTGGTATATGGTGGTCTTCCTGGTATATGGTGGTCTTCTTGATAATATGGTGGTCTTCCTGATAATATGGTGGCCTTCCTGGTATATGGTGGTCTTTCTGGTATATGGTGGCCTTCCTGGTATTTGGTGGTCTTCCTGATAATATGGTGGCCTTCCTGGTATATGGTGGTCTTTCTGGTATATGGTGGTCTTTCTGGTATATGGTGGCCTTCCTGGTATTTGGTGGTCTTTCTGGTATATGGTGGCCTTCCTGGTATTTGGTGGTCTTCCTGGTATATGGTGGCCTTCCTGGTATTTGGTGGTCTTCCTGGTATATGGTGGTCTTCCTGGCGATGTACGATGTGCCCTTTCCCAACTGTGAGCTCACAAGATTTGAGCCCTCAACGTTGATTATGATATTTAAGCCATAACATCATATGAGTGTAAATCACATTTTGGTAGGAGTGAAGCGTGAAGATTTTGTTTTTACTGCTCCGGGATTCAAGTTGTCCAGCCCCATGACAGACATGGAAAAATAAAAAATTTTTCCATGTCACTTTTGTCCTCCTCCGGAAATGTGAAACGACTTTTCCCTTAACACTTAACCACATGCTCTTAACTTCATTAAAGAAGATAAATTCCTAGGAACTGATGATGTATTTTGACACCTAATCAGCTGATTCGCAGCTGTCCCTATCAATCAAACCTCCGCCAGCCGATCCCCTCTCTGTGATATGACCCACCCTTCCCACCCTTCATGTGCCCTCACCATTCAATAAGGTAATGTTCACATAAGCAACACCAGCCAGAGATGTAACAACCCTTCACTATAGAAATGTCACACGTGTGCTGATTGGCCGAGACAGCATAAGAGGTGGAGCTTATGAGCAGGGTATGACTCTTCTAGGTGCATTTCTGTTATTTCTCTGCCACTGATTTCAGAATAATTTCAGCATAAGAAAGCTTTCGGTGAATGGAGTGTTAGCCAGAAACGTGCATCTCTATCCAGGTACAGATACTGCACTTCCCTCATGAACCTGTCCCAGAGCCAGGAGCATGAGATACGGAGGGGGAGCAGAAGGGGTGCTCAGCTCGGCCGCACGGGGAGGAACCTCCGGGGACCACATGGTCACAGGTCACCTCACACTCCCCTCACCTCCACCTGGCTGAAGACTTTCTTTAATTTCCCGAACTGAATTACAGAACAGCCTGGGACGGTAAACAAGGAAATGTTCCAGAAGGACTTTACTAGGATCGAACTCACAACTGTCGAGTCTTTGCAATAAGCAATAAGTTGGATCTCTAAATAGCTTCCCTTTAATGCATCAAACCTTCAAAGCTAAACCAAACCTGATACACCCATACAGCGTTGCCTAAACAACATTTTTGAAATATAAATCAGGTGTAGGAATTTATTTACATTTACACATATGTACAGCCATATCTGACTGGGCCTGCATGCTCCCCCTGCTGTGGTCATTAGTTTTGCGTCTCTTTAACTGAATACCAAAGGTAATGAAACTTATTTTAATTAATTAGGCATTCAGCCCTAATTCAATAGCCCCTTTGTAAGTGTCTAGCTTTTCATTATGCAAATATATTTTAATATGGGGTCAGCCCTGGCAGGACGTCCACAGACCAACACTTCTTTGGGGAGAGGGTCATTTTACAGGACTGCAGGTAGAGTCGCGGTGTATTCAGTTACTAGGGTCCATTTTACAAGATATGCATCATGGGTAAAAACGGTGGTGATGTGGCCAGAGACTGCCGGGGTTCACATGAGGGCGCATTTCTCCTCAGCGGCCTGCTTCACTTCCGTCATGGTCGTCTGGGCTTTGTTCTTGATGGCTTCAAAGTCCAGATCCAGGTTCTGGATCTTGCCCAGCAGGGAGTCGCTGGCCTCCTCTTGCTCCTCGTCTTCCTCCACCATCTTTGCTAGCTCTTCGGGGAGGTAGACCTCTCCTCCAGCCATCTGGAGTGTGGCGTCGTCTTGCGCGCTCTGGCAGTGCGTAACAGCGAGGGAGACATCAGTCACTCAGAGATCACACGGGTAGGGTCATCTGGTGACACCCAACCGCTATTAGTCATTTAGTAAAAGCCGGTGACAGGAAGGGGAGGCTAGGGGCTGAGGAGGTCAGAGGTCAGGGGGCGGGACTGCGTACTTCCGGAAGCCGGTATTTGTCCCTCAGCTGGACTCGTAGGTTGGCTCTCTCCGCCTTCTTCATGGCAAAATCCTTATCGCGCTGGATCCTGCAGAACAGACAGGTTATGTTACCTCCCGCCGAGCTTCAGTAAAACTCGGACCTGAACTTATAAATCCCACGGAGGCATCAGGGTTTGTGGCAGGAGCCAGGCACTAACCCCAAAGTGGGCTGGCCTTCTCATGGGGCTCCAACCATCATCCTCCCCCATGCTGATGTCATCAATGCCTGGATCACTCATACACACTACGCTCCATTTTTGTGAGGACAGTAAATAAGGAGACAGTGAAAATGCAAACACTTGGCCCAGTGGGTATCAGAGGTAAGAAGACACCTGGATGCACTGGGAGCATTAAAATCATACACGATCAGCACCTGCTGGAAATATCAATTCAACAGCAGAACACATGTCCCTGTTTACCTCACAGATACAGCACGTCGGCCTACATTTTTTAGTAAACTAGTCCATTTGAAGTTCTTAAGTTCCAACTCTGGTTACAGCGCAGGAAAAGACACATGTGCACCAGGGAAGTGTCAAAATACACCAGACTGTTACAGGGCCGTGTTATAAGACATCATGAAAACTGCAATATATCTAACATCCAGCCAAGGTTCTGCACACACAATGAGTTACACACATTCAGTTTCTGTCTTCACTCACATCCTGACTCAAGGCTACAAAATCTGGCCCCTGTGTTTAGTAAAACATAAATGACTGGATGACTGAAAATTACCCACCGTCAGTAAAATTAAAGATGTGCCCTTATTTCGAAGACACAGAATTTTGGGTCGAGTTCAGCCTGTTCTTTATATAGCGCCTTCCTGGGGCGGATAACATGAGAGACGGGAGCTCTCCGGGCTCCGTTTTGAGTGAGGGGGGAGGAGGGAGGGAGAATTAGGATGCAGGGGCTCTGAGGTACAGTGAGTAGCCCTTAGGAACCGGACGCATTCCAAATGGGTCATTCGAGTGTAGCCGGGATGTGGGGGTGTGGCTTATCCACAGATCCCAGCTGCTTGGTCCTGACCCCAATCCTCACCTAATTCCCTTACTGGGGGGTTATGTAAGCAGGTGATTCAGTGAGCCCTGCGTCTCCTCCTGCTGAAGCTCCTGATCAGCTGACCTTGGGGGGGCGTCCCTGGGTAATCCTGTTACAGCACCTGGCCCTTGACCCACACCCACCTTTAACCTTGTGCTGTCATTCATTGGGGTCCTGAGGTTTAAGCATTGGGGGAGGCGTGTCAAACCCAGCCCAGGCGCAGTGAAACCCGGCGATAGACCGTTGGCAGGTGCGAAAGGCTGAGTTTGTGGGCCTCCGCACTTAAACAAAACGTTTCTTTTGACTATAAACGGGATTTCCTTCCCTAGATGCCCCCTGCCCTTGTCATGTGACCCGGACGCAGGGTCAAAGGTCAACTCAGTGAGAAAAGGCATGTTGAAAAGAAAGGATGAGCACCCATCACCTGACAACGGCTGTACCTAAAAGACTCTGACTGAACACTGAGGACTGAACACCGACACCCTGAACTCCGAACAAATATCCAACCAGGATGGAAAGATTTTTCAAAGGACCAATGGTCAACCCCCGCTGGTCAACTACCACCCCCCATACACCCACCATGCTAACGGAAGCCCCAGACTCACTTCTCCTCCACCAGCTGCCTCTGGTACTCCTCAAACTCCTCGCGGGACATGCCCTTGGACTGCGGCGTCTCCTTGCCGTCGGAGCTCCCCTTGGGTTCGTCGTCGCCACCGCTGGCGCCCATGCTCTTCAGCTTGTCTCCCAACATCTGCTTCATGAAGAATGCCATGGCGGGTCAGTCAGCGGGTGCTGTGCGTGTGGGGGGGGAGCGCTGGAGAGGTACGTGAGGAGAGAATAAAGGGGGCCTCGCGTCCAGGGGGGGAGGGTCCTGTCACCGCCGTCCAGTGAGGTGAGACAATGTGGGTATTGGTGTTAGCACACGGGCAGTAAGAATGGATCAGAAGCTTAACTCATTAGTGGCAACACTGATGCAGTCACTGCCCTCGCCTTGGCCTAAGCTCAGAGGGGCCCCAGGAAGGCGTCACTTAGGGGTCGCCATGGCCACAGAGGCGGGGCTTCTGATGGCACTACAAGATGGCCTAAAGCAGGGCTCTTCAAATCTGGACCTTGATTCCAAATCCAGGTCGTGTCTCCAGTTATCCCTCGTAGTTAGTTTAATATTTACTGATTCTGATTGGTCAGAGGCTTCACACCTGACTGACAGGTAAAGGAAAGTCTGGAAAACCAGCAGGGCTCGGACCTCGAGGACCACGATTTGAATAGCCCTGGCCTAAAGAATAGCTCCAAGTGATTGTGCTTCTGGTGCAAAAGTTGTGGGTTCAAATCCCAACAAACATGGACAAATTGTTACACTTTCACTTGTATGAGTTGCTTTGGATAAAACTATCAGATAAATGATGAAATGTAACCACAAAGTTACCTCTGAATGGTAAGTCATAAATAAAAACACAATGTGTCGATTTTATGAGACATTTTGTTTAGTTTTATTACTCTTACTAAGTCAATTAGACAAATGTATCACAAGATAAGCAACTAACAAGCCTTTTAAGACCCTGTACGATAATGTCTGCTTACCTGTTGGGAAATAGCTGTCGGCTTTATTCGAGGGGAGTAAAGTCACGTCCAGCAGCACAGATGGATACAGGGACATTAATAACATTAAAAACTAATCAGACTTTAACGAGATATTGAGAACTGAGATTTTTCATGCAAATCACAAATAACATGAACGGGCTTCTAATCGTATTTCGATCTTTAGAAGACATTTTTATGCTTTCAAAGTGGTTCAGATCCAGTTTGTGACGGCTGTGTAATATTCGCTGTCAATAAGACGAGTCCCGTTTATTTAATATGTCCAAAATCGTTATTTTTCAAATATCATTATTCTCTTTAATATGGCTGGTTATCGAATTAGGAGTTTTAAGGAATTGAGTAAATCCAAACAAATAGCGAAGTATAATGAATCAAGCCTTCGGATGGATTAAAAACTAAACTCCGTATGGAAATCCCAGTGTGTGAATTCTTCATCAGTAGTGCAGTAATTCCTTACTTAAAACGGCCATGACATTCAATATTCCCGGTTTAAGTCCCTTGTCCCTTTGGACGTAGAAGGGTAGTTAGCGTTCGGAGCGATAGGATATCTGTTATTTCATTTGTAATTTGTAATCCCGGATTAACCATTCCACCCCCCCCCCCCCCACACACACACATAAATACACATAATCTCTTTCACTCTGCTAATCAGTCCTGCCCAGCATAGGAACCCCCGAAAATTAAGTAGGCCTACGTGAAAACTATGCATGGATATTGAGGCACTCAATTCATTTGCTCTTATCTCTGTAACAGAGCATAACGTGTATCCCCTTTAAACTTGAGAATATTTTTCTCCAACAAATAGCCACACAAAGTTTCATTCAATTTCATGATGGAAATATTAAAATCTACCTGCAGTCATGCGCCGCATAAAAACATTTTGCTCGTTGGACTTTTACTTATATAAAAGAATTTTAAGGGCAGAAGAAAAAATGATTGGTTCAGAGAGATAACCAATAGATTGTAGAAGAGGTTGATTAAAACAACTAGAGGTGTCGGGACTAACCAATCAGATGTCTGGTTGGTCAGTGATGGTCTGAGGAGGCATACTCATGGAGGGACGCACAGACCTCTACCGGCTAGACAGCGGCACCTTGACTGCCATTAGGTATCGGGATGAAATCCTTGGACCCACTGTCAGACCCTACGCTGGTGCAGTGGGTCCTGGGCTCCTCC
>JAODUD010000043.1:14358004-14374633 GCA_026784285.1 Stomatorhinus walkeri
TCCCTGATAAGGAACCGTACCCCCCCCCCCCCCCCACCCCAGATATGTGGTAAGCAGCCTGGAGCTGCTGGTAGCTGAGGATTACATGATCATCTACATGAACGGAGCCACGCCCAGAAGGAAAATGCCAGGCATTGGTTGGCTGAAGAAATGCTATCAGATGATTGACAGGAGGTACAAACTTATGACTGGCTGAAATATCTACTGACTGTTCGTACTGGGGTGGTCTTTCATCCGTTCATTTTTGTTGACTTTATTTTTGTGCAGGTTGAGGAAGAATCTGAAATCGTTGATAATTGCCCACCCTTCTTGGTTTATCCGCACTGTACTGGCCATCTCCAGGCCATTCATTAGGTGAGGACGGGATGTCATCTTTACAGATGCGTATTTATAGACTTGCTCACTGATTAGTAACTTTAAATAGAAAGTTAATTTAAAGGGTCCTGATTTTAAAATAAGCCTTGATGTAAGATAGGAGGAGGAAATATGAGTGTGCATGGCCACTTGACACCACTTGTGTTTTGAACAGTGTGAAATTCATGGAGAAAATCCGCTACGTAAACAGTTTGGAGGAGTTGGCGCAAATCGTACCAATGGAACACGTGAACGTCCCGGAGTGCGTGGTGCAGTAAGTGTACATTGCCACTAGAGGCCGCTGTTGGATCATGGACGCTGAAGAGACTACGTTTTCCTTTAGGGCACAGGTGTCAAACTCCAGTCCTACAGGGCCGGAGCCCTGCACATTTTTGGGTTTCCCCTCATTTAACACACCAGATTAAACTACTTGTGCTAATTATCACACAGCTCTTGAGCTAAATCATTTGTGGTGGAACAGGGAAAGAACTAAGCTACACAGGGCTCCGGCCGCCAGGACTGCAGTTTGACACCCCTGCTTTAGGGGAATTAAGGATTACATTAGCAAAACTAGCTGTATTATAAGAAGAAAAGTGGACTCTGGATCCATAAAAATGAATAAAATTGCAAATATTGTTACAGTGTCCACAGTAATTTTTGAAGGTGAGGTCGGTCAGATGTCACATTCTCACTGCTGACACATTTTGCCCCAGGTTTGAGGAGGAGAGGCTTAAAGCACAAATGGAAAGGTAAGTGACAGTTCCCTGCAGTGACTAATGGATAAAGGGTATTGCGTTTGTAAAATCTCACAAAGTAGTTTTTCCTGCTTTCAGGACAGAGCAGGAACAGGAGCGAGTGCAGGAGCAGGAACAGGAGCGAGTGCAGGAGCAGGAAGAGGAGCGGCCGCAGGAGCAGGATGGAGCGGGTCAGCCAGGGCCCGCAGACCACCCACACAGGTGACAGTCTATGATGCCTATGGGGGTTGTATTCCCATTCTGTACAGCTAACAGATAAGGCTGCTCGATTAGCTTTGGACAAGCTCAGACCATGACTGATAAAATGTGATGTGTTTTCAGGCCTGCGCCGATAGTCGAGGAGCCAGGCCAGTGATGCTGAGCATTAGGTAAGAGCTCTGTCAGGGTGGACACAGCTGATTGGCTGGGGCATCAAATTGGACACAGCTGATTGGCTGGGGCATCAAATTGAACACAGCTGATTGGCTGGGGCATCAAACTCGCAAACAGTAGAACATGCCTACATCCTAATACTCGATAAAACAGATCTTTATTGTTGTTATTTTTCTTGTTTATATAATTTATTGCAGGGTGAAGCCTGGGCACAAAACAGGGGAGGGGGTTCACCCCTGCAAAGGAAAAATCAGATTGAAGGTGTAAGACTTCATCAGTCATTATGGCTGAGGTTTTGAGATACTCCTACAGCCTAGAGCCCCCCCTCCTGCCCCCAGCACCTCGACAGAACCTCAGTGATGCTTCTGGACAAATGTCCTGAGAAACCAAAGCGTCGCTGGGTGGTTTTTTTATTTAAGTCACATTTTTCTGTAGATTACCGTCTTCCGGCTACGTAGACTGCCATTCTTCAGCTTCTCCTTACGAAGGTTTGCGGTGGGTCCGTCGTCCTCTCCATTGTAATAGTAAGCAATTGTGATAATTGACATCGTTAAGGTTTAGTGATGACAAGCATCCCATGGAGTCTGCGGCCCTTTCACGGCTCGGATGGTGCCGGAACCGGGGGTGATGATGTCATCGCTCAGGTCACGTGGTTTAAGCTAGCCCTAAATGTCTCCTGCTGTAGCTCAACGTAACTGATAAATCTGGACATACGCCTCCGTCGTCCTTGTAAAATGGTGTGAGGTTAGTAAACATTGCGGTGGGGATGTTCGTTACCGATAAGGACTTCCAAAAACTATAAGAAATGTCTGTATATTTGGTAATATAGAATGAATGCGTTCGTAAGTGTTTTTTTCCGGTATAGATAATAGCTGTGTGTGACTCCAGTGTCAATGTGTACCGCAATATCAACATCGCTGCTTATTAACCTTTTGTAAATAATGGTTATCTAGCTGATATTTCTCAACAAAATCTTTTTTAACCATGTTAAATGAATGCCTCCTACTGAAGAGGGTGTTTCTATTTGTGTGTTGTGTTTTTCTGTGTGAATAAACTTGAGGACACCTCCCACAGTGGTCTGTGAATCAGAATATCTGTGTGAAAAACGCTCCCTGGGGTCGGTGACTCAGTTTTCAGTTCAGTCCCAGCACTGTTCACTATTTTTTTTCTTGCTGAAATCTGTGCATGACAATGGATCTGGCAGCTGGCCTTGCAGATTCCCAGAGAGCCATCACTTTAGTAACCGAGACGCACAGAGATGCTGTCTTCCTCAGCAGATGCCATCTGCTTGACAACCAGACGGCTATAACTCGCCTTTGCTGGGTATGTTGTGCACCTCAATCTTTACTGGAGCGTGACAGCACAAAATGCACAGATCACCGAATGCACGGGGGAAATCTCTGCCCCTCTGTGAACTCTGTGTGTGGTGATGATTTTCTCTACTGCGAGATGAAACTGACGACCTTGGTTCCTCAAGCTAGCGGCGTTTCCGCAAGCAAGGCAGACATGATATCGCAAGCATACAGCTGTTAAGGTGCCAGTGCTGCTTGGAATACAGATGTGTAAGACACCCTTAGGGTAGGTGAACTTAGATTTCAACTCACATCTGCCTCCCATCTTCAAAAAAAAAAAAAACACAGTATATAGACAGACAGTAGACAGTGCTCCCCACGCTATTCGAGAACCACTGTCTGGACCACAGGCATTGCGGACATTGAAGGGCCGTGAGTAACCCTTACACCGAGTGTGTGTGGGGGGACGCTTTGTTCTGTACCGTGGTAAACAGCCACTGTCCTTCAGAAGTGCCCCCTGCCATCTCACCCAATGACCTAGCTGGGCTCCGGCTCTGAGTGTTGCTCAGACTTTCGGAAAAGAACAAGCGGAGAATTCGTATTGGGCCAGCGCTTATGAGTTTGTGCTGCCCTCATGTGGATAAAAAACGATATTACCTGGATGTATTTAATAGGCGAATCTGCACTTGTGTCCAGTGGCGTCGTTGCGGTAAAGATGCCCTAGCTGGCAGTTCCAGATGGGCCCAAGGTGAGATTTTGTCAGGGGGCCTATAATTTCTAGGTACGCCAATAAATCGTTTAACACACACACACATTTAGAAATGTGTTAGGCCTATATAAATTCACTATGGAAGCGTTAAACTTTATGAAAAGGATTCGGGTAGAAATTGGGTAAGTGGGATGAAGGGTAAACTGGGACATTAATATGTTTGATACTCTATATCTTTACGCTGCTGTGGTCTGTTAATTTAAGCTCAGTTCTTTTATGTATTAATATTTATAATGATCATACTTTTAAAGTAAATCTGTCATTGTTTGTCAATATCCATCTTCTGTGTATTTTAACATAATACTTTAAACCGAAATTAAATAGCAAAATATATTAAAATTATTCGACATAAACGTCGGAATTTGGTGACACGCGCACCGGGACGCACTAAGCAAACGTGAACAAGTCGATTGGCGTAACTCGCCCAGCAGCGGCGCCGGGGTTAATCCGGCCTGAGTCCCCCGACTCAGCCCCCTTGTGTGCATGCGTGGGCAGACTGGTTATAATATAAGTGGGCGTCATGGGTGCCCCGTACGCAACTGCCGGGTGCTGAATGAGGACATGCTGCGTGATTGCAGGAGCAGCTCCGCACTTTCCATTACCTCGCAACGGCGCCTTGCAGAATAACCACCCATTTATTCGTCTGTGATTTATTTATTAATCATTTTGTTGCGATGGCTAGTACTAAACTGTTATTCTACGTGGTGCAAAGTTTGGTTCACTTTATCGGCGCGCAGCACCAGTTGCGCGGCCGTACGGGACCGTGGACGCAGAGGATTCAGTGGGAGAATAACGGACAGGTGTACAGTCTGGTGAGCACCGGGTCCGAGTACCACACGCCGGAACAGAGCCGGAGGGGGTCTCAGGTGTACCTGAGCACCGTAAGAGAAGGTGCCGGCCGTCCTCCGTTCGGACAGCATCAGATTCGATCGGCTACCGCCAGGGCATTTGAATACGGTGCACCGGGGCGCAACCAGGTACGAGCAAATTCACCAGAGCCCGAGGGCTTTGGAGGGGACGGTGAGCGCTATATTTCCCCTGGTGAACGCCTTTCTGGTGCCAGATACCAGCAGCCCGTACCCCCTCCACGATCTGGAGCTGTCGGTTATCCCGGCGCTCGGCGCTCTCCATCGGGCGCCCCTGCCACAGCCAACTCGTCCCCTTCGGGGGTTTACCCTGAATTCTCTGGAAGCGGAGTCCCCAGAGGACGGAGTAACGCCACCCTTCACCGCAGCATCGCCGCCCCGCAGTCGGGGAGCGGATCGGTCAGCCAGGGAGAAGGGAACACGGCCACTTGGAGTCCCGCACGAAATAACGGAGAAGACTCTGAGTACGAGGAAGCGAGAAACCAGGAAGTCATGACCAGCGACGACCCGCGGAATCCGTTCAAAATCCACCGAAACACAGTTTTCTATAACGTCTACCCGTCCAACGGCAGATCTGTGACCCTCAGACGGCGTCCTCAAGGCTCCGGCTACGGTACCAGGTATTTTCACCACGGTGAGGGGCGACGCGACGCTGAAACAGCTTCCGATTGATGGCTGCGATCTGCGTACCTGCGGCTCACATGGTGACCCGAGTGCGCTCTGCGTTGCAGGACTCCCGGACCTCATCCCGGACCCTTATTACATACAGGCGTCCACCTACGTGCAGCGCATGCAGATGTACGCGCTGCGCTGCGCCGCAGAGGAGAACTGCCTGGCCAGGTAACGAAGAACCGCTGCATTAACTCCACGACTTAAAAGTTTCAAGGCGCTTGTGCTTCTGAGCGCCAGGCTCGTATACTAAATGGGGAAGGAGCGCTTCATAAGTTTGCTTTTAGACAAACCCTCTCTGGCCGATACTCTGGGGAATCCCCACAGCCAAAGCTGAATCTTTAATAGCTTTAACTGAAGCTGCGTGTTGTGCTAAACAAACGTATGCTTTGTCGCATTTTCCTCCTCCAAGGTCGGCTTACGGACCTGGCGTGAGTGACATCAGCCAGAGGGTGCTGCTGCGGTTCCCTCAGAGGGTGAAGAACCAGGGCACGGCTGACTTCCTGCCCTTCAAACCCAGGCACCAGTGGGAGTGGCACAGCTGTCACCAGTGAGTATGGACTGGACAGGGTGTAACCTCATACTACTCTCTTTTAAACGACTCAGTAAGGCGCGGATCGCCATGATTCCACTGCACCTGGGTCACCTGATGCCGTTGGTGGGGTACTGTGAGACACCCAATTTTTCTCCAATTCTGTGACCCCCCCCCCCACTCCACCCCAGGCACTACCACAGCATGGATGCCTTCAGTAACTATGACTTACTGGAAGTCTCCACTGGCCGTAAGGTGGCAGAGGGACATAAAGCCAGCTTTTGTCTGGAGGATACATCCTGTGACCCCGGCACCCGACGTCGCTATGCCTGCACAGCCCACACGCAGGTAGGGGGATCAGAACAGCTACACCCACCCATCAGACGCAGGTAGGGGGATCAGAACAGCTACACCCACCCATCAGACGCAGGTAGGGGGATCAGTACAGCTACACCCACCCATCAGACGCAGGTAGGGGGATCAGAACAGCTACACCCACCCATCACATGCAGGTAGGGGGATCAGAACAGCTACACCCACCCATCAGACGCAGGTAGGGGGATCAGAACAGCTACACCCACCCATCACAGGCAGGTAGGGGGATCAGAACAGCTACACCCACCCATCACATGCAGATAGGGGGATCAGAACAGCTACACCTACCCTGTTGATTACCTCTGAAAAATGTTCACAGCTGATTAAAAGAGGAGACAGGTGGTCATTTTGATGCAGTTGAGTTTTACCCACCTACATCTTTATTGGCACAGGGACTGAGCCCCGGTTGCTATGACACCTACAATGCCAACATCGACTGCCAGTGGATAGACATCACCGACGTCCCCCCTGGGAGTTACATCCTGAAGGTACCCCACCGGCGTGTCCGTTCAATTCACTCTCTGCTCGCCTCCCCCCTCACTGACCTGCTGGCTGTCTCCCACTAGGTAACCGTCAACCCCACCTTCCAAGTCCCGGAGTCAGATTTCTCCAACAACGTGGTGAGGTGTGACATCATCTATACGGGCTCCTACGTCCAGACCCACAACTGCAGGATAACAGGGTAAGAACCACTCAGCGGAGGAGGGGGCGGTGTTATTCCTGATCGTTAAATACCCATCATTTTCTCTTCATTAATCTTTCATGTATTCCAACAGGAGTTAAAAGAACCGTTATGATTTTCCAGTCATATTTTCACAAGGATGGGCAACAAGAACGATGGCTGAACGAAAGTCCTCATGGATAAATACAGACGTTTTTAAATGTTGTTTTATACTTTAGTACTGTATAAGAAACCTTTCCAGTGTGCTAAGAGCCCGGCGTGAGAGTTGCTGCAAACTATTGAGTCGTTTCAGGTATGGATCACAGCTGGCCACGGGATTTCACGTTAAGGACACAGAGAAAGAACGAGAGAGCTGTTAGCTGTCGATGTTTATAATTATGTGGCTTATTTATCGTGTTTTCTGTGCATGACATTTTGCACCTGAAATTATGCAGGTTATAGATGTGTTTTTTTTTGTTCCCTATGAATAAACCACTCTGACCGAGAGACATTTCAGTGAAGCATTCCTCCCTGTTTTTGATCTGCCTGTCCTGTATGCACGACTGTTTGTCTTTATTTATGGATTATCACACTCTACCCTTTAAGATCTTTAAATCACACTGTCAGAAGGATCGCTTTCCCGGCCTGATGTGGGATTTAGCCTGTCTCTGTTTTATCTCACCATTTTATTTCTTTACGTAAACATTAAAAATAACGGGAAAATGTGCAAATCTTAGTTTTTTTCTTATATTTAATATAAAAGTGAAATCATGTCTTGTGTTATGTGTTTTTTTTTGTAAACACCACCAGTCTGAATAGTTCAGCTGGTAGAATGAAAAGAGAGCTCAGTGAGACAGGAATGCTAGTTTAACGGGGGACAGACTTTACCCAGAGCTGCTCATGGACTGGTGTTGCTCCAATGATGATCTTAAATAAGCAGGAGGCCTTTGGGAACATGGTCCCTATTTAAATAGCTAAGCTGTTCCTGGCCCATGAACAGACAGTGAGCTAAACTGAAGCTATTAGCCAAATGTTGGGAGCCGTTAACAGGCAACCAGCCTGAACACCCACAGGCTGCTTGAGAGCTGCTGTCCAGTAGGTTTTCTGTCCCACCTGGCTTCTGTTGAGCCACACTAGTTCTCAGGTTAAATACCAAGAACAAATGTGGCTCATCAGAAGCCGGGTATGATAGAAAACCTACTGGATAGTAGTTCTCCAGGGCCTGGAGTTGGAGACCTCTGATCTAAGACCATCTTAGACCAGCCAAAACTAGGTACCAGCATAAGGTGGTTTTTAGGCACTTTTTTTAGGCTAGGTAACCACTTAGTGTTAGCTGCCAGTTGACGATGGCTTCCACCCAAGCCATCCCCTTGCCTTCCACTTCCCACTTCCCGTCTTTGTTAGCTGTACGGACATGTGAATCTGGAGCTTCGGGACACTAAGAAGGTTTGCTGTATTTGCCCAGACCCCGTAAACCCCAGCACACATGAATGTGTACCTTCTCGGTCGCCTGTAAACACCGGTCGCTAACGGGCGGGAAGGGGGAGGGGGGAAGCCCAGCATCTCCTGACGCAAATGAGTCTCTGGCTACCGTATCGCTATGCTCCAGCTGGCGTCACTCTTTAAATCACCAGACACTTCTTTTTAATTACAGTGAAACCAATTAAGTCATTAAGCCTATTCTGTATTTAAGTATATGCTTTAAGTACATGACCTTTAGGATAAAGTCCAGCAAGGAGGTTCTTGACTGTAACTGTCATCACTACATCGAGCGCCTGCACCCTTCCCACAGATGCCAGGGGCTGGCATTTCTGTAACCAACGGATACTTTATTTCCAGAGGTTTACTCTGGACCTCGAGAAGGTTCCATTTTGCCAGATTAACTTCAGTCGTGTTATTGAAGCCGTCTGGAAAAAGCCCCCACCTCCCATCTCCTGGTCTGTCTAGGAATCTCAGCCCTTGTTTACCTGCTAAAGCAAAGTTAAGACTTACAGGTGTTTATTTGGAATCTAGTCTAGTGACTTTCTCCACTTCCACAGGCCCACTGGCCGGAATGACGCGTCATCAGAATGGCACACTCGACGCACGTACAACACGAAGGTAGAAGTCAAAAGGGACGTGTCTTAGGGCCAGAGCCACACTGAGGAACTTTGGCTATTCCAGCAATTTCTGCTACGTAATGGCAGATGGGTCAGACTAGCTGTTTGCTCAGCTGTGCTGAAGAATGGCGGTTCCCTTCTCTTGCCGATGGGCAGGATGCCATCATCAGTGGATCCCAGCAACGGAACCCTGACCTAAAATCAGGTTAAGCCCCCACCCCCCATCCCGATGGTGTCCCAAACCAGTCTGACTCCGGCTCCTCAACCTAACAATCACCTCGTTTCACCACAAGTCTCACTATGCCAAAGCACTGTAATCCCTTTTCATTTAAACATAATGGAGCTTCTGTTGCCTGTACAAATTATTCAAAATGGGTGTAATTTAGCTGCTCACTTTTAGGACAAAGTAATGAGAGGGAGGGGGCAGCTTGGGTCTCAGGGAACCTCAGGGTGACCTGGAAACGGCTCACCCTCCATAACCGTTTGGATACCAGCTGTGTTCATCCCAGGTTTCAGCTGTCAGCTTGGTGAATGATAACACGCCTTGTCTAAGAGCCACAGCGACCGCTCCCCGCATCTCCCCCGTGTAAGACAGACCTGCAGCAAAGCCGTCAACCTTGGGCTCGGCCCTAGGTGTTTGCTCTGGGGGCTGAACGCGCGAAACAGTGGCCCCACTGCTATGACAAGGAGCAGCGAAATTCCACAGCTCTGCTGTTAGTCAGGGAAGCGAAACAGAGCTGCCCTCAGCACATGGGGTTCCCAGCTTAACACACAGCACCCCCGGGGCATGTATATACACCCAAGGGCCTCCTCTAGTCACCGGGGGCGTCTCACTATGAATAAACACCAGCACTATGGAAATGATGTATTCATATTAACTTAAATCATCCTTGCCTCTATAGAAGAAGGCGTACGGTTCTCCACATTCTGTCAATTAATACGGTAAATTATATAGAGCAAATATGGAACTTTTATGGGGTTCATTTACTTTCCAATCAGCTGTAAAATTGGTGTCCATCTGACATTTAATAGTTCCACTCTGTCAAGTGCGTAAAAAGGGTTACTTCAGATTGCAAACATCCTCATCGCCATCAGTTGTTTGTTTTGGTGGCTTTGGAGTCGGAAAACCATTTATGACTCATTACTTTGCAGGCACACAGCAAAAACTGTGGTGAAAGAGTCGCACTGTTTCATACTGAATTATTAGCGTTTATGGCTGTGCAATGTGGACTTTCCCCCGGTAACTCCAAATGTCGCTAACCAAAAATATGATTAATCAGGAAACTTTTTGTAAACATTGCTCTTTATTTCCTATTATCTTTTTCAATATTTTGCTGTCGTCGCTCATGTTTTTTTTAGAAAAGAGAGAAATATTTACTCGGGCAGAACAAAAGGGCTGCTTAGCCTGTTTGCGCTCGGAAATCCCACTTTGAAAGGGTAGCCTTGTGCTTCCAAAAGCGGTGCGGCGCTTTCCGCTTAACGGTGATCGCTGCGCCGCCCGGAGTCTCTTAAGTCCCTGGATAGTTTAATAGTCAAGTCGGATCCTGTTATTTTACTGTTTCGGCGCGATTAAGAAGAGACACTCGCTAGACCGGTGCTTGTTGCTTATGGAGCCTGCGGAAGCATCAGTCAGCGTTCCTTCTGTTTCGGATACGCTGATGTACGCATATCGGCACAATGGCTCATTCCAAATCCCTGCTAATAAGAAATACAAGTTCACGTTTATCTGAAGGATTTCGCAAGACTGCAGTGTTACACGAAAAAAATATCCCTAAGTCTATAGCAAAACTACAGATGAACCCGGACACCGGGCCGATAAGCACAGTTTGGAGCATATTGAGGAATGACGAGAGGCTGAACCCACGGGAGAGTCACACAATGGTGTATATGTGTGGTAACAAGAGGGTCTGTATGGCTGAAGTGATAAAAATGTCAGACAAGTCTTAAACAAACAGAGACTGACAACCTCCCGCCAGGTCCGGAGAATGTTACATTAAATAAAGACAGCTCTCCCGAGACATACTTGGCAAACCACGGCTTTCCGACCTTGAAATACGTTTAAAAGCAAAAATAAGAGTAAAAAAGCTATTATTTTCTATTGTGGGTCTATGCCCGTTACCCAGATGGGAGGATGGTGGGGGTACCTTTTTGGGGGCGGGTTGTAAACAATTAAACCAGCCAGTATAATCCCATGGACTCCCTTCAATGAGGGGAGACCTCAGGCCCTCATGCTCAAATCAAAGATATGCTCTTGGATACCAAAGAAAGCCGGAGAAACTGGGATAAGCGGTGACTGTTCAGGACAGCAATACAGGGACACGAAAGAAAACTGCTGTTGGCGAAGAGCCTTAATAATGGGCGACAGACGTATTAAGGATCCCTCGCCTGACTTCACCTAACCCCAGGACGTCCATGCTCTCCCCCATGTCACGCAAATGTTTAAAAACAGTTATGATTTTATTCAAATAATTTGTGTTAGAATAAATTATCGATATGCGGTGTTGAAAGACGCTGAAATCATTAAGGACGTTAATTCATACGAGATCGTTTGGCTGAAGAGACTGGAGGCAATGTTATCGACACCGTTCCAGTCCTGCCAAATTAAACTATTCTGTCCTCTTCAGAAAAACACATCATGTGAATATGTCACGGAATGCAAACTAATGATTTAATCGTACATATATTTTTATTCAACTTAAGGTGGCCGCTCAATTCATCCTAGAAAATCACTGGAAACACCAGCGCGCCTCGTTAAGAATAATTATCCACGTACCGCGTTTACTGTGCATGTGTTATTTTAGTGAACATGAATTCAACAGTGCGTACGTAAAAATTTCTGAAAACATATCGGTCCACGCATCCACTCCATTTATAACTACTTATCCATGCAATACAGAATCACAGTAACACTACCCCAAGAAACAGACACACGGCAAGGCCACCCTGGATGGGACATTTAGGCTACTTACGTTTATTAGAACTATCTATCGTCGGAACAACGAACTTAAATGGTTTTTAAAATTGTATTATTTTTTTTAAGGGAAGCTGTAAAGCCCCTGCTCCAATACTACTTACACTTGTACCTAGGAATTCACTGGAAGCTCAGCCTATATACTGTAGCTACATTTATACCATTCGACTCCTTGTCAGACGTATGTTTGTAATGTGCTATTTGCCTCACTTGTACGTCGCGTTGGACAATAGCGTGTGCTAAATATGTATTATGTAAATCATCTAAATTATAGTATTTTGGAAGTTGTAATATTTTATGTGCCATGTTTTCTATTATTTTTCGCAACAAAATATATCTTTCGGTCAAAGTCAGTTATTCCAGAGATGGATTGTATATTTTTTCACATTCTGTAAAAAAAAGAGCAATCGTGAAAAACCGTAAACTCTGGCGATGGCCAGAAAATTTTCTTTGGTAAGGACCGATAATTTCCGGGAGCTCGTATTATGGCAAATAGGGAACGCCCATCGCAAGCGGTTCCGCCTTTCCAATATGGCTGCTTCCAACAGCCACGGCTTTGGTTCTCTGTCCTGCTTTCCGACTATTAAAGTTTTGCTGATATGCTTCTCCGCGGCTGTGCTGGTCTCTTCTTCCAAGGAAAGAACTAAAACAGCGGATTTCAACGTAAAACCGGGAGGAGTTGTGCACACGTTCTCGGAAAAAATAGTGAGTAACGGTGGAGGCGAGACGAGCATTTAGCAAATGCATATAATAGTTATTATAAATTATAAATCGATGTATTTAAACAC
Organism: Stomatorhinus walkeri; assembly: GCA_026784285.1. Lineage (NCBI taxonomy): Eukaryota > Metazoa > Chordata > Actinopteri > Osteoglossiformes > Mormyridae > Stomatorhinus > Stomatorhinus walkeri. The sequence continues at coordinate 14,370,508 of JAODUD010000043.1, forward strand.
GCTTGCTTGTACCTATGTACCGGCACAATGTGACGTGCACAGGAGAGCTTAAGTAGGTCTTGCATGCGGAATTGGGCGATCAGTGTAGTGTAGCTATATGTTCCTAACTCTCTAACCATCTAGGAATTGTGTTTAAAATGCCCAGTAGCGTAAGGAAGGATAGCTGTAAAGTAACATTCATAAAGGAGCAACATTCAATGCATAGTGAACTGTCTGTATTTATCGCTTTTTAAATTATGTAACTGACACGTCAGTACTTTTATGAATGAAGATCTTGTAAACTGTGACCCATAACCCCAGTTTGTGCATCTTTTTTCGCAGAGAGACTACGAGTGTTCTTTCACCTATGCGTCGCAGGGTGGAACCAATGAGGTGAGTGCGCTTCTGGCTTCAGCCAATCAGAATCTAACGCGCTGTCAACGCTCAGTGGACGGCCTGATGAGGGCAGCCATTGGATGCGGCGTTCCGCTATGACGTTAATGCCTCGCTTGAAATAATTTGTTTAAATTTTATTTACAGCAATGGCAAATGAGCGTGGGACTCAGTGATGATGACAAGCTGTTTTCTTGCTCTGTGTGGAGGTACGTGCTGGTGCGTTCTGCCTCCTGCATCTTGGACCCAATTGTGGACACACTCAGCTCTTAAATAAATTGTTATAAATGTATGGAATGACACTTTATGATTTGTGCATAAACTGTGGGGGGAAAAAAACAGTGTGACTGCAGCATGTGGCTCAGTGTGCTGAGATTCTGCACCTGTGATCAGAAGGTTGCAGGTTCAAGCCTGGCTTCAGCAAAATAGTCACATGTCCGTAGGCCCTTTAGCGAGGCCCTTAATACCCTCGGTGCATGAGCGCCGCTCAGCTGCATGCGTGTCTGTTTGTCACAGAGAACAAGATAGGGTAGGTAAAAAGAGAATTTGCCTGCAGGGATTAATAAAATTAAGAGTAGTAATGATAACAGTAATAATAGTTGAAACTGCAGTTTCTTTCAAATTATGTCAGTTGTTTCTCTTACTTGTCTTGATAGACCCCAGGGGAAGTCCTACCTGTTTTTCACCCAATTTAAGGCTGAGATTAAAGGAGCCAAGATCGAGTATGCCAGTGCATTTGTGAGTATTGGCTTTTTGTCTCGTTATGCTTTTAATGCCCTGGCAGCAAGCCGGTTAAGAGGCAAATTCTCTGCAATTCTACACAATCCAGTCACTTTTCTTATGTTCTACTTCCCGGCTACTTTTTCCCGATCCTGTCTTATGCCACATTTGTGAACATTTTCTCCCTTTAAAGTCTCAGGCAGGTGTTGGAGGACAAAAAGATGTACCTTTGAAAGAGGAGGAGTATGTAACTGCAGAGTCGGCAGGTATGTAACTGCAGGGTCGGCAGGTATGTAAATGCTTATTGTATCAGAAGCTATCAGGGTCGGCAGGTATGTAACTGCAGGGTCGGCAGGTATGTAAATGCTTATTATATCGGAAGCTATCAGAGTCGGCAGGTATGTAACTGCAGGGTCGGCAGGTATGTAAATGCAGGGTCGGCAGGTATGTAAATGCTTATTATATCGGAAGCTATCAGAGTCGGCAGGTATGTAACTGCAGGGTCGGCAGGTATGTAAATGCAGGGTCGGCAGGTATGTAAATGCTTATTATATCGGAAGCTATCAGGGTCGGCAGGTATGTAACTGCAGGGTCGGCAGGTACGGCAGCATCGCTTGTAATACCAGACGCGACGATTCTTTCTCATTTCTACAGATGGGAGTCTAGTGTGTGACAAAACCTACAGGGTAACTTAGCTCACTGAGCATTAAGTGCATGCCTGTGTGGATCAATGCATTATGGTGTTACTCTGCAATGCAAAATGTAAACGGGTCCAGGATTAAATCGCAAGAAAAAGCAAGATTCGTAGTGTGGACATCGTTCTCCTGTTTACTAATTGACTGTATGCCAATCCACATATTTGCAGAGTTGTGTGAATATAATATTCTGCTTATACCCCTCCAGTGACCCAAAAGGATGGGAAGTTTCGTGCTGAGCTCTCCAAACTGATCATCATCGCCCGAACGAGACACGATGAGCTCTGATCGTGTGGGACAAGTGTAACTTGGAGTGACCAAAATTATTGTGGTGGAGGGAACGTGCTGCAGATTTCCTAGGACTGTAGCTGGTAATCTGCATTGGGCAGTGGGGAGGGGTGGGTGCTGGGTCTTTGGGAGAAAATGCAGTCTTATTAACTGAAACCCTGCCAACCCCTGTTGATGATTAAATGGTTACTGGCAGAGTAGATGTGTGTTATTTGGAGTGATTGGGATGAGAGATGCAAGTTTAGAAGCTTGGGTGGTTCAACAGCAAGTGGAGCTGTGAACTTGGGGCATTTATCTCACATTTCCTCACAGCATATGGACGACAATTCAAACGCCAACCATGAGGAGTGTTGTACACTATACTAGAAATTGTATAATAGGGGAACTGTTTGTATTCTCTTTCAATTTTACTACGAACAGACATACCAATAAACGATGAAAATGATTGACAGAGGTGTGATTCTGAATTTATCTTTCATCTTTATGGTAACTACGCTCCCGTGTGTTTTATTAATATGGATGCAAACGGTTGCATTACGACTTTCGCATATCATTTCCGCAAATTACAATTAATCGAACTTGAAACAAATTCTATCAATACATCACTGCACTTTCCCCATGCTGCGCCTACGCAGACGCCATCACGTAAACGCGCATGCGCGGAAGTGACGACACATACGCTACGTGGTCAGGGAAGACGGTGAATTCTGTCAACATGGCGTCGCAGCAGGGGGAAGTGGACGAGCTATTCGACGTGAAAAATGCTTATTATATCGGAAGCTATCAGCAGTGCATCAATGAAGCACAGAAAGTTAAGGTATACAATCATAAGAACAGCAATCTGATTTCGAGAGACTCTATGAACATGCTGTAATCTCAGTCATGCTCATCACATACAATATTTTTTCTTTAATATTTCGCATTTTATGCGTTTTACATTTGATTTACGCTTTAGATCACGGTTTCTCTTCGCTGTGACTGATGTTGACTCGATACGGCGTCAATAGTAGCGATGTAAAAATGTAAACAGTACCGTATCTTACCTCTTTTCAGCCGTCGAGCCCAGAGAAGGAGATCGAAAGAGACACGTTTCTGTACCGAGCTTATATAGCCCAGGCAAGTTAACCCGTTTACGTTAACCGCTTACCCAAGTACCCTTTTTCTGTGTATTTGTCTGAGTATCAGTGTCGCTAACAGCTGACTCGTCCATCATAAGTTGTGAAAAAAAAACCCGTCTGTGGGGGTGTGCAAAAATAAAACAATAATTGGGTAGTTGAACGGGTCAGTATGTTTTATAAATGTGTCAGGATTTCTCCAGGTCCCTGTGATCCCGCTCATTCTTTTTCAGAGGAAGTATGGCGTTGTGCTGGAAGATGTGAAGCTGAGCTCCCCCGGCGAGCTGCAGGCTGTCCGGATGTATGCTGAATACTTGTCTGCCGAGGGCAAGAGGTCAGCTGGTATATTTAATGTAATATGTGTGGGCAGGTTAATGTGGATCATGAGCTCTTAGTGTTGAAAGTTCAGACTAAGCAGAAGCTGAAAGTGCAGTGCTCTGGTAACGAAACCGCACCCGTGTCTCTCTAAAGGGACGCCATCGTGGCCGATCTCGACAAGAAGATGGCCAAGAGCGTGGATGCGGCAAACACAACCTTCCTGCTCATGGCCGCTTCCATATACTTCCAGGAGATGAACACTGATATGGCACTGCGCACCCTGCACCAGGGCGACAGCTTGGAGTGGTAGGAGCTGGGGGCGGACCCAGGATGTGGGGGCGGGTCTGTAGCAGTGGAAGCTGAGGCTACGGGGTCTTCCACAAAACAGGATTTCTTGCTTTGCCGGATAATTTTTTGGATTTAAGGTAGTTTGGGCTAAACATATGTGAACACGTATGAAGTTGTTTTAGCCTAAACCAGGGGTCTCCAACTCCGGTCCTGGAGAGCTACTATCCAGCAGGTTTTCTATCCTACCTGGTTTCTGATGAGCCACACCTGCTCCTGGTATTTACCTGAGAGCAGGTGTGGCTCATCAGAAGTCAGGTAGGATAGAAAACC
>JAODUD010000043.1:14382339-14405647 GCA_026784285.1 Stomatorhinus walkeri
TGACCATCTGACTGACTGTCTGTCTGTCTATGTCCCTGACCATCTGACTGACTGCCTGTCTGACTGTCTGTCTAACTGTATGTCTGACCATATCTCTGCCTGTCTGAGTGTCTGTCTAACTGTATGTCTGACCATATCTCTGCCTGTTTGTCTGTCTGTTTGTGTCCATGACCATCTGACTGACTGTCTGTCTGTCTATGTCCCTGACCATCTGACTGACTGCCTGTCTGACTGTCTGTCTAACTGTATGTCTGACCATATCTCTGCCTGTTTGTCTGTCTGTCTGACTATGTCTCTGACCATTGATGCCGTCTTTCTTCCCCATTCAGCCTCTCGCTCGCTGGTCTCGTCTGCAGCCCAAAGATGCGACCAAGATGCCAGAGAGTGCCTGGAAGCTGACCTTCTACACACTGGCCTGGTCCTACAGCACCTACCTGCTGTTCTTCGCTGGATACTCCTTCTTCCAGGACCCCGGGTCTGCCTTCCGTGGTATGAAGGAGCCCTCCAAGTATCCTATGACAAAGTTCATATCAAGCACCTACATAAGAGTATTCCTGTTATTGTGGGTGGAATACGGTTGAGATCCTTGTTGACTGCGCCCCCTGGTGGCTTGCTTGTTTTGGCTAGGCTGGCAGAGCGGCATGCCGGTGCCCCGTGACATTGCCATCGCCTACCTGATCCAGGGCAGCTTCTATGGCCACTCGATATACGCCACCCTGTACATGGATGCCTGGAGGCGGGACTCCGTCGTCATGCTGGCCCATCACCTCATCACGCTGGCACTCATCGCATTCTCCTATGCCTTCAGGTGGGGGCGCTCTCACCCTCCAAAACCCCAGGGGTTAGGCTTACAAAAAACATATTGGCCAGGTAAGTGGCCAGGAAATCTACTGACCCATAGAGGTGGATAGTTCAGGTCCAGAAAATAAAAATCCAGACCAAGATTTTGTTTCAACCAATCATTTGAGTGTAAAGAGACAGTCACAGAGCTGGTTGGTTGAAAGAAAATCTTGATTTGGATTTTTACTTTCTGGACCTCAACTATCTACTCATGCCAGTCCAATTGATCTCACTGATCGTCTAGTAGCCAGGTTGCAGATCCCAGGTTACCTGTGTATCCCCAGGCTCTTGTTAGGGTGATTTAAGGTGTTAGCTGTCCAGACTTGTCTAGGGGGGGGGCACTGGGTGGGTCAGCAGCTAAGTCACAGCACTGATATTCACCAGAAATGGCCTTGAACCCGGGAACGGCGCTCTAACCAGAGCCAGTGCCCTCTGAACGGGCACGAGGCTGCCCGGGCCTGCGTTTGGCCTGACAACCTTTGGCCTCCTGCCCCACAGGTACCACAACGTGGGTGTCCTGGTCCTCTTCCTCCATGACATCAGCGACGTGCAGCTGGAGCTCACCAAGCTCAACGTCTACTTCAAGAGCCGCCGTGGGGGGCGCCACCTCGTCAACGAGGTTGTCTCCAACCTGGGCTGCGTCAGCTTCAGCTTCAGCTGGTGAGGCCCCCGCCCGTCCGGCTTGGTTGGCACCCCCTGGTGTCGCCACCAAGTTTCACCCCCTGACATGTCTCCCGACAGGTTCTGGTTTCGTCTTTACTGGTTCCCGCTCAAAGTGCTCTACGCCACCTGTATCACCAGCTTGGAAGCCGTCCCCAACATCCCTTTGTACTTCTTCTTCAACTTCCTCCTATTCCTGCTGCTTCTAATGAACATCTACTGGTTCCTGGTGAGTTGGTCTGCCACTCCATAGCTCACGGGTGGATGATGGGCAGATGATGGGTGGGTGAGCCCACCACCAGGGCACTGAGACTGAAACATCAGACACAGCTTCAGAACCCCTCATAGAGCCTCCTCTCCCCAAGTGGTGGGTGTATCTTATGTTGGGGAGCCCTGTCCTCCTCACCCCCTGTCTGCACCCCTTCGTAGTTCATCCTACTGTTTGTGGCGAAGGTGCTCACAGGAAAGATGAAGGAGCTCGGCGACGTGCGGGAGTACGAGGAGGAGGGCGAGCCGAGGTAGGTGCCGTTTGCCAGCGAGCCGGACGCAAATGGGTGAGTGCTGCATTGTGGGTAATTGCACATGAAGCGTACAGCCTGACCCAAAACATTGAGCTATTTCTTTGATTATTTCTCTTACAGCTAGTTGGCTGACTTGTTTCCATACATGTTTTACAGGAAGCATATGCAGAATGGTGCGGCGAAGGACAAGAATCTCTGAGAGCATCGCTATCGCCTCCTGTTGGCCTTAGCTGTAACTGCAAGATGGCAGCTTGGTGGAAATCATTTATAACAGGCACTATTTGTAGCTGGATTTGCAAAAAAAAAAAAGAAAAGAAAAACGTTAGGCTATGAAACATTTGCATAATTCTTTTATTTAATTGTATTTACTAGCACTGTGAATGTGGTTTTAAGTAAATTATGCCCATAGGGACTGATAAGGGATCATAGTGACCAAAGGTGGATAGTTTAAGTCCAGAAACTAAAAATCCGGACCAAGATTTTGTTTCAACCAACCAGTTGAGCATAAAGAGTCACAGTAGCAGAGTATTCAGCTGGTTGGTTAGAACAAAATATTGGTCTGGATTTTTTATTTCTGGACCTGGACTGTACAGCTGTGACAGTGACTGTCATGGGGATGACCTTAACTTGATCCTGAATCAGTCATTAAGGGGAGTATTAAGGGCTGTGTGGTATTTCATATGGCTTTTTATCTCAAGGAAGTTATGTGTTCATAGAGCGAATCTGAGCCTTGGACTGGCAGCCAGCAACAGTGAGATGGTCGTAATGTCCATCAGAGAGAAGCACAGACAGGCTGCACTGTCAGGGGGTCCTGTCAGGCCTCCACAGCGGCCAAGAGAAACATAAGACCATACCTTCTGTGAAAGAGAACCGTAAGGTCAGCATACCATTCACCACGGCGCGACAGGTAACTGGCATATGAACATACCCTCCAAGCCAATCAAGTAACAGCAATGTGAGAGACTTGCCAGCTGTCCCCGCCCTCTCTCATGGCACCCCGAGACCTCGTGCCTGTTTCTCAATACCAAGAATGCAAACGTCGTATTTGGTTTTGGTTTTGACAAGAATGATCTTCCTAGCTTGCCTTCCAAGAATTAATTTGGTGTGCAATGAATTATGGGATTGGTTTTGTCCTGAGATCTTTACCATCCTCTCTGTACTTAGTGTGTTGGAACTGGTCTTCGACAGTGGAAGGTGTCATGAAACGGTTACGCGAGAACACAAGTACAGTTAGATACACATTTTGAGAAACACCCTCTGTCTGTTGCTCTTATTTGCTGGAGGGTGCACACAGATAGGAAATGATTTCGAATCGACACACCTGTTTGGACAGGACTGGATGCATGTGAGACTGAAGTAGTTTGTTTTGTAGTTATTTGTATTTAATTTTAATTTGATTATCAGGTGTATATGGATTAAAGTGTCATTTTTACAGGTTTGTTAATGGGAAGCATATGTTGGTAATAAGGACTGATCCATGAGTATCTGAAGAGACAATGACAGTTTTAGGTACAGCTGTGGATTTTACAGGAAAAACTGGCCAGAATTTGCTTGTTTTAATAGTATTACTGAAGATTGTGGAGAGTCAGGGATAACCATAAGCGCTTAGATAAATTTATAGCTTCTGAGGTTTCATAAACGTGTTTTACTGTTTTAGTTTCGTGCAAGAATCTCCTAACTCAGTGACGTCTTCTAGGCGTGAGGGCTGTATTTGTCATCTTAAAGATCACCAAATCTCCAACCAGGGGCACACAGGTTTAATGTGGGGGGGTCCTGATGTGTGTCATGAAGAAATCAGAAATGAGTGTTAGAAGTAAAGAGAGGCAGGTCTCCCACCCATTCCCCCCCCCCAGACCATCTAACCCAGAGCGTGGTATCACGTCCGCGTCGTGTTTGGTGTGTGTTTCACGTTTGTTCATGTGCAGTTTGCCCAGGCATGGCTCAGGCGTCTGTTGGACATCAGCTTGTGTTCTCTGCTTTCGTTGGTCTTGGAGTTACCGGCTGGACGTGGCTGCACACCTAGCGCATGGCACTTTTCCCCTGTCTAAGGCCTGCAAACTCCTCGACCCAGTTAGACGTAATATCCAGCGTCCTGCATACGACGCTTTTTTTGGGGGGGGGGGCTGATCCATATGGGGTCACTGTTCCGAGCTCAGAAACCCCACATTTCAGGGTCGACTACCGAAGGGTAAATCGTATTTTCATATTAACATTCGTATTAACAATCGTATTAACAGTGTTACATTTCAGTATCAGGCTTGTGCCAAAACCCATATTCCCCCATAATGCACTGGGAGAGCAGATCTGAATAGAATATTAGGGTGTTTTCCTACAGGGAGCTCTATCATCTACCTTCAACCTTTCCACCCTCCTTGTTTGGTGAAAATTACCAGGTACTAAAACATTTTTTGTAATAAAACGATTTTAACATGCATCAAGTGTGTTGTGTATTCATCTCCATTGTGTAGAAAATGGTAAGCCTCTAACTCACACGTTGATGTCCATAGACTCGTGGTCAAGCCTGTCAGGAATTCAGTCTCATTTTGTTAACGAGCTCATAGCACTACAACAAATAACAGACCCTACGCACAAGTGCCCATATGCTGCAGTTCCATTTCAATGCTGAAGGTGGCACAGTTGTTACACAATTGCTGGAAGTTCAACTTGGCACACAATTACAATAATTCTATAATGACGTTATTGCAGATTTTATTAATTACCCATGGAGGCTTGGTGGCTTATTCAGTTAAGAAGACAGTAATCGGAAGTAATCCCTACAAGAGATGAGTGAGTACGGTCATAATAAGGTACCGTGTGGTTCTTACAACACTCTGTCATGGATATACAACCTCATGCATTTAGGTAAATGTCCATAATCTGACCAGTAAAGAGATAAAGAGACCCTAATGACAGCGGATGGAAGGGGTTATACATGTTAATGTCATTATGATGTAACCCTGGGGTCCGTCAAAGTGCAGCCCTGATCACCTCCAGAACAGTCCGAGACTAGCCCGCCTTAACAGACCAGACATGCTGTTTGTTTCATCTTCAGAACCAGGCAGCAAGCACAGCTATGAAGTGACGGGGTGTGGGGGAGGGGGGTGGGGGTGGGGGTGGCCCGGTTCTACTGAGCCTTGGGCTGCAGGTTTACAGAGGTAAACATGCAAGGCTGGACAGGAGACACGTGCAGGAAATACAGCTGGTGTGTAGGCCTGTGATTGGCTAGGGGTGGTACAGCGGATGTGTGGATGCTGATGGGTCTTAATGGGAGGGTGGGGGCAGGCAGAGCCGACGTCCCATTAAAGCCGAGTTAATGCGTCTGGGGGGCTGGCGTGCCCCTCGTCACATGCAGCACTGGGCCACCAGGGGGCATCATATAGACACCTGCTGGAGGTGGAGGGGCATAGGGACCCCGGTTACCCTGAACGCCACTTTGTGGCCCCTGCGTCTCAATGTTCCCGTCCTGTGTATCTATGGTAATCGCATTTCCTGACGCCGAGTACAAACCCCTCCGATCAAATGACGGCGCAAACAAGTTTACTGGCAATAGAATCCATGGGCTAACTTGCACCAGGACTGAACATTACAGGCTCAGGACGCCGCCACAGAGCCCCCCCCCACCACCTCAGCGAGGACGGCCGTTGTCCCGGGAGTCCTGGCGTCTCTCTGCTGCATGTCTCCAGCCAGGCAGATGCATTAGGCTGATGCTGCGGTCTGGGGAGGCTGAGTGAGCGCATTAATGTCCACTGTCTGAGTTCGTTTAGAGACCCGTTTGCCAAGATGTTCTCCGAGCTTCAGCCTAGAAAAGCACAGGGCCCCGGCAGAAAGGTCTATCCAAACTCAAACAACACAAAACAGGATGAAACTGCCTCACTGGCTTTAAACAGGGGCTTGATTGTACAATCTTATACCATCATTATCGTGCAGTCAGTTTCAGTCATATGTTCTTTATCATATAGTCTCTGTCATACGCTCTTGATCATAAGATCTTCATTGTACAGTCTCAGTCATACAGTCATAATCGTACAGTCTTGGTCATATGTTTTGATCATGCAGTCTTGCTCTTAAGATCTTGATTGTGTATTCTTGGTCATAAAGTCATGATCATACGGTCTTTTGTCATAAACTCTTGATTGTACAGTGTTACCCACATTGTCTTGAATGCACAGTCTCGGTCGTACAGTCTCAGTGTTGCGGTCTTGAGTGTTTGATCCAGGTCATCCTACATCTACAGCCATGGCAACATGTCGCAGCCAGAAGAAGTAAGACACCATAACTGGTCTGCCACTACTCTTCTCTGATGTGGTTTGGTTCAACCCCCCACCCGTAGCCCCAGGTCCCACAGCACAGACAGCAGCTGGGAGCACAAGGTCAGAAGTTGAAGTACTGAAATGCCACGTCATCATTAGTGTGGGTGGGAGCCCCAAACCCCTGGGGCACTGCAGAAGACCAACCACTGCCCCCCCCCCTCCCCATATTTGGAGGAATGTGTATGACTACAATGAGAACCTTGCTGACTTTATCTTCAACATGTGAGGATATTCAGCGGAATCATCAGCAGAAGATGTCAGGAGCAGCTGGTGCTCATCCAACACCACCCCCACCTGCTCAAGCGTGGACCCCCGGCCCTTTCAGGAACCCCTAGAAACAGCTTGTGCTGAACTGTCTCCAGTACCCGTGAACTGATGTAATCCACAGGAGTCACTGAGGACCTGGAGGCTCTGGGCGCTTTTGCTGCACTCACTGACCCCAGAAGACTATATTCACTTAAATACAGAGTCAAAGGGGAACAGAAAACACCTCGAGGAATTCGATTGTGCTCTGAAAGCTCAGGGTGAAGAAGGGAGATGACAACTGGGCCATTTTCACTCCATACTGATCTGGCTCCTACCAGACCTGGCTTTGATCTTCCAGTGCTCCATAAGGGGGGGGGGCGCCTGCGCAGTTACCAAATCAACAACAGAGATAATGTCATTTCCTTCATTAAGGAGAAGGAAGAGACGCACTGCCTGCACATGAGACAGGACGCCTTCCCGGACACTGCTGGGAAAACGTGTCAGTTTCTCCTCCTGTGTTGCAGCCTGGCCATGAACGAAAATGCAGCTGATTTGTAATACGTTTATAAAATAATCCATCAAATTATGTCAGTGTAATCCTGGATAAACCATAGTGAAATAACAGTGAATAGTGGGCAATTCAAATGAGTAATAATGCCATTATTATGACATTTAAATGGTTGTAAGAGGGACTGTGATTTACTTATATGACCAGCGATGGCGAAGCGATGCCACAAGCGGAAAAACAACATGGTGACAAAGATAAGTAAACGTCCCACAAAAACTTGGATCGAAACTCATCAGAGACGTTGAAACGGTGGATAATGTGATGAATTTAGACTGGATTTCTGAAACACTCCCGGTCTTTTAACCATGGGCTCCCTACAGATGCGCACAGCTTTACAATACTCTCCACGTCGTGTTCGGCATTGGCAGATCCGTCGCTTTCCTTATGAAGCTATCGGGCCAGAGGGGAATTTGTTAAACACTTGCCATTTAACCTGCAGGGCGCAGTGGTGCGTACTGACATCACTTCTTTTCGGGGATCCGGTGCAATTACTCACGCATTACTTACTTAGACAAATTAAGACACGTTTTTATGAATGCATAAACCTGCCGGCATGTGCTGTTTTAGATACAAGTGTTTTAAGCAGGTAAATAAATAATATCCTGTATGGTTGCGTGCATGGGGGCGGGGGTATGCATTAGAGCCATTGCTCTCTGACTGAGAGCTAATGCAATTGCTGTGCTGAAAAAAGTCTCAGCGGAGTATATGAGCCAGAAAAAACAGAGAGTAAATGAGAGAGAAAGCAGCGCCGCGTCCAGTAATCGCAGTACTTCCTATGGACAGTGATTCCCCTGGGACTACCAGCTAAAAGTCTCCTCTCCCCCTCCTCCATCTCCTCCCTCTCTCTTTCTTTCCTTCCCTCCCCCTCTCCCTGTGTTTACGGATCGCCGGGGCGCACTGCGGGGCGGACTCGCCCTGCTGAGGAGATAAACTCCAGGAGCGCACGGCTGCGGTACCCGGGCGCAGCGCCGGCGCTTGTATGAAACTCCCCGGCTTGGCTCGTAAACCTTCTTCCAGTCCCAGTTCAGAATCAGGTAAGTAGGACCACAGTCGCTGCTTTTTAATCCAATGTCTCGTCTTTCAATCTCCAGTCTCGTTTCTCTGACACTTTTAGATAGTTACTGCATAGCGGAATTTATTGAAATGTTCCAACTCTCCAACTTGCGGTACGCATTTAACGCGCAAAATAGCGGATGAAAGAAAGAGTCCGTAAACTGCCTGGCTGGTTGGTGGCTACAAGAGGGCGATACGGACTAAAACGTCTCCTGGGCATCCGCCCGTCCCGTGAGGCTTCGGCTACAAATGGATCTGCGCCGGCGCCTTCTCCTCAGAAGCGTGAGCGCTGACGGTCGGTAGTAGGACTTCTGTAAATATGAAAAACATGCCGGGCACACGCCGCTCCTCAGACACATTTTTAAAAAATGTACTTTTGGCTTTTGGCACAATGTCTGCACCTGGTACTCTACGATCTCATAGAAATGCCCTAGGGGATCCAGAGGGAGGGGGCGAGCTGAAGAATTTCACCCTTCTCTGTTGTTGTTTAAAGATGTTTTATGGTGAAAAACAGGTGACCCCCACTGCCCCCTACCCTTGCAAGTATAATTCTTCTGACATGTGACGGTTACAGCTGATTATAATCATAGCTTTTAAAAGGCTTTAATGGTGGGATTATTATTATTATTATTATTATTATTATTATTTATTGGGTGTTTTCGGAACATGAAGCGGGGTTACCGAACCTGGGTGGGGTCGTCAGTGCGCTTTGGCTCTGCGCAAGAGCGCCTCCGTTTGCGGCCGGACTGGAAAGACAGCAGGTGGGTCTTACCGGATGGCCGGCGGACTGCGAGCTTGCCCCCGCCCCCCAGGCCGTAACCACGGTAGGCTAGGCTGTCGAGAAGTAAAATATTACTGAAGGGGAGCAATTAGTTCATTCTTATTGTTCACGATTGACCTAAGTAGTAAAATGCTTTACAGTCTGTGCTGCAGCAGCGGAAGAACATCCAGGCGCAGTCACGCAAGGCTGTTGCGGGCAGGGTGACCGCTAGGAGGCGCTTTGATTAAGGCGATTAAAAATATCCCACGTGTCATGCTTGCACTGCCGGTTTATTTCCGAGTGCATCGTATTTAACCTACGTTATGTGACCATTACGTTTACATGAGTAACTATTAGAAACTCTTGGGGAGTCAATAACCTGTTTTTGAATACCAATACAATGGCATAGGGCAGTCTGCTTTTTTACAGACCAGAAACAGTATGAATTCGTTTCAGTTTTTAACAATATGATTTTTAAATATGATCGGCTTTAATTAAGGGTGTCTGAAACGCAGACGGGACAATCCAACAAAATCAAGCAGATTTATACTGTACATGGCGTCGGTATTTTGCCAGCAAGATGTGTGGCGCTCTGGTCAGTTTGGTGCGGCCGGGCGGGGCGAGCAGCCCGGGACGCGCCGCGCTTCTCCGCAGAGAGACGGCAGCTTAAAGCCCGCAGCTGTTTCCACTTGTCTCCGCGAGGGTGGGGAGAAAATGACGTAATGAGATTTGGTAGCGAGTAAGTGAAGTTTTACAACAGATGTGTATAGACTGTGGGCTGCTTCATCCGCTTTTACGCAGAGGACGCTGAGCCCTCACAAGACACGCGGGACGGAGTTCTGGTGATATCTAGTCCTTTTTTGTATAATCAGTAATTGAATTATGCTTCGGAAGTTAATGTTATACCAGGCAGTTAATCCAGATAATATGGGCTGATATATTTTATGTACGGTTTTGTTTGACGTAAAGGTGACTAGATTGAGGTGTTTGTTAGTGGGTGAGTGAACACCATGTACCAGCCGTGGGTTAATGGCAGAGTGATTTCTCAGTTGTTTTTACTGCAATCAGTCCTTGATGGGGGGTCTCAAATTCAAAAGCCCCCCCCCCACATAAGGAAAGGGGCTTGTGACGGGGGGGTTTGGGTTCACGCCCCCAGTTTTTTAACTGGTGGATGCGGCTCTTTAATATAAAGGCTTACTGGAGTGTGGGGGAGTTTTTGCTTTGGCTGATGGGATGGGATGGGATGGGATGGGATGGGATGGGATGGGGGGGGGGCAGGGCAGCCAGCCAGCCAGCCAGCCAGCCCCAAACCCGTCCCCTGTTGGGCGCTGCCTCGCACCCACTACTGCTCTCACACTTCTGCCGCCATTTTCATGCCATTTTGCGAGTGAGTAGCAAAGTCTACAGTCAAGAATCAAGAACTTTTATTGTCATCGTGTAGAACAGTGTCTCCCCATCTGGTCCTCGGGGACCTACAGACCACAGTTTTGCTCCCTCCCCTGTTCCAGTCCCCGAGGACTGGTTTGGGAAACACTGGTGTAAGGCAGTGAGACACTGGATCACCTTTCAACAGCATAGTATATAATCAATAAATAAAAAGTGAGAGAGTGGCAAAAATACAAAAACGTTATACATGCATATTTGCATCCAGCAGTGTCAGAGTCCTATGTAAGCGACCTTGGTCACTCCTGGCCACAGGAGTGACGTACGATGGAGTGATGTGAAGCTGAAAACCTAAATGACACTGGCACTGGGTTCTCGGAGCGACAAAGTCCAGGAGGATGAATGGCACAGTTGAGCGACGAGGCCGAAAACCTGTCAGTAGATCAGTGGGGTATGGATGCCTCCAGAGCACTGAGGAACCCTAATGCAAACCCCCATTCCCATGTGAAAAGTGAACAGCAGCTTCGTTTAGGAGAGAAGCTCTGCCTTGGAAGCAGAAGCCACACCTATAGGGGCGAGGGGGGGAGAGCAGTCCTACCCTGGGGAGTACCTCACCTCCCCACAGGTGCTCTGCCCACCTCCTGGCTCAGTGGGAGTGACCACATATGATCACTCAGGCCTCTGGATGAAAAGACTTACTTTAGGGAGAAAGATTTAAACAGTCAAAGCCTGGAGCTGTTCGTGCTGCTGAATACGGGTGAGAATGTGTTTCTTAGCAGAGATAAAGCTGTCCAGAGCAGCCCGGGTGTGTCAGGCTCACGGGAGGGGGGCGTCGACCCAGACGTGTTGCCAGTAATTAGCGTGTGTGAAACGCCTGTCACCGGCGGTCTGAGTCAGTCTCTCTCTCTCCTCTCTCTCAGGGTCGAGCTGTCGGAGGTCGCAGCTGGAGAACATCTGGAAGTGGAGGGGGAGCTACCAGGCTGCGGCGAGGAGGGTTCCTGGCACAGTGATTTGATATGAAGACTAACAAAAATCACATTGCCAGGGATTTCCGCTTGGCCGCCGCCCCTCACAGCCCTTGCCAGGCCTCAGCTGACCTCAGGGCTCCTTCGGAAAAGGACGCGGCCGATCTCTGACTTTGACGCTCCAACAGCCTGTGGGGGGGGGGGGGGGAGGGGGGATCTTCTTTAGTTTAATCTACCGCGCAGCTCTTCATGAAGTAAACGCTCTCTCGATTGGGTTTGTCCCAGTTCCCGCGGCTTGGCGGAGTGGTGGAGGTAGGATCTGCAGAACGAAGGTCAGTCACTGCCAGTCACCTGCCATCACTGACCTTCCCAGCGTCTGATTCCAGTTCAGTGTCAGGTCCAAGGTCCCCCATGGGTCCCTCCCTCTGAAGCCAGAGACCTACCTGCAGGGGGGTGCCACCTCCTGGTCGCCGGAGGCACAGAGCTTAGCTAATTGGCGAGCACTGTTCCCATACACATGGTGTTCACAGTGGCTAAGTTCAGTACTTCAGCGAATCTGCAACCCTCCCGCCTCCTCGTCCCTCGCCTGGATGCTCGTATGGGATGGGGGTGACGTGCTGCTCGGGGCTGTGACCTCGTGTGCCTACTGAACTGGTATCAGTGTGCCTGTGAAGTACTGGCTCAGTTCAGCAGGAACGTGAGTGGAGCTCCTGTCTGTGACGTCAGCCATCCACTGTCCAATCAGCACGCAGCAAGCCAGCCTGGTCTTTCTGAGATTAAACCAATGTGTTCCTATATGTTAATAGTAACACTTGATGACTGTTAATTCTGTAAATAAATAAAAATATTGCTTGTGCACACATATACATGTCATGGTTGATGCACAATGTACATGACGTCATTGCAGACCATCAGGAATCCTGCTTTATGGAAGCTGTATCATGGCAGGAAGAAGGTTGGCAAACATTGCTCTAGAACCCTGATGGGAATCATGCAAGTTCAGGGACCGAATCTGACCTGTTTCTGTAACCTTAGGGTTGCCAGGTCATGGGAGTATGTGTGGAGAGCCAACCTGTGTTTGCTGCAGGAACACAATTACACTGTTTGTGGGGGAGAGGATTCTGATTTCTTGCTTTCTTGCTAAGCAAGTGATGCAGTGCGCTGTGAGGACCCTTGCTGGATGGAAACCAGACCAGCGCACAAATATTCCCACTGTCTGATTCGTCATTACTTTGTGCAGGTTATGGCATCTGAGCGTGGCCATCTCTCCCAGGTCAGCGACAGTCTAAACCATGAACAAAACCTCTTCTAAACTAAATGAGTTGAGAGAGCCAGTGAGGCTCTTACCTCACAATGCACATTTCAATGACCTTCTCGGTTATGTCAGTATTTATGCATGCTGAAATGTACCTGGTGGAAAACTGGTGCCTAAGCTAGCCCGAAACAGCAGCCAGACTGGTGTGAAGTGCTTATAACAATAGGATCATGGCTGCCAACAACTGGAAAGGGGGGTTCGATTCTGAACGTGGACAACTGGGAGTTTTTCAGAAGAAATGGTAACTCAGTAGGGCAGAAGGAAGAGGGTTAGAAAATCATGAGAAACTCGAGGAAATGGGGATTGCTGGCCGATCTGGAGGGGCCGAATGGTGGCACAGTGGTTAGCAATGTTACCTCACATAGGTACAGAGGGTGGGGTAGACTGGGGGAGGACACATCCCCCCCAATGACAAGAGTTGAGACATTTTGCCCACTGCATAGGTCCCTCCGACTTCAAATATCTCCCCTGTGGCCCCGGTTTGACACTTCTAGGACTTGCTGTGGCTCAGTCTGTGTGGGCTTTGCATGTCCCCCCCATGTCGTTCTGGGGTTTCCTCCGGGACTCCAGTGCCGCCCCCCACCCACAGTCCAAAAACATGTTGAGGCTAATTGGAGTTGCCAAACTGCCTATAGGTTTGAATGACTGACGTGTGAGTGTGTCCTGTGATGGGTTGGCACCCCATCATAAGGGATAGGACCTTCAATGACGCTGAATTGGATAAGTGGTTACAAAAAAAATGGATGATTGGACGACAGGAGTGAACAGGAGTGATGCACGGAGAGCACGCAGTGTTTGGCTTAGCGTGCTCCTGAAATTTACAGCCTTAAATGATGCAGGTTTTGGGGAGGACACGTGCATCTACAGAGAGACCGAAAAAGATCAGAGAGGATCAGAAACCACTGTTTTAGGGACCTGAAGCTTAACATGCTCAGAATGTAGAAAATTACCATATATGGCAAAACCATAGTACACAGCCATACACAAATACACACAATTGGTGTGGCACCGCAGACTCTTCAAAATAAACTTTAAGTACAGTAATTATATTTTGCTTGATGATTTAACCCAGCGCCCATTGAAGGCGTATTGAGTAGGTCTACCTATTCAGTGGCACGAACAGCGACTCCCCCTAGTGGCAAATCAGTGCAGTTCATTTAAGCTGGCGGGGAAACCCAAAGGTTTACGTAGTCGTTGTAAATACCCGATTTACCATTTGTCCTATAATTTATTTACAAGACATTTTTAATGTGTGTAGCATAATTTAAATTTCTGCAAGTAATTAACTCACGTTTTTTTTTTGCAAATTTTATACTCGTATCTCTATAGATAATGGTGCGTCTCAAATGGTACAGCTAGCTACATAAATCATCACCTGTTAGTCAAATCAGCAGGCAGGTAAAAGCAACATTCAAATACCGAGATGTCAGATTCCTAATGACAGAAAAAAGCATAGAGAATTAGTTACTGGTGGTGCTATTTAGATAATCGTAGAAAGAACATAAAATGAAATCACAAGGAAATTTAGTATCCATCAATCTCCCACTTGCCTAGCGTGGGAATATATGCACCAGTAAGAAATACGGTAGTCTCAGGTAAATTCGTTGGTCCACTCCATGCTATCGTTTCTGGCGCGATGCGCTCATCATGCTATTGGGGGCGCTAGTAGCCTATAATCGATTGTTTATCTGTCCAGTGTTGCTTTTCTCTTCGTATGTTACACGCACGGCGTTCTGATTGGTCAATAGTAAACAGGTGACGTATATTTGCCGATTATGGTTGAAGGCGCTTTCGCCTCTTAGAGGAAACTTTTTCTCTGTACAACGCGTCTTAACCCTGCCCATCCCCATTGGCGAGAAAAACAGAAAGGAAGTAATTAGTGACGGACCAGGACGGGTGGCGATCCAGATGCGCCCTGAAAGCGACTGAAAGACTTACATTTTGACCGCTGTGCCTTTTGAGCTCGTCGCGTTCACGGACGGCGGAGTGGACGTTAATAAGCTGTCAGGCGGAGGCGCGCAGCCTGCGCTCAGGGCCGGTGCCAATAGGGCGAGGGGGCGCCCTAACCCGGTGGACGGTGACGGAGCGGAGCCCTGTTCCGCGTCGACTTCGCATGAAGACCTGGCGAGGTAATGAGAAGGAGCGCTGCTGAAACTGAGTGACGGGGACATGATCAGGAAGTCCGGTGGCGTCTCAGGCAGGTTCGGCTCACTTAGTGACAAGAGGCGCTGCGCCGCGCATGATACGTAGGTCCCACTATAGTGCCACTTCCCGGGGGATTACCACTGAGGGGTGTGGGTCGCGACCACCCGCACCTTGGGAACTATTCCGAAAGCAGCAATTTCCCCGCCGCAGTATCAAGGCGCGTCTCGCAGTTTCTTAGTCACCAATTACACCATTGCGCAGGTGAGCAGTTCGTAAATACTTTTATTAGTCATTGGTCTTTATAACTTTTTATTCCGGAGTTAATGCATATAGGTAAGGACAGTATGTAGATTAATGGAAGGAGAGAGCCGCGTCTTCTTGGCCGTGCTCCGACGCAGATTCTCTCTCAATGTTTTCCATGAATATCCAGGTGGAGGTGTTGTCCTCCATGTTAGCAGGGCAGGTAGAGGCTTGCCCAGCAGGTTGCTAGATTCCCCGCGCACCTCCTCTTCGGAAGAATTCTGGTTTGGGCTGGTTGGGATTGGGGAGTGTGTAAATATGGTTTATGTTCGGTTTGAGTTTTGAGTTGCTCAGATTTGCTAACAGATAGTGATCAGATTTTTCTGTCAAACGTTTCTCTCTCTCTTTCTCTCTCTCTCTGTACCAGAAACCGTGCATGTCACTGGGAATGCGCCCGTCTTCTGTAGTATGACTAGCCTGGGTGAGGCTTTTTGAGAAAACGCTGTGTATGTATGTATGTATATATGTGTGTGTGTGTGTGTGTGTGTAGGGCGGGATTAAGCAGTGAGCCAGCGACTGGTCACGTGGAAGTCTCAGCTGACATTTGGTCCTAATTAGTAATATAATAATAATTGACTAAAATGGGCATGAGCTAAGCTTCTCGGAGGCTCCCATCCCTCTGGTGAGGGGCTGTCTGCCCATGGGGGCAGGGCACTGTGCGCTCTGTAGAGTTGTCTGGTCTGTAGTCCCCTGAGGTGTAGACCACCTTGCCAGGGTAGGTGAGTTACAGTTCCCCCCCATGTGGACCTCTCTCACCTGTCCCCTTCTCTGTCCAGGTGGCTCGTGCTGAACCCTGTCTGGGATACACGTTATGCTGAG
Organism: Stomatorhinus walkeri; assembly: GCA_026784285.1. Taxonomy (NCBI): domain Eukaryota; kingdom Metazoa; phylum Chordata; class Actinopteri; order Osteoglossiformes; family Mormyridae; genus Stomatorhinus; species Stomatorhinus walkeri. The sequence goes on from JAODUD010000043.1 coordinate 14,398,225, forward strand.
GGACGGTACCCACAGGACACCATGAACGTCACCAATGGGGATGAGAGGACCTTCTTCCTCCATGTCTACCCCAGCCTGGAGGAAGCGGGGGGCTCCTGCTGCACTATGCGGGTCGTCCGGCAGATCACGGCGGAGGTGGTGATACGCCGTGTGGTGGAGACCCTGGGGGCCGACCCCTCTGCAAGCTACCAGCTAGCCGAGGTGCAGCACTTCGGAGGGGAGGAGTCGCTGCTGGAGCCTGCAGACTCACCGGCCGAGAGGGTCCGGCTGTGGCCAGAGAGGGTGCAAGAGCGCCATCCGCAGGCTGAAGGTTACTACTTTGTGCTCCGGAAGTGCGACGACGTGGACGACCTTTGCGACCTGCCGGTGCTGTCAGAAACCACTATCCTGGAGGCATTGCGCATGCGTTTCCGTCAGCGGAAGATCTACACCTATGCCGGCAGCATGCTGGTGGCCGTCAACCCTTTCAAGTTCCTGCCCATCTACAACCCCAAGTCCGTGAAGGAGTATGAGGGCCGACCGCTGGGCGAGCTGGAGCCCCACGTTTTCGCCGTGGCCGACGTGGCGTACCAGGCCATGCTCCAGCGACGCCGCGACCAGTGTGTGCTCATCTCGGGCGAGAGCGGCTCGGGCAAGACGCAGAGCACCAATTTCTTGATCCACTGCTTGACTGCGCTCAGCCAGAGGGGTGCTCTCAGCCAGATGGTGCAGACCATTCTGGGGGCGGGGCCAGTGCTGGAGGTATTGCTCCTGTTTTTTTGTTTTGTTTAGTTTTTTTTTTGTTTGATGTAGCGCCTCCTACAGGTTAAGGAGCAACAATGTTAATACGAAGAAAAAAGTCATGAAATGTGCAAAAGCAGTAATATTTAAAAAATGGGGAACACCTCAGGGACTGGGGGGAGGGGTCAGCTGGGGGAAGGACTGAGGCAGTGTGGGAGGAATGAGGTCACTCGGATGTCCTTAGGGCCAGTCACATGACATCTGCGTCCATGGTAGCGATGCTCTGATGTCGTACAGAAAGCCGAAGTGAAAGCAAAGACAGGATGTGTGACGCGTACGAGCTCGGGGAGCAGTGTCGTGACTGCGCTTCTGAAGTGGCGAGGGACCATCAGAACTTCAGTTTGCACAAAATCTCTAAAACCTCAGCTGTGAGGTGGGAACCTCACCAGTGTGTGCTGTGAGATAACAATCAGACATACTCTGCACACTGGAGGACCCCGAGAGAATGTTTCTGTTTCATGCTTAAAATGCAGCTTACAGTCAGAACAGCGCGCAGGTCAGGTGACCTGCGCCAGTTGTTTAATGTGAAGTCAAAGCAGTGGCTTGTTTGGAATGCCAGTGTGATCCAGAACCACCTTAAAAAGAATGAATAGCAGAGGGGCAGGGGCCCGCCGTGGTTGGTTGGATGCTGAAAGGGGTGTGGCCCCATAGTGTCTGCGAATGCACCCACTGGGGTGGTCGTGGTATGGCAGGCAGGCTCGCTTTTAAAGAAGTGATACTCCTCGCAGGACTGGCCCAAGGGGTGGGGACTTTAGAGATGCCTGAGAGGATAGGAACCAGGTATACAGTCACATAGTAATGTGGATGGGGCTTGTGTGTGTGTGTGTCTGGGCTCATGGGAACTGTAGTCTCCTGTAGCTACTTTTGACAAGGGTATCTGCTCAAAAATGCTGTCTGGTCTCTTTTTCTGGTAATGGGCATGTTTATGAGGAGATTGTTTGGGCCTCTCCTGCAACGCTAACTCACAGATGGGACTCCAGTGTGTGTCCATCATTGAAAACGCTGCCTGTCTCCAGGAGTGAGGGAAATGCAGCTTCCATTTTCCAGCATGGTGCCCTGTTCCCCTAAGTTAACACTCCTCTAAACTCCAGTGCTGCTGTGTTCATGAACCGCCGTTTGTGTGCATGCGTGGCTGCAGGGTGTGGTCACATGCTCCGGGCGGCCTTTCCCATTGGCTGGCACAGCGGATGGGCCCACCCCACAGTGTCTTATTGGGCTTGAATATGGAAAGCGATAGAGCAGGTTCGGCAGGTCCTCTGGTATTTTACTGCTGGGATGTGCAAGTGGGGGCTGGGGCCCTCGAGGTCCAGGGACGAGGATTCGTGGGAACCCGAGGATTTTCCCGAACCCAAAGGTGCGATGTCAGAACATGACTAGCTCGGTGCTGGTAGCCTGGGAACGCTGTCATACCAAACGCAGCCGTACCCAAGGCCTTATGGGTAAAGCGTGGTGCCGTGGGGGCCTTATCACAGCGAGCGGGAATGTCTGCATGCCAGCGTGTCTTGGCCTGTGGCTGCATGGCGGCATCTTTCATGTGCAAGCCGGGACATTTTTGGGGTGAGGAACAGAGATGGGATCGCTGTGTGCACCGCATAACACTCTGGAAGAGAGGGCCTCGCTCAAGGGCCCAATGGAGTAGAATTGCTCTGGACGTTCACGGGATTTGAACCAGTAACCTTCCAGTTGCTGTACCAGATCGCTACTCACTCACCACGACACCTTGGCAGGGCTTTTTATCTGCTGTGACATCTGATGACATCCACGAGTCTGATGTCACGACTTCAGTGTGTCCTGACGCCTTACCAATAAGCTTGAGCTCAGAGGTCACTGCTCACCTGCTTGCCATTGCAGTGCGTTCAGGGAAACACCAGCAGCAGGACCCGTAACAGTGCTAAGGGTTATCATTTATTCTGCGTTTTCACTCCTGACACTGCACCCCCTACTGCTAATATATTATTCATCAGTGTTTTTGTTTTACCGGCCTGAAAGTAAACCAGTAAATTATGTAATTAGAATTTGTGATGAAACTCATACCGCCTGCAATGAGAAGCGCTGCGCTCCGTGCTGTCAGGATGGCGTCCCGATTGAGCTCTGAAATGAAATGGGTTCGACTTCCATCCGTCGTTAGACAATAAATAAATAAATAACCACATGGCGTCTCTCCCTCGCCGCGTCAACAGGCGTTCGGCAATGCGAGGACCGCTTACAACAACAACTCCAGCCGCTTTGGGAAGTACATTCAGCTGAATTATCTGGAGAGCGGCGTAATGCGAGGGTAAGTGCCACAGGGTGAGGGAGGGTGGGGTGTGGTTAGCTGCAGGGCAGATAGAGAGAGAGAGACAGATGTCTACGTTGGCTCTGCATGTATAATCACAACAGGAACCGCCATATTTGGGCAGATTGTACAAGCACTGAGCCTGGGATGAGGACGCATTGCATTATGGGAACGATAGTTTGTTTGGGTTCCTGAATTGAAGGTATATCTATGTGATTTTCTTCTAGGGCGGTGGTCCAGAAGTACCTTCTGGAGAAGTCTCGACTCGTGTCCAGGGGGAAGAACGAGAGGTAAAGAGCAGTGAATAGACCAGGCTGTGTGGAGCATGGCTGTGAGGCCTTTAAACCAACCCCCCACCCCACCCCTGCCGATAGGAACTACCACGTGTTCTACTACCTCCTGGCTGGGGCATCTGAAGAGAAACGGCGAAACTTCAGACTCCTGAACCCCAAAGACTACGTCTACCTCAAGCAGGTACGCAAGTCCAGAGGTTGAGGTTCTGGAGCGCAAGCCGGTCCCGGCATGAGCTCCGGGCGTCACGGTCTCTCTGCGTTTCGCCCGTAGGAGAGCATTTTCACGGAGGATGAGGTGGACCTCCGTAACGAGTTCAAGAGGCTGCAGCAGGCGATGGAGATGGTGGGGTTCCTGCCCCCCACCAAGAGGCAGTGAGTGGCTGGCTCCTCGCTTGGGCTCCGTCGTGGCCGCTGTCCGCAGGGGGAAGGGCTCAAAGACAGGGCAGTCTTCCTTAAGGCTCTCGGTGCCTGGCCTCAGAGCGAGCTTTGGAATTAATAAAATTAGTTGACGAACTTCCACCTTCCTTACCCTTGCCCTGGTCATACAGTTCTCCACCAGTGGGGGCAGTAACGGTCACAATATTATCCACATATGCAGCCCTGCAGATGGGCCGAGCTCCTGGCCTCGGAGAAACAGCCTGGAATGTGTGCTTAGAATACATGTATGAGTCTGTATATGCGGGACTGTTTTACGACCGTAGAATCTTCGCGATGCTCTCTGCCATCCTGTACCTGGGAAATGTGACCTACCAGCGGAAGGGAGCGGAGCGAGATGAGGGATTGGAAGTAGGCCCCCCCGAAGTGCTCGAGATCCTGTCCGACCTCCTCCAGGTGGGTGCTAGGTGTCCTCCTTGCTACCTTGATGGGATAAGGGGGCACAGTGTCCAGTTGAGCAGAGCTGCTGTACCCTTCCTACAGGTGAAGCAGGACCTACTGGTGAAGGCCCTCACCCAGAGGAAATCTGTGACTGCCAACGACACGCTGATCCTACCCTACAGCATAGCTGAGGTGCGTGATCACCAGCTTGCACATTGAACTGTGATATTCAGACACTAGGCCCGGGACTCCAGGCTTGTGTTCCTCGACTGATGGATGTGGCTAGCTCCGGCTAACCTAGTGTGACCGGCCATGGCTAACGGTGGCTAACGATATAGCGCTGAGGCCTGGTGTGGTTTTCACTCCCCTTTCAGGCCATCACCGCCCGGGACTCAATGGCCAAGTCCTTGTACAGCGCCTTGTTCGACTGGATAGTCTTGCGCATCAATCACGCACTACTCAACAAGAAGGATCTGGAAGAGTCTGTAAGGAGCTGCAGTGGGCCAAACCAGGTTTCTCGTAGTCCATATGGTAACTTCTTCACTTTTATGAAAATACTTTACTTTTTCTTGCAGCACTTGTCAATTGGAATCTTGGATATATTTGGATTTGAGGACTTCGAGAACAACAGTTTTGAGCAGTTCTGCATAAACTACGCAAATGAGCAGCTTCAATACTACTTCACCCAACACCTCTTCAAACTGGAGCAGGTGATCTTTTGGTTTGGCCTGTCAGGGAGGTGATGGTTCTTCTGGAGCTCCATCTGGTGATCGTTTGCTTTACCCTGTAATGAAGGTTTAATGTTTCGGCCATTGGCTATGTATGCCTGCAGGAAGAGTATCAAGCAGAGAGAATTTCCTGGAGTAACATCGACTACACTGACAACGTGGGCTGCATCAATCTGATTAGCAAGAAGCCCACTGGCCTCTTCCATCTGCTGGACGAAGAGAGCAAGTGAGTCTCTCGGGGCCAGCCTTCCGCTTACAGGACCTGGCTCAGCAAGGGTGTTTGCTGTTGTACCCTTGAGCCTCTGATGATCCATAATGATCTTGCCCTCTCTGGTCTTCAGCTTCTCTCACGCCACTGACAAAACGCTGCTGGCCAAGTTCAAACAGCAGCATCAAGGCAACCCCTACTTCATCCCCACGCCTGTGCTGGAGCCTGCCTTTGTGGTTTGGCACTTCGCCGGGAATGTCAAATACCAGCTGAAGGTCGGGATGGTGGGGGGGCGCGGGGGGGTACTCTTTAGTTTTGGTTTCCGTCAGGGCCTGGAAGGTGTGGAGCACCAGCGCTTCAGCTGTGTTCTAACCACGTTCTGGCCGTTTTTGACGACTGTCTGACCATGTTGTTGACTGTTCTGCTTGGCCTCGCCCTTGTGCGCCCCCCCCCCAGGACTTCCGGGAGAAGAACATGGACCATATGAGGGCAGACATCATGTTGCTCCTGCGCAGCAGCGACCGCGCCTACGTTCGCCAGCTGATAGCCGCCTCCCCGGCCGCCGTGTTCCGCTGGGGGGTCCTGCGTGCCACCATCTACAGCCTAGCCATCTTCAACAACGCCGCGCGCCGTCGGGCCGCCAAGACAGCAGGTATGTCGGGTCCCTGTGCGAAGGGATACTGCCCAGTCCTGAGCTGATCCTTTTCCGCCCCCCCCCCTAATGATTCCCGTGTCTGCTGTCCATCAGAGTTGTTCCGGCGAAACTCTCGCACCAAGCTCGGGGAGTTGTGCTCTCCAGTGACCTCCCTGGAGAGGATGTACAGGTGAGAAGACATTCAGGGCGGTGCGTGTTAACCCTCTGGGGTCTTTCACTGACTGGAACTCATTTCTTCAAATATCTTAATTTATTTGCCATGAATTAAGTTTATTTCTTATATATTTGTTTAAATATATAAAAATATGTAAATTGTGTAAATATGTCAGATTTTTGTTAAGCTGGTAATTTGACATCAAAGTATAGACATTGCAAAATGTAGTTTGGAACACTTGCAGAAACATTATAAAAGTGCATAGTAAGCAATGCTGGCAGTTTGTTTTGATCCCAGATATCTGATCACTACAGTCTTGGCTACATGAAGATGACTAAATGGTGTAGTTGCAACATTCAACATTAGATAAATAAATAAGAAAAAGGTAACTCATGTCACTATTTCTGGCTCCTTTCATTGAATATGTAGCGACTTTCATGTGTATGAATGAGCCATTGTCACCTGGCCACGTCCCCCCCCCTTTTATGGCGCTTATGGGGATGTATCTGGATCGCGTTTCACTGCTGCATTGTTCATCAAATTACCATGCGAATGTGATTTGAATAGGCGCTAATGTGGCTATTTAGAATGTGAATAGCGATCTTCGGGTGACAGCGGTACTACAAGCCCCCGATGCAGGTAAAAACAAAGTAAGTTGACATGTTTAACTTTTTGCTGATTTAACCCTAATTTTAAAAACTTCAATACTTCCGACAATGGACGTTTTGAAAAGAAGACAGATTACGGATTTTGCCAGTGTTTTTTTTATCATGAATCTACATTAAGATTTCAGCGAGATATAAACTGAAATAGACACGAAAAGTACGCTGCGTCACCGACGATGCACTCGACCCCAGAGGGTTAAAAGTTCCATGGCAGACTCGCCTCTGCAGCTGCTGCTTTTCTGAGGTCAGGTGACTCAACACCACAAGCCACAGGGGCGTGCAGCTTACGTTTCTTCCACGGGAAGTTATGTCACCTCTGTCTGAGCTTTGGCTTGCTGTGGCCGGCTGTCTATGTCACATGACATCACTTTCACTTTCTTCCTCCTCAGCACCCAAACCCCGTTGGTCGAATTCTCCTTCGATCGCTCGATGGAGCATCCTCTTGAGGTGTTTGAAGACATCTTCGCCAGCTTTGAGAGCAAGAAGTAAGTGATCCACTGGGCGGCGCTGCGAGAGAGGGGTGGTGACTGAGTTGAGGCCTGCCCACACTCCTCTCTGCATGCTCACAGCTACTGGAGCCACTCCTGCTTCTAGGGTTGTTGCAGTAATGCCACATGCTTAAAATGAGGATAGGCAGCTGATATACCAGTGCACCAGTGTGGACAGCACCAGCCCCCTAGTCTCCAGGTCCAGCCACCATGATCCAGGCAGGCTGGAGAGCTTATCACATGGAATCCATTCCTCACTATAACAGCGAAAACAGCAGCATGCATGATACACACACACACACACACACACACACACACACACACACACACACACACACACACACACACACACACACACACA
>JAODUD010000043.1:14419172-14429829 GCA_026784285.1 Stomatorhinus walkeri
GGCGTGGTTTCCATAGTGACTTGAGATTGGAGCGACACTGTGATTTTTCTGTGACGATCCCCCCCCCCCCTCCCGCAGGTGGTACTTCGCGGTCATCTCCATGTCAGGCGTGTTCGCCGTCACCTTCTCCGTGATCTTCGCCTACGTGGCTGACATCACGCAGGAGCATGAGCGAAGCACGGCCTACGGCTTGGTGAGTCACACGGGTCTCCCCCCGACGGCGGGGCCCAGTGGGGACTTCACCGACCCATTTAATCCCCACCCACCTGTCCAGGTGTCCGCCACCTTTGCGGCAAGCCTGGTGACGAGCCCGGCCATCGGCGCCTACCTGTCAGCGACCTACGGCGACACGCTGGTGGTGGTGCTGGCCACGGGCGTGGCCCTGCTGGACGTGGGCTTCATCCTGGTGGCCGTGCCGGAGTCCCTGCCAGAGAAAATGAGGCCGGCCTCCTGGGGGGCGCCAATCTCCTGGGAGCAGGCCGACCCCTTCGCGGTCAGTGCCCCCACTGAGCCCGCGCCATCCTTCCTGTTTGGGGTTAAGGGAAGTGTTAAATTTTGCTCTGTGGCCGGGTGATTTTGTTTGTTTTTCCAATACCCGTTTATCCAGTTACGGCTGTGATCCATATCCCAGAACGAGACACACCCTGAAACGGGAGAGGCACTGCAGTTTGTAATCTGCCAGTTGTCCATCTTGACACAAACTCACGGCTCAGCCTTTACCCTTCCACAGTCCCTGCGCAAGGTGGGCCAGGACTCCACGGTCCTGCTCATCTGCATCACGGTATTCCTGTCCTACCTTCCCGAGGCCGGCCAGTACTCCAGTTTCTTCCTCTATCTCAGACAGGTACTGCGCCACTAGGCTGCACGTTCAGGGACTTTACTGGCTCTTGTTTTGAGGTGGCTGACACCTGTTCTTCTGCTACCAGGTCATAGGGTTTACCTCAGAGACGGTGGCAGCCTTCATCGCAGTGGTGGGAATCCTGTCCATCCTGGCCCAGGTCAGCTGATGTGGCTAGGGCGCCGCCCTGCTGGACAGCAGATGTCACTGAATGTGTTTTGTAACAATTTAGATGAAATCGTATAATGATACACTATGAAAATGAAATGTAAATGAAACCCAGCTGATGGAAAGTGGCGGAGGGGGGCACATTTTAAGCTATACGTCACCACCACTCCCCAACAGACGGTGGTGCTGGGGGTCCTAATGCGCTCCATCGGGAACAAAAACACCATCCTTCTGGGCCTGGGCTTTCAGATACTGCAGCTGGCCTGGTACGGCTTTGGATCTCAGCCCTGGTGAGTGTGGGGTTCAGGGTCGCAGCCCCACAGTCTGTGCGGTCTGGTCTCATCTGGCCTGGGTCAGTTATGGTCTCTCCCCCCCCCTTCCTCAGGATGATGTGGGCTGCTGGGGCCGTGGCCGCCATGTCCAGCATCACTTTCCCGGCCATCAGTGCCATCGTGTCCCGCAATGCCGACCCTGACCAGCAGGGTGAGTGACCCCCCCCACGGGCCCCGATTTCGACGCTCTTGTACGTTACCCAGGGAGCCGCCTTATGAGTATTTCCCCCCCCCCAGGTGTGGTCCAGGGCATGATCACCGGCATCCGTGGCCTTTGTAATGGCCTGGGCCCAGCGCTCTACGGCTTTGTGTTCTACCTGTTCCATGTGGAGCTCAGCGAGATAGAGCCAGTAGGCACTCCGGAGAAGAACACACAACCCAACATGGCCAACCCCACCGATGAGGTAGCCACGCCCCCTGGTTCCCACGCTCACGCACACGCTGACACGCGCGCAGGCCTCACCCTTCCCCCTCCGCTCTCTTCCTCCCCGCAGAGTGCCATCATTCCTGGACCCCCTTTCCTGTTTGGGGCCTGCTCTGTGCTGCTCTCCCTGCTGGTGGCGCTCTTCATCCCCGAACACAGTGGCCTCGGCCTCCGGCCCCCCGGCTACAAGAAGCACGGCGGCACCGCCCAGGGCCACGCCCACAGCCACGCCCACAGCCCGCAGGCGGGGGGGGGTGAGGGCAAGGAGCCTCTCCTGGAGGACAGCAATGTGTAGTGGAGCTCACCCCCCCCCAGCCCATCCCAGGGGAATGACCACCCCCCCCATCCCCCCAGGCGTCCCAGAGGATTCTGACTTGCTGTGTTCGATGTGTCCCTGTGTTATAGTGGCCAAATGGACCCTGATCTGTTTCCTGGTCTTGAGCTACAGTGGACCTCGGCAGTTCATAACTGGCCGGGGTGGAGGGGGGGGGGCAGGTGCTTGCTGTTTCCATATCGCTCCCGTCGGAGCAGCTGTGGGTCGGAGGGTGTCTCTTCTAAGTCAGCCTGGCAGGAAGTGCCAATGGCGTGTTCCGTGGAGACCATGTACCCCCTGCAGGAAGTGCCAATGGCGTGTTCCGTGGAGACCATGTACCCCCTGCAGGAAGTGCCCTGGGACCTAAATCTACAGGTGATGCATTTGCCCGAGGCTCTGGCCCTGTCAGTATGGAAGGTTTAACCCTTCGGTTGTATCATTTTGCTATTTGCTAAAGTGCTCCGAGTCGGCCGCTGGCCGCATGAAGTTACTCTGGTCAGGTGACCCATGCCTGCGTGCTTGGGCGCCAGCCTGCAGGAAATCAGGACAAGCTGTGTCAGGTACAAATACATTTTTGTGCCATAGCCTTTCGGTTCATCCCTTTGTCTTTGTCTGCCCTTCTGTGCCGATGGGGGCAGCTCCTGCATGTCACTTCCCATGTCACTTCCCATGCTCCTTTTCCTATCAGCCTGTTCACGTTCCACTTTCTGCTGCATTGCTGTCTGCCATCGGTGTGTCTTAGCATTTCATGTACTGGGACAGGATTTTGCCACCCCTCAGAGAGTGTGTCCGTGTGTGTCTGTGTGTGTGGCCTCTCCGACAGGGACGTCGCTCCTTCCTCCTGCTCACCATCCTATAGGATGTTTGGGGAGCGCCATACGTACCTAACACTATTTATTAAAGGCCATGGCACATGACAATTGAGTGTTGGGGGAAGTAATGTCATCTGAAAGCCCCTCTACCAGGGCCTTTAATGAGGCCACAAGTCAGACTGGGACACAGGGTGTATACACATGACGTGCATTTGCGTGAAGAGACTAAACTGTCAACAAGCTGTGAAATAAAATTGGCATCAGCAGCTGAGTTTCCTACAAGGAAAAGAAGTCTCCTACTAACTGAATGCTTTTTGAACATTTGACTTTCATACTTTATTCTGTATTTTCACCATCCTCTGGGCTAAAGATTAAGCTCAACACACTCAATGGTTGAAGGTCATTGTACATGTTTTAAAGGTTTAATGTGCAAGTTTAAGGGGACAACAGCTATTCCCTTCCAGTGTTTTGAATCTGCACCATGTTTTCTTGTGAGTTCAGTAATTCTGCTATGAAACCACTGTGTGCCTGGTTTTGCACAGGGGAACAGGGTGCAGTTTTGGTTGACGGCTGGGGGCATCATTATAAGGATGCTGTACTGCCAGCAGTTGGAGGGTGGGAGATAAATACAGTTGTATCAATGTAAAAACATGGACATGTGACTTTGAGCTCAAAGGTTGGGTAAATAAACTGTCAATGAGTGACATGGGAAACTTGGTACTGTAAGATATTACACATGCCTAACAAAGGGCTTGTGTGTAAGTGAGGTGTACCAAGACCCAGACTGGTTTACAGTCGACGCAGGAGGACATGACGTATCACGGTCAGGGTTATGTGTTTGAGTGCGACCCCGCGTCCTCTTCACCCGCCGTGCAGATGGAGCGCTGCAGACCACTGGGGTGGCTTCTTACGTTTTGCATTCAAATTAAACATTTTTGTCTTCATGTTAGACGTTTTATACCATTTCCTTCCACATTTTCAACGTGTACAAAAGACATGATTTACATTTTAAAAACTAAGCTGTATTGTTTTACGTATCCAGAAAATTATAATAAACAACAAAATGGAAAATGTCTTTTTTGGCTTAAAGTCGTTTTAGTATGTGTGCTTATTTTAAACGGTGCAGAAAACGGTTTGTATATTAATGAGATATCTTCTAAAATTAATTAAAATGCCTACCTATATAATTTGCTCTATTGTAACATACAATATTTTTGTTCAACATGACGCCCATTTCAATCTTCATTAACGTGCTGTGGCAATTACTCCCGCTAGGCATAACCATTTAATTTGCGGTTAAAAACAAGAGGTTTGGAATTTAAACACTCATTACAAGAAGAATGTGAAGACCTACGCAGAAATTTAAAAGAGCCCCAGTCGCCTTTGCATGAAAACTGCCGGCCGGGCGATTGTCATTGCAGCAAAGTGTGGGGTGCGATCGTGCTTGTTACCGGGACCCGTGAGACGCCACTATTTATTTAGAACCAAGATCTTGGCAATACTCTTTTTAACGACAGAACCTCGAAAAGACTATTCCTGCACATGAATTATGTGTACGGTTATCACTTCATTTGATGTGATTTGGAGACAAAGCGAACTCCTCACTTACGGGACAAAGACTTAAGGGACCAAACACTTCTATCGAGAAAATCCGTCCCCTACTTCCGGTCTCCGGTCCGTTTTGACTGATGCACTTCCGGTGCACGTTCAAACATGGCGACCTCCCGTCTGGAATTAAATTTTATTAGACTTCTATCTCGGTGCGAATCTATAGCATTGGAGAAGCGGGTGGAAACCGAATGGAGGCTGGAAAAGGTTGGAAACTAGATTTGATTAAATTTAAAGTGCAGATAAAGTGTAATGGAATGGTAAATACGTGGATCAGCAGCTGACAGCCACGTCAGATGTATGGAGGATGATTCATTCACATGTTTCTTAGTATACGAGGCTCCGATTAATCACAGCGATCAATAATCCCAGTGTAACTCAACATCATCGGCTCTTTTTGTCTTTCGTTTCCCTGCAGTATGTCGGTGCTCTGGAAGACATGTTGGCCGCCTTAAAGAAAAGTTCGTGGTAAGCTGGCTTCTTCAGACGCCGTTTTGTGAGCACTGTTTATTTCTCATTTGGAATTTGTTATTGGGGCAGATGGGTTAAACCCTATATTATTAATTATCGACAGATAAAGTTATTTAGGCAATTGTTAAGAAAAGGGTATTTATTAAGTGAACAAGAACAGAAATACAACTGATGCTATGAATTTCTGCATCATAGGTTTCGTATAGCGATTCTGTTTGCTCATCTGAATAATTGTCAGAACAGTTGGGCTTCATTGCCTGTAGTTAACGTAGTTAAGGGCCGGTTGGAAATATTCTGGTTTATGAGAGAACCCCTAATTAGTTGTCACTGTTCTACCTCCCAGCAAACCTGTCACAGAGGTTCTAACAGACTACAGTAGGAAAGTGGACTTCCTGAAAGGGCTACTGGAAGCTGAGAAACTGGTCAGATTCTTACGCACGTCTTTTTGTGTAATTTGCTATTACTGTTTTTCTGAAGTCTATCTTTTGATGGATCTTCTCTGCGCCCCGTGTTCAGGCGTCCCCGACAGAAAAGGCCGTGGCCAATCAGTTCCTGGCGCCGGGCCGGAACCCCACCATCGCGAGCGAGAGGATGCCGGCCAGTAAGACAGTGCATATGCAGGCTAAGGCCCGCTGTACCGAGGAGATGAGGGGGGAGCTGATGGGTGAGGTGGGTGTCTCAAACGGTATTATCAGAAACACGCGGCCACAGCACCGCCTGTTGGTCATTCTGGGCAGACCAACAACACAGATTCTTTTAGCTGTGATGCGTTAGTACCCATATTTTCAGATGTCACGCAAAAGGTATTTCATTGCGGTGTTTTTACATTTTGATTAATCTTTTTGTTCTGTTTTTGTTCCAGGGCACTACAAAAAAAGGTGAGTTCTTTTCCCTTCAGACTGCATTTGGAAGTGGTTTCAAAAGGGTAAGTGATGTTATTTTTCAGATTTAGTTTTTGAAGTACTTTTTTTCTCTACAAATTTGCAGGTATTTCTGGAACAGAAGTGAGACACCGAAGGTGAGGATACTAAAAATGTAATGCTTCCTACAGAGACAGCAACACATTTTACCTCCTGGGTGCTAATGGAACAGGACAGGCTAACCATGTTTTGTGGTTGATCCCCCCCCCCCCCCAGCAGTTTGCCTCTGGACGAGCGGCAGTCAGCAGCTGAGCTGGACGCCGTCCTGCAGCACCACCACAACTTGCAGGAGAAGCTGGCGGAGGACATGCTGAGCCTGGCCCGTAATCTGAAGAACAACACTCTGGCAGCGCAGAGCATCATCAAGCAGGACAACCAGGTCAGTCTGTGGGCGGGGCTTAGGGAGCTGTGCATGCTGGGTAAATGAGGCTCTCATGTTACTAATCCTGTCCCCCTCGCACCCCCGTCCCTCCAGACACTCACACAGTCCATGAAGCAGGCGGACCTGAACTTCGAGAAGCTGAAGACTGAATCTGAGCGCCTGGAGCAGCACGCCAAAAAGTCCGTCAACTGGTTCCTGTGGCTCATGCTGGTGCTGGTTTGTTTCACCTTCATCAGTATGATCCTCTTCATCAGGATTTTCCCAAGGCTCAGATGATGCTGTCCCCCCCTCCCCGCCTTGTCATCCGCACTTCCAGGGTCCCTTTCAGCTATTTGGGACCTAACCCTGTTTAGCTGGGTCTGGTTTGGTCTCTCTCCTAATAACCAAGCTGGCTCTGAATTTGGCCTTGGCCAAGGGTTACGGACTCCTCAGCACAGATCACCTGTGTCTCTCCTCCCGTTGCCATGGCTTCCTCGGTCTCCCTGGTATCATTACACTAAATCGCTGTTCCTGAAACCCATGGTAACTGAGCTGGAGGTTTGAATGAGTGATGGGTGATTATAGGGGGGATTGATCTGTCCGCCATGTCAGGGCTGCAGAAGCCTGGGGGCAGAACACTGTAATTCTGGCAGTCTCTCTCTCTAAGGTGTCATACACTTTTGCCTGCTGGCTCTTTGCACAAACGCATGTCCTGCATTTTACAGTTGCACATGTAAGCCGGTTTGTGTTTTGTTATATCCAGATTTGTCTGTATTTGTTGGGAAATGGGGGTTTGTCTAAAACAAAATGCTTTGGATGTACATCACCCAGAACCAAATTCAACAGAGACCCCTTCCCAATGTGGCGCCCTGTATCTCATGTTTTATTAAATTACTTCATGACCATGTTGTACGTGCCATTTTCTGAACCTTTGTGATTCCTGTACACCATAATGCTAGCAATCAATAATTAAACATGACATGGCCGCAGATAGACATTTAACGCTGGCGTGTTGGGGGGGTGGAGCCTGTGAAAAAATGGGTCACATCATCATCTGTTATGTATGTGATTAGCTAATCACGTGATCATGGGTGTTTTTTCTACCGCACCAAGTACTGCACTTTTGGTACTTCAAGCTGTTGGTTTTAAACTGGCATAAAAACTGGGACGGCACTGAATGATATCACAGCACGAGGTGGGCAAAATATTTGCATAACCAATCGATATAAAAAACCTTGCAAGTCCCACCCCAAATTACTGAAGTACCAAAAAAGTACCCCAGTTGGATTGCTATTTTAGGTACTGGAAGTTTTGGTACTGGAACCTGACCGGAAATCAAAGGAAAAGGTAAAGAACCAAAAGTATGGTAAATGGTGCGGTGGACTAAGTGAGGTTCTCTGTTGTGGGGACTTCTACGAAGCAAAAAATGCTGACGTTAAGTCCAGACCGCTCCTTCATTTTGATCCAAGAGCCCTTGGCCCGCAGCCCAGCATGACGCTGAAGTGAACGATTGTTATTGAGCGGCCGTCCTCTTCACTGCTTACAAATCAGCGCTTCCAACAACATCTGAAGTATTTTGGGGGACAAATTATATATAACTAGTAGTTTTGCTGCGGGACGGCAGATGGCGCCATATAACAATTAGTGCCGTTTTACGGCTACAGTTGGTTGAAGTAAAATATACTGAAAAGGTAACAGCTGATTTCACATAAAATTTGTGGAAATTTTTGCTTTCAGAACAATATATTGACTACACAAGATGCTGCATTTCAAACGCTATTTGATATATAATCAATGTCTATGCTTAAATCCATGCGTGATTTAACGGATGCTCCCTTAGTACACTATCCGCAAACATATTGAAATGGCTATGTGGGGAGCCTGCAGTTTATGAAAAACCGGGAATCATTTCAATGGCCAGTGAGCATGAACTTTTTTCTGGTCGACAACCAAGCCTTAGCAATAGTGGGAACTGGAAACGAGTTCATTATGAAGAAATTAACAAAACAAGTCTGTCTTTCCGCCCCAGCAGCCCCATCTCTGGTGCTGGTTTAGGGCAGCCCCTCGGACTGACCCACCGAGCATTAATTGGACTCCAGATCAGAACCATCTACAATCCCTATTAGGCCGAAGTCTCATTAGGCTGCACTGAAAGTAATTACTTTAGCACTAACCCATGAACCATTCTATACTTTACCATTATTAGTAGATTTACGGCATTATTTTGTATTGATATTAAGTAGTTTACATCACCCTCATAAAAACCGAAACTCAAAATGAAAGGTGATGAAGCATATATATAGATGTTTTTGTATACGATGGGTATGAACAATAACGCGTTCTCTCATGAAACATCCTATCATAATGTCTAAAGTGTGGTTTCAATATGTTGCCCATAAGCGCTTAAAAATAAAGACTGACTGCGCCCAAGGTACCGCCAAACCACGGAAATGCGCGGGGTGGTGCCTGTCTGTTGTGCCGGCGTGTGATGTGAGCAGTTCACTGTGCTAGAAGGTCTCACCGATCTTCTCCAGCCAAATAGTATCTAGGCGTCCAGAGACCTGAAACTGGTCGTGTCTGTACGAGATTGGCGCTGAGATCATCCGTATGCGGTACATTAGCATTCTTGACAGGAACTGGGGTCAGGTGAGGACCTGCTTTACTGAGGACGTCTGTCGGAGCAGAAAGTATTTGGACAAGGAACAGTTGCCCAAGCACAAACTGTCCAGACTGACAAACGGCAGTGACATTTGGAGATAGTGGTTTATTTGTGTTTGCTAATTAGATGTTCTTCATCAAGCATTTCTAAATCACATGTTTACATCATCTTGGCGTAAATTGGAACGAGTAATTAGGTACTTTGCTTTCATCACATCTATGTCCTTTCACATTCAGTGTTTGTCTCCTTGTTAATTGACACTTAATTGCAGCATTAAGTGATTATAAATCACAGGGCAAGCATTTCACCGAGGCACTCGAAAGGGCAGACTGCAACGTGCGAGTTGAGAACACTATTGACGAAGGCAAGGAGGCATGTGAGATGGACTTCACAAGGTGTGATACAAAACCGGTTCCATTGCCCCTGCTGGTGTGGCACTGTCATCGATGTGGTCAGGTTTCTATGGTTACCGACTGGCAGGAGGAAGCCTTGCCGAGGGCAGCGAGTACAGAGTCTGATTCCCGCTCAGCCAACTGGGAGCAAAAATATCAGCCCTGTGCAAAAACACTGTGGCACAGCAGCCAGATCCTCTCTCATTCCCTCTATCTCTCTTTATCTCCTTATTTACAAGTCTTTGCCTCAAATTTGAAAGCACCGAGTCAGGGAGAATTTCAGAAGCATCCATTTTTTATCAGCTTGTCAAAAGTCAGCAGGCCGCATAACGATATTTACCAAAGCAAGACACAAAATATTACGTAATGTGTATGTAGGCCTATAAATCGAAAGTGAAAATTATATCGGTAACATCTGTACAGACTTTTGTTTTTGATTGTGTTGTAACCTAAGGAATCTCAGCATGACTTTTACATCATCCTGGAAAAAGTGGGGGACTCAAACCATTAGTCTGCGGTAGTTTTTCACTGTGCACGTATGGGGATACTTTCGCTCGGAAAATCCCCCCCCCCCCCCTCCCGCTGACCCGGATGTGGGGTGTTCAGGAAGGAAGCTGAACCACCAGATTAACCTAAGGGAAGTTTCAGTGAAGCTAAGCACTAAGTGTTGTGGGTGAAATCTCCCCATCCACCACGGGCAGATTCGCCGTGGCGACCGGCCCAAACGTGCCGGACGTGTCCAGCCTCCTGCTCCCAAACCTGGCCCACGAACATTGTTTGCTCACCTGTGTGTTTGTTTAGCGCTTTGGCAAAGGCCTGACACCACGACGGGAAAATTAGGCGAAGACCCTTCTGCATCAGGGCCATGGACGTGTTGGGAGGGGGGGCTGGGGGCCTCCTCATTCTATGCTGCCATCGTGATGAGTGGCATGGCCTTCCCTCCCCCTGCTCTCGCTCTAGTTACTCTGTCTTCCCTTTTATCTTAAGGTCTGGCTGATGAAGAAATGCCCCCCACCCCCGAGGGTGCTTGTCCTGCATGTGTCCATGTGCTGTTGGCCCGAAGGACTGCTATCCGTCTCGTTTTCTGTATCCAAAAGTTACAATCACCATCAGAGAAACAAACTTATCCCTTTGTGATATACTTTCTCCTGTGAAGCAGGAGCCCTGTCTGCGACAAGCTTGTTGGTGTGTTTCTGTCAATTATTTGTTCTTGATTGCTGTCCACGCTGTAGGAGAGCAAGCTTGGCTACAAATCACGCAGTTCTCGCCCAGACGGCACAGATTCCATTCGCTTGCCCTGTAGCCTTCCACGACAGCGAAGGGGGGGGGGGGGGGTTTGCTAATCCAGCTGGGGGAAAT
>JAODUD010000043.1:14443856-14457826 GCA_026784285.1 Stomatorhinus walkeri
GGGGGTGGGGGAGGGCAGGGCAGGGCAGTGTTAGTGGCTTCTGGGACAGTGTATCCTAGCAACAGCTGTTTAAAAAAAAATATCTGGTAAATCTCGGTGTTGGACCCGCGGGATTTTTTATGCTGAAAAGGGGCTCGGTGAGTCACAGGTGCTGAGCTGGCTTGGCGGTGACTCTCAGGCTACAGGTCCAGCCAGCAGCGGCAAGTCTGCCGTGCTCCGTCCTCAGGTGGATGGAGCAGCTTCTGTACGTGTCCCACTTGTGTGGCGCGTTGGCGTGTGTCTCCAGGTGCTCATTTGGTGCCGAGGAGGATGCAGGGCGCCGTTTGCTGATTGGACAGCGCTGCTATCATGTGGCACCGAAGGGCAGATGCTTGTTTCAAATTTGTCAGTTGAAGTACCACATTGAAGTACCATATTAATAAGTGCCCCATAAATGTTTGTGTTTACATGTTGCTAAGTGATTTATGAGGCTGCAGTCCGCAGGTCACTCTTGGCTCTTTGGGGGGGGGCGTGGTTGTAAAGGCCTCCCCTTCCCCAAACACAGCGAGGTGAGGTGTTGGCGTGGAATGTCGACCATTTCAGAAAGCTCCCGATTGTTTCCTGCCATTGTCAGATGACTTCCGACTCGAGGGCGATAAGAACCCCCCCCGGGGGGAGGGGCGAGTTTCCGCAGCTGGTGTGAAAGATTCACATGGAAGCTTCGGGATGGTTAAGGAGACGTGAGAAGAATCGCCGGTCCAGCATCTCCATGTCCCTGTATACCGATCATCCCAGGCAACCCGCTTCGTTGTTCCTGGTTCTGCGCCCAGCTGACGCTGCTGTGGTTGTTTGCGAGGGGCTGAGATTTGCCGGAGATTATTTTGTCCCGGAACACAACAGGTGAGAGTGTCAGATGCTTTACGGGCTCAAAGTGCTAAGCAGTCAAATTAAAAAAGGTTTTAGATGGGAGGCGGTAATGAAATGTTTAATCTTATTAGCGCGTCAAAGTCTCACAGCAAGCTGGCCTCTCAACTGTGCTTATTTTTCCTGCATTGAAGCACTTCTTTGCTTATTTTATGGCTGATGTTCTATCAGCTGCCAGGGAAGATCACAGTAACCTGTGAGCTGGTTGTAGCGCCTCCTCCCTGTTCCAGCTGGCGCCCGCACCTGTTTATCATCCAGGAAATGGCCCATGTTAGCAGGCCCTTATGGTCAGATAGAAGCGATCCCCGCCCCGGTGACCCCTGACTCAGTGCGTTACTTGCCAGGGTGGGGGCCAGTCATTTAGCTTGCAAAGCCTCATGGGTAATCTTTGTTCTGGAATCTCAGGAATTTGAATCATTTTGGAGCTCCTGTGTGTGTGACAGAGATTGTTTTACTTCTCACACACAGCACTGTATTCCTGAGACAATTTTTTCCCCCAGTATATTTGGCTGTTGAGAAGGTTGAGGCACGACCTTCTGCCACCGTGGTCCACTTCCGGGGCCGTTTATTTGGGCCTCTAGTTCGCTTTTGCTCTTGAGATCACATCGGAACGAAGTGGACATGCTGAAAACATGCTTTCAGTGCCATGCCACGGGAGTAATGGCGGTCTGAGAACCAAGCAGGGTGAGACTGATTCTGTAGCTGAGATGCATAATCTGTCAATTTAACATATCAGTATCTGCTGATTATTTAATAAAAATCAAGATATCGGATGTGTTAATTATGGATAATATCATTGGACAATATCTAGACTTTAAACAAGATTCAAAGTTAGCAGCACCTGAGCTACACAACAGCTGAAATAAGGGATATGATTGCACTGGACATCCAGCCATTTTCCTTAGTGCAGGACAAGGAATTTCATTGGCTTACTCGCTACTTAGAAGTAGGGCTGCCACTTTCAGTCTGAAGCAGTGGAGGGGGGGGGTGATCTCCCTTTCAAAAATACTGAATAAATTGTCATAAAATACATGAAAGGTGGCAAATCTTCAAAGAACAGGCTGCAAACACAAAGTACTGGCCAGTAAGACACTTTTTTATATGACCCAACAGTATGTTTTTAAATCCTTAATTAAATTAATTCAATTTGGCCAGCAGATTGATCTTTCCTGTTACACAGAGTAAAGAATCGTCATTCTGTAATCCGCGCCATCAAACTCTGAAAGTCTTACTATCAGCAGCCCAATCCCCCCCTCCACCCCACCCAATTGGCAAGAGATTAGCTGGTTATCAATATCTTTATCGGTGATATAAAAATTTCCACATTGGTGCACCATTAGCAACGCGTGCCCCCCATCACACCTTCTCCCCGCCCCCACGGACAAAATGTCCTTCCTGTCAGTGACCGCCGCCATCAACACAGGCATCCGCCGTGTGGCCAGGCTGTTTTTACCGTATTTGTGGCGGTTTGTGGCTAATGAGGTTGTTTACGGGATTGGCCTCTTGGGGCCTTGGGCAGGGGAGGCAGCGCTGACAGGACTGGTGAGTCAGTCGCTGCTGATACCTGGAAAAATAAAAAACAAAACGAAAAACAGGATCATTCTTAATTTCCAATGGACAGCTCAGCCATTTGTGGGTGAGGCCAGTGTAATGGGAGGAGTCTATGGGGAAGAGCCTTTGATGGAAATTGGCTTACTAGATGCTCGTGGGTGCAAAATAACTACAGCCCAACATGACCCCTGCTTGTTCCAGGTGTCCCGGCGTGTTGGAAAAACACCCTTTGTGTGTGTATCCGGGACAGACGTCATCAGTACACACGCTGCCGCCCGCCTGCTCTCATTGTGTGTGTTTTTTTCTTTTTTTTTTTTTTTCTTCTGTGAGTAATAATTAAGTTGCGGGCATCGAAGCATAAGGCATCGTCATACATGGGGAGTTTTAATGACTGACAAGGCGACCACCATGTTCCACTTATTGTTCCGGGGTCTCAGGTGATCATAATGTCCTGAAAAAGATGAAAGTGTGTGTTCTGTGAGCCCAAGGGCCAGGATCGGGTAGGGTGGGGTGGGGTGGGGGGGCATCCGGCAGTGAGCAGAGGGGGCCGCCCTCTTCCGCTGGAATAGTATGGGCCCTCTGCACACCTTCCAGGCAGACGGCGGCTTTAGTTTAACTCGTACTGTTTGGGCCCCGAGGCCCGTTAAGGACTCTTCTCTTCGGGTTTATGTTTGTCAGAAGGTAGGAGGTGTAATCAGCAGGCCTGAGTCGCTCCCTCAAGTCAGAGCAAGTGCCGTTTACCCGTCATGTGACCCGGGACCTGTCACATGACTGAGCATTGGATAGCCCTAAAATGGGGCCTCTTACTTTACAAACTACTGCTGCTACAGTTACACGTCTGACCCCCAGCCTGCCCAGAGAGGTGGTGAGCCGGGGTGAGTCCTCTCTCCACTGCTCTCAGTTCCCTGTCTGCTCTCGCTCTCTCGTTCTCCCCCGATCTCCTTCGCCTCGCTGGCGGGCGAGTCACATGACTGGACGGAGTCCTTGTTTATCAGTGTGCCACAGGTCAGCCTCCGTTAATCTGTAACGGGGTGCGGGGGCACTCGGATGCAGGCGAAGGGGGGGTGCGGGTCACGGCTGAGCTGCTCGATCCGGAAGGTGGCACCGTGTGCTAAGCCTCACCATCCCTCGCCCACGGAGCGTACCTGCCGGAGGCCCGACCTGCGAAGGGGCGCGGCAGTGACTCGCTGGGCAGCCGAGAAGCCCGGCCAGCCCGACACGACTCTGGTGGAGGCGGCGATTGGAAATCTGAGTCGTTTTGGTCCCTGCTGAGAGGAAGTCTGGGGCCCCGGCATCAGGGAGGGGGGCTGGAGACCAGTAAACAGGAGCTGTGGTGCACGGTCGGGTAACCAGCGCTAACCAGCTGAATGAGAGGCCAGTGGGAGCTGGCAGATCAGTATGCTCCGGTGTTATACACCCCCCCCTTACCAAAATACACACAGAACCCGGCTTTAAACGCCCCACGTCCTACCTGTACTGTAACCTACGCTCGCTGTTTGGCCTATGCTCCATAACCGCATGCTCTGCCAGCCCTGATCCAAATCATAGGCTCTCTGACCTCCTCCTTGTATTTACTGTTTAACATCTGACAGCGAGTGCCGCTAGGCGGTCTGTGTGTGTGGCGGGGGGGTCTGGCCTCCAAGGCCACTGCGCAAAGCTGGACTCTGGATACCTGAGTCAGGCTGTGAAATGGGAAGCTGACGCCAGGTGCCATGTCCACACTCCACACGTTTGGGGGCCCTGTGTCACATGACAGCCAAGCCTGGTCTTGCAGGCATCCTTACCTGTTCTCTGGTGACTCGTGTTCTTATTTGCTGCTTCTCTGACAAGGACCTTGCTCTGTGCCTCTCTTCTTCCTCCATCCGTTTCGCTTATCGGCTGAGTCCGAGGGCAGTTTACACAGCTGCCCCCGGCGCCGCCCTGTGGCCAGGGCGAGGGCTGCCGTGGACTCTGGGGCTTCCTTAGAATGAGCTGGCCTTGACGTTGTTTACTGAGAAACGCAGGACGCGAGGCGCGGCCCGACTGCCGGGAAACTCCGGCTCCGGGCGGGAGCTTAGACACCTGCAGGGAGAGGGATCAGCGGCGGGCTAGGCGAGCGGCACCGGGAGCAAACAGGATCAGCCGGGATGCTGCCTACGTGAGCAAACAGGGAGCCAGGCTGCCCGAGGGGGAGGGCGTAGGGCGGCCCCCGCCACTCTGCACCCACGCTGGAGCTCTGTGTGTGCTCAGCAGCCTGGGCCTGGCATGGACGGGGTTAAAGGCGGGCTGCTCTCTGGCTCACGTTAGAGGGGGCGGGGTCTGCCAGCTCATTGGTCGGCTGTGAGGGCGGATCGGGGCCTGCGTGGCTGCCCGGCCCGGATTACACCGTCGGTGGATCTGGAGCGCGGCTGACCCTAGTGGGGGTGGGGCTGACAGCCGCAGCCACTGTGCAGCCTGCTGCTGCCTGTAAATTATTCCCTTTATTTTTGTTTTTCTTCCCCAAAGCAGGCTGCCTGTGCACCGTCCCTGGCCTTTTCAGACGGGCAGCACAGCAGACGGCCCGGGGCCTTTAATGACTGCTCGTTGTTTTGCACTGGGTCTTTATGACGCCGATCTTCAGACCCGGTGGGAGTGGGGGAGGTGGGGTGCTGTGGCCGTTATGAAAGCCCCCCCCCCCGACACGTGCGTGTGAGGGGAGAGCAGGGTCCGCGCGGACGGGGGCCTCGCTCACCACCACCTCTTCTAATGTGATCTTCGACTAGCCGGCTTCCTCCAGTTTGCAGCGTCCTCCTTCATGTTTTTACATGCCCGTCTTTTTATATACTCTCCCCCTTTCCTTCTCACCCTGTCGTGGACCTAATCGTAATTTACTGCTCGTCACCCCGGTTCTGAAGCAGCACGTCTGTCTGTCAGGCGGCAGGGAGCCGACGTCCCGGCGTGTCGATTCCGGTCTAGTTCACGGGGGTGGGGCGCGGCGCTGAGGTAGCTCTGGAGCCCCGTGACCGACGGCTCGGACTCGGCAGCTGAGATCCGCCACTGTCGCCGCAAGACCCCCCCAAGGCTGACCCCCGTCGAGACGTGACGGGCCGCTCGGCTCATCTGTTCACCCGTTAATCCCGTTTGCTGCAGGCTAGCCTTGAGTGTGCTGTACGTGCTACACGTGAGGCCGAGGAGGCAGCAAGGTGTGGGGAACGGCGCGCAGCCACGAGCCCATGTCAAACAATCGCTCCGTGCGTGTGTGTTTGTGTGGTCCATTTACTGCAGATTCAGGACCTGCCCCTAATCCCCCACCCTTCATCCCCCCCCCCACAGTGTGTCCGGCTTCGTGCAAGCACAACGCCTGCACGCGGGACGGCCAGTGCTGCCACGAGCAGTGCCTCGGGGGGTGCCGGCAGCCGCACTCGGCGGCGGCGTGCGTGGCATGCCGGGGTTTGGAGCACCAGGGCCGCTGTGTGGAGCGCTGTCCCGCCAACTACCTGGTGTTCCGAGGGTGGCGCTGCGTCTCCGAGGCCTTCTGCTACCGGCTGCACCAGCAGTGCCAGCAGAACAAGGGCGCCGACTGCCAGGAGTACGTCATCCACCAGGGGGCGTGCGTACCCGAGTGCCCGTCCGGATACACCATCATCAACACCACCATGTGAGTAAGCCCGCAGCATTTACATTTATGTTATCACAGGTAAATGGGATGGGGGGGGGGGGGGTTACAGACGCTGGCTGAGGGAGGAACAGACCAATCCGAACAAGCTGACATGTTATTTACGGCCATCTGCTGTTGCTTCCACTGTTCCCTCATGGACGTCAGCTGGTTTTATTTAATTCCTGTCCATTTCCTTGCTGTTCTGCACACTGATTGGGGTGACGTCTGTTTGTTTGGAGCCTCGAGCCTCATCTGTGTTCTTAGGCAGGAAGTGAGATATGAGGGGTCACGGCCCTCGGGCTCGGCTGCTACTGTCTGTCCGTCTGGCTCCGTTAGCCCCGCCCCCTCACTCTGGGCTCCTCCCCCAGGCTAAGCTGCACCCCGTGCGCCGGCCTGTGCCCCAAGGTGTGCGTGGGCACGAAGATCGTGGACTCGGTGACGGCAGCCCAGGCACTGCGCGGTTGCACCGTGCTCAACGGCAGTCTAGTCATCAACATCCGTGGAGGGAGTGAGTACAGCCGCCCTTCTGGCTATCGTAGGTCACATGACCTTAAATATCCCATCACATGACCTTAGGTTTCCTATCACATCACGATAGTGCTGGTTTCATTCTTCATGAAAGGCACTTCTGGTGCTAGTTCCCTCAGACTCTGCTGCACGTGGCAGTAGTTCCTCCCTGCCCCTTGGCGGCGCTAACAGCCCCCTGCCTTGCTCCACAGACAACATAGCAGCAGAGCTGGAGGCCAGCCTGGGCCAGCTGGAGGAGATCACAGGCTACCTGACAGTGCGGCGCTCCTATGCCCTGGTCTCCCTCACCTTCCTTCGCAAGCTCCGCCTCATCCGTGGGGAAACCCAGGAAGTTGGGTAAGAGCCTTGCCTCGCCCGACCTTGGCCCACCACCCGTCCAGCTCCTCTCCAGAACATCCCACCTGCCAGAGATGTCCTTCCCTCACTGGCCCTGTTGTGCCTCTGTTGGTCCTTCAGGAACTACTCATTCTACGCCCTGGACAATCAGAACTTGCGGCAGCTGTGGGACTGGTCCAAACACAACCTGACCATCCCGCAGGGTCGCCTGTTCTTCCACTATAACTCCAAGCTGTGCATGTCAGAGATCCGCCGCATGGAGGAGGTGACAGGCATGCGTGAGCGACAGGTCAAGAACGACATCGCGCAGAAGACCAACGGAGACCAAGCCTCGTGTAAGCAGGCCTGCCACCTCACCGCCCTACCACCCCATGCTCCTCTAAACAGGCTCACATCACTCCCCCCGTCCCCCCAGGTGAGACCCAGACCCTGAGGTTCACGCAGGTGCGCACGCTGTCTGACAAGATCATCATCAAGTGGGAGCCCTTCTGGCCGCCGGACTTCCGGGATCTGCTGGGGTTCATGGTCCTGTACAAGGAGGCGTAAGTGAGGCCTATGGGATCAGACCCACTATGGGTGCCCGACAGTCTGCGTCTCAGTCTGTGCCGTGCTTACGGGCATCCCGACTGCATGTCACCATGTCGTGGTGGGTTAGTTCCGTTTAGCTAGACTGCTGCCCCATGCTGGTCCCGCAGGCCGTACCAGAACATGACCGAATTCGACGGCCAAGACGCCTGCGGCTCCAACAGCTGGGTGATTGCGGACGTGGACCCCCCGCCCCGTTCCACGGACGGTCGCGAACAGCAGGAGCCCGGCTATCTCATCCACCCACTGAAGCCCTGGACGCAGTACGCCATCTTTGTCAGGACGCTGCTGTCCGCCTCTGACGAGCACCAAGTCCACGGGGCTAAGAGCAATATCATCTATGTCCGGACCAACTCCACCAGTGAGTCTGGCCTGGGGAGGGGGCGGGGGGGGGTTTGCTGGTAGAGATGTGTAGGCCTTTCTCACAGGAAGTGATGCGCGCATGCTCACGCCCATGCACATCCCACAGGAATGCTGGGATAGGTCTCTGGTCACAGTCCTCCCACTGACACATGGGCAGGCTCATGGCGCGGCTTCGCATTCCTCGGCAGGGAGGCTGTTATTTATGGGACATACGTTTCCAGGCGGTGGTGGTCAGATTGCAGCCGCGTAGCATAATCAAAGGGTCGGGACCAGAGGCCTGGTGTAACGCCCAAGCTGTGGGGGCAAGGAGAGAATTCTGACAGCCCTGGTGGGGGCGGTGTGATTCCCTGCAGAGCCCTCGGTGCCCCTGGATCCCATCTCCTCATCGAACTCCTCATCCCAGATCATATTGAAATGGAAGCCTCCCACGGACCCCAATGGAAACATCACCCACTACCTGGTGTTCTGCCAGCAGCAACCCGAAGCCAGTGACCTCTACAAGTTCGACTACTGTCAGAAGGGTAAGGGCCGGGCCCAGAGAGCCCTCGCTGGGAGGCGCCGTCGTCGCGAGCACTGCTACAGTTTGTTAGGTAGCTGTGCGTGAGCCCGCTGTCGCTAGTTCAGTTCGATCCTGACCCACGGCAGGCATGAAGCTGCCGTCGCGGGCGCCGACCCAGGAGGACCGAGAGGAGGCACAGAAGTGGAACCAGACGGAGGAGCAGGGGTCAGGGGGGCGCTGCTGCAGCTGCCCGAAGACGGAGAAGCAGCTGAAGAAGGAGGCGGAGGAGTCAGAGTACCGCAAGACTTTCGAGAACTACCTGCACAATGAGGTCTTTGAGCTCAGGTGAGGCACTCCCCCTGCTGGTAGTGAGGGGCATTGCAACCAGTTGGTTCTTCAGCATAGCTCCAAACACTATGTGCAAAAACAACAGAAAAAATACACTGGGATGGTGGGTGGTGTAATCGTACAGTTACTTGGTTACAATCGTGGTGTTTTTTTTTCCAGGCCCCCCAGGCGTCGCCGCTCCGTGGGTGGGGTGGCCAATGCCACGCTCCTGGGGCTCCCCACAGCGCCCCCCAATGGCTCTCTGCCCCATCTTCCGGATGACGAGGGTGGGGACGACGAACCAGGGAAGGTGGAGCTGTTCGTGTACTCTAAGGAGTCTGCAGTCATCTCTAACCTACGCCACTTCACCAGCTACCAGATTGAGATCCATGCCTGCAACCACCCCACGGACTCCTCCCGCTGCAGCATGGCCGCCTACGTCAGTGCCCGCACCATGCCCGAAGGTAACGGCCCCGTTCCTGCGTCAGTCGTCTGGGGCTGTGTCCTGCACTCATGGGCCCTGATGACTCTCCCGCCCTAGTCATGTGACCCGCATTGGCGTGTCCTCGGTTACCGGCCGCTGACCCGTAAGCTCAGGCGCGCGTTTGTGTCTGCGCATGATCCCTTTCAGACCGGGCTGACGACATCGTGGAGCCCGTCGCCTTCGAGGTGCTGGAGTACCAGCTCCACGAATACCAGGTGCACGTCCGCTGGCACGAGCCAGGCAGCCCCAACGGCATGATCATCCTGTACGAGGTGGTGTATAGGAGGCAGGGCGACTCGGAGGTGAGGGCACTGCCTGCCTGCCCTTGTGGCCGCATGCCAATCCCACTGTTATCCCTAGAATGCCTAACCTGCGACCCCCCCCCCCAGGACCTGCACCAGTGCGTGTCCAGGAAGAGCTACGCAGCGGACGGCGGCTGCAAGCTCCGAGTGCTGCACCCCGGCAATTACACCGTGAGGATCCGCGCCACCTCACTGGCAGGCAACGGCTCCTGGACCGAGCCGGCGCATTTCTTCGTCCGGGACATGCGTAAGGATGCATGGAGCTCAGGATTGAGGGGGGGGGCGGGTTGCTCAGGCAGGGACCAAGGCTCTGGTAGGGAGCAGGGTGTGGCTTGGAAAAGGAGGCGGAGCTCTGGTGGGGAAGAGAGCGGGACTTGGGCAAAGGGGTGAGGCTCTGCTAGGGAAGAGGGTGGGGTTTAGGCAGGGACTGGGGCTGGGGTGGGGCTCGGAGAAAGGCGATGGGGGCTTCTCTCATCACTGTGGCCGCTCCTGCAGGCGCGGACCCCTTCAGCATGGTGAAGATCGTGATCGGACCCGTCATCTGCATCATACTGCTCCTGGCTGTGGCCACCTCCGGCTTCCTGGTATTCAGAAAGAAGTAAGCCCACCCCCACCCATCCACCGCTAGTCAAACTTATAGGGTGAGCAATTCTGCCTACTGACAGGAAAACCCACTACAGGGAAAACTACAATTTAACCGCAGAAAGCAGATTCACAGGTGGAATTTTTTCACTTCTCTTTGAGTGGAGATTTCACCGGAGATTCTCAAGATAAAACCTGGCCTCCTGTTCTGCACAGACACGTGGAGTCGCACAGAAGGGAGGACCCATATTTTAAACGACCGATCTTTCCTCTGTGAGGCATGCAGGTATGACAGAAGATTTTCACATCCATGCCAGGAAAAAGAACGGCACGCAGACACCCCCGAATGCAAAGGCCAAGTCTCATTCATGGCTTCATTTATCGATGGAAATCTCCAACTGTTAAATAAGTAGCGGATTCTTCATCCAGCAAGAGAATGTACAATTAACATGACCATCAATAAGTGTCTACCAAGTCATTACTGCTTAAATGTCTCAGAAGCCTGTATAATTAACAAAATGGATCTCAGGCATATAGTGTTTCAAAGACATCCTGGCTATCTCTTAGTGCTGTCTCAGTCTGTAAAGAAGACTATACAATTCTTACCAATATAGCAGAGACTGGAAATGTTTACACTAATTTTTGTTCTGGCCAAGCCACTAATGATAGTTTTTCATATAAAAACAAATAATAATTGAATCTCTGATATAAAAAGCAAACAAATAGAAGGGGAAAACATTAAAATTTTAGTAATATCTTTTTTCCAGTGAAGGTATGACTGGACAGACATCGATTCAGATTTACGCAGGTCAAGAACAGTTTAAGGAAGTCATATGATTTACGTAGGATGTGCAGTTTTTTTCGGTCCATATCTCAGGTAAATTAAGCAGCAGCTTGGAAAACAAAAAGACGGGTCTTTAGTATTCTCAGGGGCTTAAGGGGTCAAGGTATGAAAATCAGGTAACAAGGCCCTTTCTGGGGAGTTGTCCTGGTCCACTATATATATGTCCGTCTCACTCCCCCCGTTCAGCCCCCCGGTTGGGGTTACCACTCGACGACATCAAGCCTTTTCCCTGCCCCTTGAACATCTCATTGTCAGGTGGAATTGCAGTGTCTCATTACTGCCGCCGGGATCAAGCGTGCTGGCCACGGTCGGGCCAGGATGGGGTCAGGGGTAGACGTGCGATCATGCGGGCGTCTGCCACATAGCATTTTGCCAGCAGGTCCCACCTCCGCCGGGTATCCCATTACTGTAGTGTCTAAATCCAGCCACGGGAACGGAGAGGAGGCATGGAGATGTTCTCCTATCCTTGCTACTGAAACTGGGGTAGCCAAGAATAAAACGGTTTGACAGACGCCATCATAAGGATACTGGTATTTTAAAAAATTTATAGCGACAGATGCTGCACCAGTACATGGAGCATGCCAACCAGAGGAACCCAGTAGAACCCTGAAGACCCAATAAGATGGTGGGACATCCTGGAGGAATGACGTCGCTGCAGCACCCAGGAGTCAATAATAACAATGACGTCAGATGGGCATCATCTGGGAAACCTCAGAGTGTGTGGCTTCTACACCTAGACTTCCCCTTCATTTACATCACTGCTGTACAAGTTTCGTTGTTCCATACTGATAATCTTGCATTAAAGGAACAGTCCTGTCACCAACAGTTCAGGCCTGATCATCTAACGATCCTGTATTCCCATTGGCCATTGCACACCATGGCTTGCCTCAGCCAGGGGAACGGACACCCTGCAAACCACAGACAAAGAGTGCTCAACATCTCTGAGTAATGAAAATCTGCTAGGAATGACATCAGGTGTGGAGGCTTAAGGACACACTAAACACTAAACGTTATCCAGTTTCCCCAGCATTCCCTGATCAGCGATAACATGTGTTAATGAGTGTTTACTTCACGCATGGCGGGGATCTCAAATGACCTCTCTCACCTCTGTCGGATGTAATTATGTTTGCAATGCATTATGGTTCCACTTCCTGATTAGCATGTAAAATACATGCAGATGATATATTTAATATATTATAAACAGTTGTTGTCTATCCTCAACGTAGCATCCTAGTGTATATGATGGCTTTAGTGCATTGCTTTAATCAATTAGCCTTAATCAGGATGATTTATCAGTTGAAACTGTTAAACTGAACAATAATGCTGCCTGCTTTTTGAAAGCAAGTCCCACTAGCTTCTGTTGAGACGAGGCTCAAATACAGATGTGCCCAGATCTCAGCTTGGTTTGGAGGAAAAGCCACAGACCTGTTCTACGGAGTATGTCACATCTAAAGACTGGTGTTCACCAAGTTTTCAACAGAACTTCCAAAGCAAAAAGAGATGAAGAAAATATCCTAGTTGGGATAAACACTGCTTTTCGTTTGGAAAGTAGTCACCTGCTTCATCAAATTACATCATGTCCAAGTCGATTGCTTGTTGATGCAACGATGACTGTAGAGTGCCCAAGCAGAGCACAGTCAGGGATTCTGCCCCCGCAGAATGTAGGTGTCCTGACAGGGAACCGGAGGCCAGGGAAGGAGTTTATCACACCGACACAGGTGCAGAGAGCTTACTACTTGGACTACCAGTGGAGATGAAGTAAAGCTCCAGCCTCCTGTGAAGGACAGTGGGCTTCAGGGGGGTGTGAGGCTTGCAGGGAAAGTGTGGAAGATAAGAGGTGGTTCTCCATCCCAGCATGGGGTGAAGGAACTCCTGCCATTTTGGTAGGGTGGACAGGCCAGTGTGGATCTCCCTGGATCAGAGCAACCACTGGTGGCGGTGAAGGAGAGCAGCAGGCCCTCTGGAGAAGGCAGGCCAGCTGGAGAAGGTAGGCCAGCTGGTCTGTCAATATCAGAGCAGAAAGGAACGAGACCCAGTGAACGTCGTGCAAATGCAGCACGTCCCAGTGTTACAAGGCCGCTGGCTCTCCGTGTGTGTGTGTGTGAGTGTGTGTATGTGTATGTGTGTCTGTGCAGTGGCCGGAACAACTGCACACAAAGCCCTGGGGCAAAACACCCATCCCCACCCCCACCCCACGCGCACACACACGCACGCACGCACATACACACACACACACACACACGCACGCATACGTATATGTGGCGGCACTGAAACGAGTCTTTAAAGTGTTCCTCACAAAAACTGTAAAGTTTTAGTGACTAAATTGCATTTTCTGCACCTTTTCAGACAGGAGATT
This sequence comes from Stomatorhinus walkeri, assembly GCA_026784285.1. Classification (NCBI taxonomy): domain Eukaryota; kingdom Metazoa; phylum Chordata; class Actinopteri; order Osteoglossiformes; family Mormyridae; genus Stomatorhinus; species Stomatorhinus walkeri. Next base: position 14,457,133 of record JAODUD010000043.1, read on the forward strand.
TGTTTGGCTGTGCCTACAAAATAGCGTTGTCACCAGTGTGGAGACCATCAGAGTTTTACCAAAGACAAAAAATTCACCTCCAGCTGCCTGCCCATCTCGTCCATTTCTGTTGCAACAGTTCACAGTGTACTGTCTAAGTGAACAGGGTCTAGGTTAATTAGTGTGCACGCACTGTCTTTCTCATTCTCATAATGCGTCCATGCCTCTGGGTATAGCCTATTAAAATGTCATGTAGCCTAACTTTTTATACAATTTAGACAGCATAGCATCATTAACCTACTTTAACGCATTTATTTATACAACCACATATTTCACACATTTTGATGTCAGTGATGCAGTGAAGATAGTCTCTATTTCTTGACGCCAAACCTCCCCATTAATTCGAGCTTGGGACAGGCACTGAGTTGAGCTGGTTTGCTCCCTTAAGTGGCTGGGTTAGGCTAAACAATATACATATTTATAAAGACTACTATACAACAGTCCGAAACGTGTAGTCTAACAAAACGCAGTTTAAAGAAGGTAGCCTACCTGGCAAAATTGCAAAAAAACATATTAAAAGGCCCACGGCATATAACTGGGCCATATCCAACAAAAAGCAGTTTAGCCTACCCTGCCCTTAGCTCTGCCCCTGCATGTGAGCGGGTATACCTATCCTTATGGGGACACAATGTCCCCATAGTGTGATAAATATCTG
>JAODUD010000043.1:14457926-14468739 GCA_026784285.1 Stomatorhinus walkeri
CAGGCAAGTTCCCACCCACCCTGTTCCTGACTGACTGGTGACCTCTCTCTCCCTGACAGGAGGACCGAGGGACCGACCGGACCCCTCTACGCGTCCTCCAACCCTGAGTATCTGAGCGTCAACGACGGTAAGGTGCCCCCCTGCCCCCCCCACAGGGGCCAGGCTGAGCTGCCCCCCCCAGCAGTCCCCCTGACCTGTGTCCCTGTCGCACAGTGTACGTGCCGGACGACTGGGAGGTAGCGCGGGAGAAAATCGCGCTGCTGCGGGAGCTCGGCCAGGGCTCCTTCGGCATGGTGTACGAGGGAGTCGCCAGGGACATCGTCAAGGGGGAGCCGGACACCCGCGTGGCCGTCAAGACCGTCAACGAGTCGGCCAGCCTCCGAGAGCGCATCGAGTTCCTCAATGAGGCGTCCGTCATGAAGGCCTTCAGCTGTCACCACGTGGTGAGTGGGGGAGGAGGGGTGTCCGGCACGGCAGCCCTGGGGGGGTGGGTTTCCGCGAGGCTTCTCTCCCCCCCCCGCCCCCAGATTGATCTTTCCGCTACATCTGCGCAGGTCCGCCTGCTGGGCGTGGTCTCCAAGGGACAGCCCACACTGGTGGTGATGGAGCTTATGAGTCACGGAGACCTAAAGAGTTACCTGCGCAGCTTGCGGCCTGATGCGGAGGTAGAGCACCATTCCTCATCTGGCCTGCAGGGGGCACGGTGGTTAACACTGAGTGAATGAGTAGATGACTTGTCCCATTCAGATGATGTTCTCTTTGGATCCTTCGCATAGAGGAATAGTTGAGCGTAATGCCTGAGATCATAATAGAAGCCAATGGCCCCGGTTTGGCATTTAATGTGGCCCATATCTGTATGAGTAGAACAACCCGGGCCGGCCCCCGCCCACCCTGAAGGAGATGATCCAGATGGCCGCCGAGATCGCTGACGGCATGGCCTACCTCAACGCCAAGAAGTTCGTCCATCGTGACCTGGCGGCCAGGAACTGCATGGTGGCTGAGGACTTGACGGTGAAGATTGGAGGTAGGCTGCCGACGCGGAGAGCTGCCCACGAGCTGGGGGGGGGGTCATGGTGTGTGACAGCCAGCTTTATCCCGCAGACTTCGGCATGACCAGGGACATCTACGAGACAGACTACTACCGCAAGGGGGGCAAGGGGCTGCTGCCCGTCAGGTGGATGGCGCCAGAGTCACTGAAGGACGGAGTCTTCACCGCCCACTCGGACTGCTGGTGAGGACCGCCTCGCCTCCGCTCTTTCTCCTTTCACTTTGTGTTCTTTCTCTATCTCTTTCCTCTTCCCTCCCCTCTTCATTTCTTCTTTACTTCTCTTGCTCTCCCTCCTTTTTATATACCTTTCTTTCCTTTCTCCGCATCTCTTCCCTCTTTTCTCTTTCTGTATCCGCCTTTCCTTCCCCTCTTGCCTTCTGTTCCTTTCATTCTGCCTTTTTATCTCTCTTCTTCTCTTCATTGTTCTGCCCCGTTCTCTCATTCTTTCCTCCTTTCTCTCCCTTGTTTCTTCTTTACCTCTCTGGTTCTGCCTGACTCCCTCTCCTTTCTGTATATCTTTTTCCTCCTTCCGTTCTCTCTTCCTCTCCCCATCTCTCTCTCCTTCTCTCCTTCCTGTATCCCTCTTTCCCTCGCTTTCTCCACCTTTCTCCCCTCTCTGACGTCACCGCCTAAACCCTAACCCTTGTCACCGCAGGTCCTTCGGTGTGGTGCTCTGGGAGATCAGCACGCTGGCAGAGCAGCCCTACCAGGGTCTGTCCAACGAGCAAGTACTCAAGTTTGTCATGGACGGAGGCTTCCTGGACCGGCCGGACAACTGCGCTGATCGACTGTGAGTGACACGCTTACACGTGCGCGCGCACACACGCGTGTAAGAGACAGGCAACGGGCCATACCTTCTCTGGCCCGGGGCTTCGCTCAGGACACCTCAGATTAGCTGCTCCTAGCATCCTGACATTTATGGCTGGTACAGAGCGATAAGCCACTCTAAAGAACTTGATCCAGTGCTTAGAGGGTGCTGGAAGGGCAGCTATGTCCACATTTAAATGCCTGTTAATTTATTAGTCCTTAAAGAGCTCTAACAGTTACGTACTTAGTACTTAGTGTACAGTTAAGTTCTTCCCTAGTGGCCGCTTTGATTACTGCAGCTCCGCTGTCACTTTAAGGTCCCTGATGCAGGGCTATGGCTCCCAGCGACACTGACCCCATCCCACCCCATTCAGGCATAACCTGATGCAGATGTGCTGGCAGTACAACCCCAAGCTGAGGCCCACCTTCCAGGAGGTGATCGAGATGCTGAAGGAGGACCTGCACGCCAGCTTCCAGGAGGTCTCCTTCTTCTACAGCGAGGAGAACAAGCCGCCGGACAGCGAGGACTTCGACATGGACCTGGAGAACATGGAGAGCATCCCGCTGGACCCGTCCTCGTACTCCCAGCGCGAGGGCAGCCTGGGCAGGGAGGGGGGGCCGTCGGTAGGACTGCGAGGCAGCTACGAGGAGCACGTGTCCTATACACACATGAACGGGGGCAGGAAGAACGGGCGCATCCTGTCCCTACCCAGATCCAGCCCGTCGTAACAGCTCCACCCCTCCACACATTCTCGGGCCCCACTAACCAGATCTCAGGACTCACTCGCTGTCAGCTGCCACAGGACGATGACCCCAGATGCAAGCATTTTTATATCCAGAGAAGATCATCTGCCCCCGTTTTAACTTTTGCCAAGTCTGTAAAACTGTCGGATGGATTCAACTGTGAAAGTTACTGTAGTCAGTAGGTATGGCCCCACCCCCCCAGACACGTAGCTCCCCAGCTTGGGTGAATATGATGAATTTGGATTGGCAGTGAACAGGAAGTTCGGGTTTGGGCGTTGTTCCGCTAAGCAAGGAGAACTCAGTGCGACTGCGGGACCGACCAGGTACAGCCGCAACCCACCGTCTTCGAACAAAGAGAGAGGAAGACTTCTCTAATACAGACAGTATTCCAGATTTCTCACTGATTCAGTAGCTTTTTTTGGTTATTAGTTTTTAATTTATTTACTTTTTTCGTTCTCTTTTCAGTTTGTCTGTTATGAAATTACACCTGAATATTTAAACTTTTAAGAAAATTGGACAACAGAGTCCCATGACTGACCAATAGCTGCTGCTCTATTTTTTAGTGGGTAAAAAAAGAATCATATATATATAGACGTTTTTGTACATAGATGATATTTTTAATGTTTTCATTTACAAAGCTTTACAGGTTGTAGGGATGTTTTTACATTTCTGTCTTTGATCGTTCATTTTTCTAATCCAAAACGAGGGAAAATCATACTGTTGATGCTTGTGAGCCTCTGTGTCGTGGGCGCAGTGCCCCCGCATGGCGGATCTCGGCCCTGCGACCTCGAGCGGCTGGAACTCCGTGTGTAAACCCGAGCAAGGTGTCCCGACCCAGGAGCCAAGTGTCGCGGCGTCCTTCCTGTCTGTCTCCGAGGGCCGAGTGCTCTGTACCCTCGTCGGTGTTCGCAAAGTCACGATGCTGCCGATTTGAACAATGCATCATGTTGTGTTACAGACAAGGGATGGTTTTCATTAAAGCATACCTCTGACCTTCCGCCTTCGTTTTGTTTGGTCTAAGAACTGTCCTAGCCCCCCCCCCCCCCCATTATCGGTTATAACTGTGTATAGTAATTATCAGCATCGTCTGAAATACCTCTAAATATTCTGCCGTTGGCTCCATGGGTAAACAGTTGCGTTGTATTCCGTGATCCTCTTGTTGTTTTCTGATCACCGAAAGCTAAGCGCCCCCCCCCGCCGGCTGCTTGTTGATCTGCCCCTGGATGGTACCGTCATTCTCGCTCTCAGGACCGGCGTCGCTTTCACGCACTGTGATGACACTCTTAGCGCACCAGAGGGCGCTGTGTGCAGAAACACTGCCGGGAGGCAGTAGTCCTTGTTACACGCGTCCTAATAAAAAATTAATAAAAATGTTACAAGACACGTGGGTTTCGGGGTGGCAAACTTGGGGTTCCCTTCCTCGCGTGTTTTTCGTCTCTGTGTTTGATATTAATAGATTTTACTGACCCCGGTTTTTCAAATCAAGTCTGGTCCTGAAAGTGTAGCATTTTGACCTTTTGGGATGCGGGTCTATACATACCGCTAACTAAAGCAAACGGGGACGAAAAGCAGTTTTGTTTCACCTCATATTTACGGTCCGTTTACTCGCCCTGTCGATTTCAAATGGACGCTGCTTGTAGCAGATGGTTCTTATAAGTTATATGGTCTTCTGGTGTCGGTGTTGATGTTAGTCTTGGATAGAAATTATTTCCAAAACCCGCTACTTAAATAAAACACCGCTAGATCACACTTAAGTGGGTTTTTGGACTGAAAGTAAGGCCGGGACTGAACCAGGTGACCTGGGTTCGAGGAGCAGAAGCTTCGTAGCACGTTCCGCCTGATGAGCCGAAAGCACCAGCCGCAGTTACGGCAAACAGCAGACCCGATGTAACTGGCTGGTTTTAGATCTCGGTTGAGGAACATAGATTAAATAGTGTGTTAGGTAACCTGGTCAAATGCCCAGTCATAGTTAATGTTAGATGCAGAAGACCATAACATCTTCCACACTGTTCTCGGTCATGGTTCAATGAAATATATAGGCTATATTATATAAACCATGCTGCTGCATGCCGCCTCATATAATCTGACATGGGGGGTATTTATAATCACATTTAATTAAAGTTACCAGTGTATTAACCTATAGACCAGCTGTGTCCATTACATTTCTAATGTCCATAGGCCATATTACCTAGCCTGTATTCGCCTTTAAAGATTTAAGCTTATTTGTTGTCGTCATTGGCGTTTGGGATTTAATTTACAAACCACAAATAAATGTTTAAGGAAAATGTCCCCAGTCATGTCAGTTTCCTGTAGCAGGCATTTTACTGTAATCTTGCCGTATAGAGTAAATTCAGCTCAGCGAGTTTCATCGGCCCAGGCGGGATTTCCTCCCGAAATATGACATTTCGGCAATTCGTGTCCCCGTTTCCCTGTATATGTGACATTGCTCGTTAGTTGCCCGAAGTTGGGAACGCAGAAAACATCCTAACACCCCACTGTCCCACGCAGTCGAGTGTCCGAGTCCGCGTTTACACAACCAGACCAAAGGTTTCTAGCGCCTGTGCGTGTTTCCCGAAGCAGTTCTGCTGTTTTTAATGGTTGCAATAGCTTTATTTAAATTTTCCCGTATTCTCCAAACGCTGCTCCTCTACATTTTTCGTGCACCCGTGTGCAAAATACCTCTGTTTGATTTAGGATGTATAAGTCATATTCTCTGTCTGAACCTTGTGCACAGTACTTGTCCGCCACCGAAATGTGCCATGATACGGAAACGCCAGATGATTTATTTTTCTGTTTTTGTTCTAGGTAGAGCCAAGCAGTAACATGTACGAAATGTGTGGATCCATGTTGTATGTAAATTATTCCACAGATACGTGTTTCTATTGAAAGTACGAATAAAGCTGTTGAACGTTGTGTTTCTGGTGATGCTGTCCCCCCCCTCCCCCTCCCCCCACGCTGCCTGCGGTCCTCATCGGTCCGCCTGGTCTGGATCTCGAGAGATGGCCGACAGTGTAATGCTGAATTTTTTTCCACTCGGGGGCGACACCTGCCCTACATTAAAGTCAATTTTGCAGGACGTCTGTCAATGCGCTAGATGCATGGCATAGCCTACACGTTTAAATTGTGTCCTTTTTAAAACGTGTGTTCCTTTGTATTTTGTATTTTTATCACAGTGGTGTAGAATTTGTGAGACGCTGTACCTGAATCTGGCAAAGTAGCTGTGTCATGGGCCATGCAGTCAGCTTGGGCTGTGTTTTGAAGTTTTTTTTTCTCGTTGATGTCTGTCTGTCTGTCTGTTTGTGTGTTTCCTGTGCTGTGCAGGAAATGCTCTGTGCTTTGAAACCAGTGTATTGGATTAGCATAGTTAGGTTACATCTTACACACTTACTCATCACTAAACTCACTCTAAAGGGTCTGCCTTCGACTGAAAAGTTAGACATTTCGCAAGAGGCTCTGAATTTTGTGGCTTTTGCTGTTTTTGGTTTCATTTTTATGCTGCTCTGTAGTTTGCTTGCAGCTACAACTCTTAGTATTAGCAAGAGCGAACTGTGAGTTTCAATTTGATCTGCAGATGATGACTGTGCGCAGAACATCACATACGAGCAAACAGACTAGCATTAAGTAAAATCGGTGATGTAAAGATCAATCGCCAGTTTATTTGAGGTGCAGAATGGAGCAGGTTTGTTCATGATTCTGTGTTCCCTGTGATTCTGTGTTCCTTGTGCTTCCCTGTGATTCTGTGTTCCTTGTGCTTCCGTGTAACTGTATTCCCTGTGCTTCCCTGTGACTGTGTTCCCTGTGCTTCCCTGTGACTCTGTGTTCCCTGTGCTTCCCCGTGATTCTGTGCTTCCCTGTGACTGTGTTCCCTGTGCTGCTTCCGTTACCACTGGCAGCTTCTTGTTCATGTTTGAGGAGCAGGTCCAGAGGGGAACTTCCACAAAGCAGGATGTCTCAGTTGGCTGGGTTAACTTAAGATACAAAATCCAGATCCATTCTATCCATCCATCCATCATCAAGTAAGAGTTCAGGTAAGGAGCATTCCTATTGGAGAATCATGACTTCTAGATTGAGTTAACCCAGCTCACTGGGGAATCTTGCTTAATGAAACACCCCAGGTCCTCTCAGCTGATTCATGCACGCTGGCACTGTGTGTTTTTCCTGGCCTGGAATTTTACTGCCCTCTCGCATCAGTAGCAGCAAGCACTCCAGTCACCTGAGCCAGTATGGGTGGTGATCCCGTGTGTGTCTTCGTGAAGATGTTTCCGTTTACAACAATTAACACATAACACTATAAATGTCATTACTGCACAACACAGTACAGGTTAATTACACGTATAGTTATGTACACTATTTACATTTCGCCCCAGCCCAGCGTGCCAGCCTGTATAGCGCTACGATATCATATGTTTTATCAAGTTGGTAAACTGCACCCCAGCGATGACCTATATGGTAACTCAATGTTAATATGTTTTAATTAACACATTTCATTTTAGAAATATATGCCCTACACGAACCAAGACAAAGAATTAAAAGAACAAGGACTCTCGCCATTAGACATTTAATATAGGGACATTTCTGGACTGATTTATTTTTGGTAAGCCTTAAAATCCTACAGGAGAATATACTATTAAAGCGAATAATAGTCAGGTCTATTGTACATGGACTTAATGTAGTTTAATTTCACACCAGCTGGTCTATTCTTCTATTTCCTTTTAAAACGATACCGGTGTTCAGTCGAGTTCAGCTACTTTGTCGAGTTAGGCTACCGTAGTGCCAATCGATACCAATGTGTCACGCAAAATTTGAGGGGACATCCAACCCGGTCGGCCATATTTATCTAAGGTGACCACCCCCCCAACCGGTTCAGCATCTGTCAATCGAAGAGTCTCTATACGGTACTGTTTCCCATGGTCTTATGTTTTAAACCAGTGCTTGAACTTGTGAAAATCAGATTCTGGTACTCCCCTTGTTAGTCAGTACCAAGTACTAGTACTCCCCTTGTAATTCGGTATTAGGTGTTGGTACTCCCTTCGTTATTCAGTACCAGGAGATACTGAGAGGTGCCGGTACTCAGAAGAGAAAAACAAAGGTACTGGTACTGCGTACTAGTGAGTATCGATCCATTTCAAGCATTGTTTTTAACCCACTGCGCCCTAACAGGCAAATACTCGAGGAAGGGCAGTGTGGGGAAGGACTCTAAATCGCTGCGTGTAGCGGTGTGTGAAGTTCGGCTTCCCTTTATGCACAGAAAGTTAAAAAATGCGGTGACCCCGCCCAGAGCTGTGCAAATAAGCCCTGAGCTGACGGGTGAGCTGCAGTTATATAGCAGAAAACGGTCTTTGGCTGTAAATTGAGCGGAAATTCTGTGTGAATTATAGATTTTTCGCAAACTCGGCTTCGTTGCGTCGTATCCAGGATGGAATGAGCAGGTGCTTAGCTGGAACGCAAGGGACGAGATGATGCTGGAGCGGCTTGCAGCGCAGAGCAGCGCGGAGGAAAGGCACCAAAGGCCAAGTACTGGCTGCAACCGCGGCTCTGCGGAGCGCTTCGCAGACATGCTGTAGCACCGCAGCCCTTTTCTGCACGCCAGCCTAAGGACGACCGCCCCCCCCTCCCTCCCCGGCGCCCCTGTCAAAGACCACCGATCATTAACACCAGGTATGTTTGCACGATTATGCCTATCTGCGTACTGCTTCATGCCTTATTGAATGCACCCTGCCACCTGTGAGATCGTGAAAGCGCTTTTGTGAGACCGTGTGGCAAAAATCGGATGCCATTTATTAGAACATTTTGTGCCCGACTGCTTCTGCAAAATGGGCGGAGGGCCGCCCGGCAGATCGGAAGCATCTCTATTCTGGTATGACTAGTTTGTAACCGCAAGCTGTTACGCTTACTGTTACTTTATTTGATACGGGGCCATTTTCCAGCGTCGGTGTCAGATCTTTGCTCCTTGGTGCCAATTTCCTTCTGGAGAAAAGAGCAATGTACTGGTGCTTTCTGACAATCTTCACAGTTCATATTCATTCCCAAAATCAAGAAACGCATCATTTAGGTAAATCAGGTTTCCGCTAACTCCGCTACCCACCGTACTCCTCTGCCTCCCCCTCCCAGCACTCTTCATCCAATCAATCTCCCCTTTCCCACCTCCCAGTCCCATCCCTGGCTCCGCCTTCCCCTGTCCCCCTCATGTAAATGCCAGGCTGGGCTCTGTCTCCTCTCACTGCTCTCCCCAGCACGGATCCTGCTTCTCCATGGCCGACTCACCCTTGAATAACTCTTGGCCTCTGTTTTCCAAGCTCTGGATGAAGCGATGGTCCTTCAAAAGAGGTAGAGGGTCACCGTCTCCGGCAGCTTCCGTCCAACGCCGATGAGTTCCTCCACTATCCCGTGTACCTGCGCCTCTAGGAACCCCGCTGTCTGCGCTTTCGATGACACTTTGTGCAGACTGAAGGTCAACTTCACTTCCATCTTCCGTGGCTCTCGATCCTCCGCGTTTTAGGAGTTCTTCCGCTGCAACCCTCATGCCTCTTTCCCCTACGTTATGGATTGCCTTCCCGGCGTCTGGTTGCTCTTTTAAGGGATGAGTGATATATTAAGCAGCTGGACCTTTATTTCAAACAGTCTGCCACTGCTGGGACTTAAAATAAGTCTCGTCGAATAAATAAGATCTTGTGAAAAATGTAAACAAGGCTTGTCCGAAGGCTGCACAGGAGTCCGCTATTTTCTGGGTTTCTCATTTGTCTTGATTGGGGATTGTAAAGTTTCGCTAGGGGTCCCAGCTGATGGGATATGACCTGGCAGTCATGTGCGGGCATTCCTGGCACTGCCCAGGGCTTCGGGCACATGCCAGAGGGACGAATATTTATGGAAAACTTCAGGAAGTGACCTGAAACGCTCCAAAACGCCTCCTCCATTCGCCCGTTCCCGCCGGCCGTGATCAGGGTAGAATCCTAGGCGTCTTTCTCTTCTATTGCGGGAGTGCTGGAGATTCTCCTTTGTCCACAGACACTCCGGATGATCGGCAGCTGTAACCGAGGCCTGATCTCGGCATTCCGCATACGCGTTCATCCAGGCTGTCACACAGAGGAAGGGAAAGTCTCCCCCCTTGGGTTGTACTATTTGCACTGTTTTTTAACGTGGTGGATATCTCAGCGTTTTTGCAGATCGTTTACTAATCGCGAGACGTCCACACCTTCCCTATGCGGGAACGCAGTCCTATCCAGTGAGGCAGACAGGTCCCACGTCCGGCGGAGGGCCGTAAAAGGGTGTCTCCTGGAGCGATGCGGACCCGGGCTGTTGGGACGAGGCGCCTTCGTCTACACAGTGGGAGCCCCCCCCTCGCCCCGCCCCCCGCCCGTTTATTTTCATTGGCAGCAGTCTGGTCTCTGTCTTGCTGGGGCTTCTCTGAGCAATACTGATGTACTTCACTGCCTCGCACGAAAACGGGCCTGCCTGTGTGACAGAGGGCAGGCGTGATGATAACTTAATTGCCTCACTGGGCACCCTTCCTCGTTAAAGTGCTGAGGCTGAGGAGTATTGGGTTGAGGAAAACTGAATAAAAACAGGAAATGACCTGGCAGGAAGGACAGCCTAAAGCTGGGGGGGTGGCTGAGTACTTGCAAATGATGATAAATATGACGTAGGGGGTTTGTAAACAGAGCAGAGAGCAAATTGCACCCAGAGTGGGTGGTCACACCCCCTCCCCTATGAGGAACAAGGCTCTGTGCTGTTTCAGACACAAATCACCAAAATGAGGAAGTAGTTGTTACCTCATAGCTGAAAAGGAGATCTGCTGTCGGGCAGCCTTGGCGGGCGGCGCGGGCTTCGAGTGCGCTGCCCCACAGTCTGACCGCAGAGTACACCTCGCTCTTCTCACAGGTCAGGTGCATCGTTCTATTTGGGAGAGAGTGACCACTGTGAGATCCGAGATCTTAGCTAAGGGATCACGGGGATCTCGTCAGCAGCTGCTTCAGGATCGCAGCTGGGGGGTTTGTGGGATCTTGCCGATATTTCGCTGCTTCCAGCTCTGAAGTGTTCGCCGGTCTCGCCTTGGCAGCGTCCGACTCGAAGCCGTGCGTCCGGCAGCGGGCCAGCGAATCAGAGGTGGGCTGCTCCTCTCCCTCGTACCCGTCACCCCCCCACATCAGTAATGATGTCTTCTACAGCACCACTCCTGAGGAAATGGTAAGGGGGGGGGGGGGGTTAATAAAGGGG
>JAODUD010000043.1:14501356-14521246 GCA_026784285.1 Stomatorhinus walkeri
CCTACACACCAGTCACTTGACGAGTCAATCTGCCCAAAGCTCGATCGGCGCCTAGACAACATACAACTGCTTCAGAACCGTTTCCAGCAAACTTTATGTACAGTATAATAGCATGAGAAGTATTGCTTCTTTTGAATTGCTTTAAAACGCACGCAGAAATAAATGACGACACAGCCAGTACCGACATCTAAAGCCGAACTTATCGTGCTATATTCCGTTTCATTAAAGCATCCTGGAAAGGTCATTTAAAAAGCTTTATATGCTTGGCGATTATCATACAGCATTAAAATATTTATATGACGAGAAATAGCTCTTCGCAAAGATTTTAAACTATACCGGTTATACAGTTTATAGGCACATAGCTAATAAACGGCCAAATTCCCTAAGTTACTATCCATGCTCAACAACACCCGTATAAACATCTTTATTTTTAATGGTAAAATTATATTTTTAGGGACAATTTTTAACCTTTTTCTGTCACGAAGGATTCATAGGTCATTGGGGCAAAGCCTAGAGTAGGTCGCTCTAGAACTGGAGAATCATATACCGATCATGCCTTCACAGATTGGCGAGCTGACACGACAACCAGCTTCACCCATCTTGTGAATATTTAATAGTCAGAAACAGACCGGAAGTGCAGCCTGAAGCAGCGCGGATCATGACAGGTCGTTAAGGCAAGATATGTAACGCGGCATGGTGAAAAGTTTGCGTACTTTCACTGTCTGAGGGTCAGTTCCCGAATATCTTTTAAGTCTCAAATAACGTATCACCTGTCCGAGGTGCATAGGACACAGGCATTTACAGGAGGTTTATCAGTTTTATGCTAGGTCAAATCCTTCCGGAAGTTTCTACAGACTGAATCTCCCAAGTTACAGACATGAAATACGCTGGAGATACATTCTTCTTAATATATAAATGTGCAGTTTGTCCATGTGGGACAAGGGACATCTTCTGAATTTACAGAACCAGGCACAGAATGCGACGTTCCATTTATGCGATACTGTATCTCTGGTCTCTCAGCCAAGCGTTTGAAAAGCACACAGCATAAAGCCTTAAGCTTGTGACTGAACTGTTTCTCTACATGCAGAGAACATACCTTAAAGGTTACAAGCAGAAGAGATTTATCTTGGCTCAAAGCCACACCACAATTTCATCCAACAGAACCTACTTTTACTTGGGGTTAAGTTTTACGAGCTACAGGCAGAACAGTCAGTGGGTTTATCATAAAAGACTTCTACTGAAAACACAAGTTTTATGCTAGGTCAAATCCTTCCGGAAGTTTCTTCTCCAAGCCCACTGTCAGGCCCCAAAGGAGCCTCTGCACCAGAAGCGGCAGGCCCCAGGCCGGCCCCAAGAGCCGAGCCCCGTTGTCTCCCCTAGGCTGCAGGTCATGTCCGCCTCAGTCAAACCAACTGGATGCACAACAGATGTGTACATATCCTGCAGGCATGCAAGAAGGTATCTCTACTGATTTGGGGATAACGTAAGGTCAATCTTAACTAGTGTGACTAACCTGGCCCCACAGTAACATTACCAAGGCTATCTTTAAGTCATATGTGTAACTGCAAAGTAGAGATCCACAAAGGAATTAAAGCGAGCTACCCATACGGGGCTGATGCCTTTACAGTAAATAATTCTGGAAAGGTCCATCTGATGCAAATGTTACCTATGAGATTAACTTACTAAACTTACTAAAGCTACTCAAACACTGTCTGAGTACATCTCGCTCACCTTAAGGTGTGCTCCTGCTAGGGAAGCCAGGTAATGTTACTGAGTGGCCAGTGCCTCCAGACTGACAGATCCCCCGACCAATCCCCACAGAGAAGTAGGTCACGTGATCAGTGCAAATCTTCCAATTACTCACATACATTGTTATAGTGGTTGGAACATTATGGTTAAAAAAAAACAGGGGACGCACAAAAGTTGGGGCCTTTCTGTTCACACAAAACTTGAGAGACAATTGAGGGCATATATAGAAATCAGGAGGGGGCAACGGGAGGTGTATTTGGGGTTTAGGGTGTCCTGACAGGGTCAGAGGTCACAGATTCTGGCAGCACTGCAGCTTGTTGCCTCTCTGTCCATCACTGGTGGGGGGCACGCTGATGTCCACCACATTGTTGCCGGGAGACTCGTCGTGGGCCATGCGGTCGGCGATCTGCTTCTGTGAGACGATGCGGTAGATCTCTGCAGGAGGAAGCACGCGGCTGATGACTACTGACGCGCAGAGGTGGCCCTAACACACGTATGCCCACCCCACAGCGTGGCACCAACATTCAAGGCAAGCGTGCATCTATACCTGTGAGGATATTTTTAAACGCCTCCTCTACATTGGTTGAGTCCAGGGCGGACGTTTCGATGAATGAGAGATTATTCTTCTCTGCAGGTGAGAGAGAGAGAAAGAAGAGAGCGATTGTTTATTCTGACTCGAGGGGTTCAGCCTGAGATAACTGTGATCAGTACTGGAAACAAGCCCCACAGAGCTTGGTGTTGAGCTGCAGAAAGGCTAGAGAGCCAGGAGTGGATCTCAAACTGATCTCAAACTGTGAACCTGCGGGGCTCAGTACCTGCGAAGGCCCGCGCCTCATCCGTGGGCACGGCCCGTAGGTGGCGCAGGTCGCTCTTGTTGCCCACCAGCATGATGACGATGTTGTTGTCTGCGTGGTCACGCAGCTCCTTCAGCCAGCGTTCCACGTTCTCGTAGGTCAGGTGCTTGGCGATGTCGTACACCAACAGGGCCCCCACTGCTCCGCGGTAGTACCTGACACAAGGACGTGGAGAAGAGTCACACGGGGAAGGACATCTGTCCCTTCCAGTAACCAGACAACACAGGTGTGCCACCTTACTGGTACACAGTGCCTGCCTGAGCGGAAGCCAGGTGTCCCAGGAACGCGACTTCCCCCATCTGAGGAGCCTCCATCCCAAACTCACGCTGAGGTAATGGCTCTGTAGCGCTCCTGCCCGGCCGTGTCCCAGATCTGAGCCTTTATCGTCTTGCTGTCCACCTGGATGCTGCGTGTGGCAAACTCCACCCCGATGGTGCTCTTGCTCTCCAGGTTGAACTCGTTCCGCGTGAAACGGGACAGCAGGTTGCTTTTCCCCACGCCCGAGTCCCCGATCAGAACCACTGCCGGCAACAGAAAACTCGATCACATCACAGCTAGCACACGAAAAGTCCATTCAGGAAATATCAGACGTGATGGAGAAAGTCAGCTGCTGTTTTATATTGTCTCCAAATGTTTATCTTGACACAGAGAGATGAGATTGTATTTGCAAATCATGCTACTGTAAAGAACTACACTGGACTGATAAAACTCCAGAAGGTGACCCTTCTCATAAAATAGAAACACAAGCCAGTGACTATAACCATGGATATGCAGCAGACAGTCACAGCTAAAATTTCCTTCTCAAATCCAACTTAATAGCAATTCCTTGCACAACTTCAATTTATAGTTCTTTTAACATGATTTAGAGGGCTGTGTCACCATAGCTAAATGACCTTAAAATGACTTCACCACGACTTTTTAAAGATCTCATACTGAGCCACAAAAGATTTTCTGAATCGAATTTTGAAAGTAGCTTCAGCTAAAATGCCAAGCGGGAGTTGATTTGCAAAAAGTCTTAACGTGACAGCTAGTGTTCAACTCTGATGCACTTTGCTGTCGGATGTTTGCTTTCATCTTGAGGAAAGTGAAGAAGCAGCCCACAGCCTCACATGTACGAAAGCCTTCATCGTCAAGGTCATATTTAACTGCATTTAGGTCGATAAAGTTATAGAACAGCTGAGCGGGTCTGTACCACTGTCAGTGGATTGTGCATGCATAATTCATCCCTTTCTTTCTAAAAACCTATTACATACAGCTCAGAACACAAGTTAGCTTAAACAGATTCTCTGAAAACAATGCAGAATGTGTTTTTGTTTCCGAAGTGTTCTCGTTGGGTTTGCACTGCCTCTGATCTTCAGGGAAGCTGAAAATCTTACCAGATCTAATTGAACGAGTGGTTATTGCAAACAGACGTCTGTTAAATCGTTTGGAATCCATGCAAACAGCTAAACTGAGCAGGAACACTGATGTCATATAAAAAAGGGTGACCTTTGAGATGGGCTGTGAGAGATTATCTCTAATGCCCTCAACCACACAGCGCAGCGGGTGCATCTCCACGGAGAACATAAGTTTGTATGTTCTCCTCCTGCTTGCATCGATCTCATCTGGGCAATCTAGTTTCCACCCACAGTCCAAAGACGGGTAATTCAGGTTAATTGGTGACTTTTAATTGCCTGCTGTGTGTGACTGGTATGCTTACCCTGCCTTACCTTGTTCATTTCCTGCACAGGATCACCATTAGGATACACACGTCCGAACTACAGACATCATCATGTGGCTTATTGATAAACCGTACTCTCATTACCAAGGGCAATTGGATGACTCCGATTTTCCCCAGCGATCTGGTGACCCAGAAAGTCCGGAGTTTGTGGATAATCACAGCTCATATATTTGAAACTCAAACATGAAATACAAACAACTGCGGGGGTTAGTGACAGGGATGCATGGGTTGTGCTGCTCAAGTACTTAGGGGTTCACAAAGAAAAACAAAACCCAAGAAAACTTTTTAAGTACGATTCCACATAAAAACAATATAGCCAATGTATCACTTTAAAGGGTGAAATCTCCCTTTACTTGTACACCATATAGCAAACCAAAGAAGGTTAATTAGGAAGTTAAATAAAAATGTTTACCTTTTTAAACATTCCATGAGTTTAATAGATAAGAATCAAGTGTTTAAGTATATCTACTCACTGACAATCTCAAGGGCAGTGAAAGCAGGACTCTGGGACAGGGAGTCATGCCCCCGCCCCCCCCAACCGAGTACGCCTTTACCGATTCAGAGAGCAGGAGGCAGTAAGGACACATCCTGGAGCGGATATGCGGGCCCACACCCACACACTGCTGATCTTACAGGGGCCAAGTACTGATCCCCCACCTCCGGCCCCTTCATGAGGAGGAGACCTTGCAGTAATTTATGTACATGTCCGCACGGCCGCCCTTCCTTCTATGTAGTGAAATTACCGGGGGGGGGGTGTTGTTAAATGGTAGCAACTTCCCTTTTTTTTACACACGCATCTAAGCTACAATAAAAATCGATGACGACCACTAGTTACTGCGGACTGAGCCTTATCCCCAAACAGCCGACCAGATCCATCCAGCCGTGCACCGCGGTTAGCTTAGCCGCCGAGTTCGTCGAACCGCATATTTATTACCTTAACCGCTAACAACACACACACACACACACACACACACACACACACACACACAGTGCCCCTGGACCGCAGGCAAACACCTCTCCACGTACAGGCTGTAATAAACGCCGGCATCCGTAGTAACATAAAATTACTTGAATAAAGCAGCACTTTCCGCTGTGGCTCCGGCCGGCCACTGCGCTGGTTAGCGTTAGCCGCAGCGCTAACGGTCCCTGAACACAGTATCTCACCCCGGCCCATACTGACAGCGCATCTCTTACCTTTGAATAAATAATCGTATTCATCGTCCCGAGTTCCCATCTTTGACACACTAGTGTCTTACGTATATTTATATAAATATTGCTGCTAACGTGTGTCGCTAGTGTTTACTTTGCCTAGAGAGGTCGAAATTCCTCCCTTCAGCTGGCAGGAAATAAAAACGGATGCCTTTGCCTTCAGGGGCATGTGACATGAGTGACACCTCGGTAGACCAATCGGAACCGCTTTCTGAGTTACTGGGGGAGAATTCGACGAATCAGTTGCCAATTCTTTTTGAAGAATGCCAATGAAAACTTGACAATTAGTTAGTGAGGTGCGTGAACTAACTTAGATACATAATAATAAATAAAACCGGCCGTGTTGCACAGACCAAAGTGACTTAACTGGCGTTCGGACGTCGTTTGGGGTTAATATGTAGCAGAAAGTGTGTGACATGGTTCTTATGATTAACTTATGAAACCAATGGACAAGCAGCAGTTTTAGAACAACATGGAACAACAAAATACTGTGCGTATAATACCATATAATAAAATAATATAGCAATGGTACCTATAAATCATTAAAGCAAAAATATGGCTAAATAAAATATAAACATATGTAATATTAAATTAATAAAATAAATCTGGAAAGTATTGTTCTGACCAGGTTATTTATGAATGTGGGGTATCGGAAGTTGCTGGATCACAGAGGAGGAGAAAATGTTCTTAAAAGCAGTTGTTGTCCATCCTGTCTATGGTGTACTTAAGGCCTATATCCAGCGTAGGTTCCAAACCCCCCACCAGGATAAGTGGTTATGTGATGGATGGATTAAGGAGAAACTACATCCCCATGGTTCAAGTTCATCTTTAAAGAATTTATTGCAATGGTTTCATATGATCTCTAGTTTTGACCCTCATCAGAGCTCTCTGCAGTGAAGTTTGGGGCAACTCTTCTGGCGCTATTCCACTGCCATCAAGATGCGAGCCATACCCAAGCCGTACCCGAGCCATACCCACACGGTACCCGCGCTAACATGGCACTGTTTATTTGCAGGGCCGGAAGCATGACTAGATCGAGCTGATTGTGCCACAACTATCTGATACTTGTGTTTATGTCGACATGCATAGAATATCTGAAGGAAAAAAAAGGCATGTTCTATATATCATTCATTATTAGTAGTATCACACATCACAATGTATTGATGCATTCCCAGTAACTCAGAACTTAAATTTGCAACTTCCCACATATAAAAATGCTATAAGACATCTGAATGTAATGGATTCGTAATGCAAATTTATGCATTTAAGGCACTAGCATTCGATACTAACATGACGCAACGATGCTCACATGCTAGTGGAAATTAGCACATAATAAATAATGATGTACACCGTCTAAAAAGTAGATAAGAGTATCTTTGGTTTTACAGCACTCTTGCTCTCCAAACCTGGCAAACCCTCTTCTCTTTTGGAGCCCTTCAGGTTTCCCATCTTATTGTTGGACAATGCAAGTTTTCGGTCAAGCATCTTGCATTTGTATCTATATACCATAAGACACTTTTCCTGTGTTGCAACCTTGTCCTCCATAGCCACAAGACTTGGCCCTTTCCTTGGTGGAGTTCTACCTTTTTCTAGAGAGGCAGCATATGTCTGGAATGAACTCAGAGTTGGTTCAAGACACTGACCATTGATCATGGCCTCTCTGAAACAATGTCTGAAATATTGAACGGATGCAGCCTCAACGTTGTTTTTGGATGATGTGAGGCTCCATTCAAGCATCTTGCCCTTATTATTTGAGGCATTGAATCTTGATGCAGCAAGTCCACTTTGTCCTCTGAGGCCCCAAGACACTTGAGGGACTGAATCTTGCAGTTGGTCTTTGTGTTTACATCTGTACCTGATGTAACTATATGGTATAGCTGGTAATTCTGTCATCATGGCTGGTAATTCTGTCATCATGGCTGGTAATTTGCTCATCATGAAGTACTTCAAAAGGCTAGTCATGGAGCACATAGGCGCTACGCTTCATCCTCACACAATGCTCTCCAGTTCCCCTCACATCCCAACCATCCTACTGATGATGTCATATCCTTCGCTCTATGCCTGACCCTTTCCCACCTGACCTCCTATGAGGACTCCTGTGTAAGAATGCTGTAAGTTGTCTTCAGTTCAGCATTCAATACTATCAGCCTTCAGAAGCTGACACAGAAGCTCAGGCTGTCGGGTTTCAACACCCCTCTGTGTAACTAGATCCTGGACTTCCTGGCTGAGTGACCAGAGGAGGTCCACTTGGGTAACATCTCCAGCACCACCATGCTGGGCACAGTTAGCCCCCAAGGCTGCATGCTAACCCCGTTTATACTCACCCTGCTGGCTAATCACCGTGCTGCCCAGCACATTACAAATCACATCGTCAAGTTTACTGATAACACAACAACAGTGGGTCTAATCATCGACGATCTTGAGTGTGCATACCGATTAGAGGTGGAACAGCTCATGGACCGGAGCAGCAGCAGCAATCTGTCTCTCAATGTGGAGCAAACGAAAGAGATGATCTAGGAGATATCTAGGTTGTCCACTCCGCGTTGACCATCGAGGGATCTGCAGTGGAGATAGTCAGGAGCGCCAAATCTCTTGGAGTACAACTGACCAAAGTGTTCACCTGAACTGTCAACACTATCATTGTCAAGGATGGACAACGGCCTCCCCAGTTCCTGAGACAGCTGCAGAATGCAACCATTGCACCAGGGCACCTGCAGTCCCTGCATGTATAGCACATACAGCAGAGTAAATCACCAGGACCTCTTTGCCCTGCACCAAAGACACTTTCAACAAACACTAGACGTGCAAAGCCTCTACCATCACAGAAGACCCCTGCTCTCCTTCCCAAGAACTCTCTGTTCTGTCAGGTTCAACAATCGGCTGTCAGGATATCCATCTTACTGCGCACCCATTCCTGTCAACACTCACCCCCCCTGTGCTCCCCCAGTCACTTTAACTTATCATTTATCTATTTAATGATTTCTTCTAAATTTATTCCAGCATTTTATGCTGCTGTATTTATTGTTTACACACCGGCTGCACTTTGTATTTTAATAGCCCCTACCCCCCCCCCCCCCCACACTGTTCTGTGTTTTGCATGTTAAGTACTGTGAAACCCTCCATTTGTCAGTTGCTGTTTGTCGTTGTTGTTCCTCTGTATGACAATAAAGGCCGCTTGACCAAATTGCATCTGACACAGACGGCGATTTTGCTGCTAGTCCTGTAGCGATGCTCACAGAGCAGCAGGGGGAGCCACTTCATCGCGCTGCTTTTCCTGACAGCGGCACGCAGCTAGTCCATTTAAATGCTGCTTTGCTGTCGTCCCTGGCATCTGCATTTTCCCCGTGCTTGGAGGGTGACGCGGTCATAGAATTACACAGGACATCAGCCACGGAGCATCTAGACTTTCCTCCCCCATTCTTTCACTATTAGTGAACAACAAATAAATACACACACACACACACACGAACACAGTGTCAAAAAGATCAGGGGACCTGGCTGGAGAACCTCAACATGACACAGGCAGTCCATAGACAGACGTGCTGTGTGTGGACAGACGTTGTCTTGTTGAAAGACTGTACTAGGATGTTGTCCCATTAGGGATAAGACATGCAGACACAGGATGTCAGTGACGTAGCGCTGTGCCATCAGGGTACCCCGATTCACTACCAGAGATGACCTGAAGTCATACCCTATGGCTCTCCAAACCATGATGCCAGGAGTAACACCGGTGTGTCTCTCCACACCATTGGCAGGATTGGTCCTCTCCCCTCGGGGTGTTGTGTGGAGTACAATACCTGCATCCGGATGGCAGGTGCAGATGCCATGGCATTCTGTAATGCTTGGCGCACAATGTGACGATTCTCTTGGTATGGTCTGTCTTGGCCAACTGGAACCTTCACGACATGTGTGGGCGCCCTCACATGCTCATTGGTTCCAACGTTAGGTGACTCTGACATCTGCATGCCTCACATGCTGGGCAGTTGCATGATACGACCATCTGGCCATATGCAAACCCACAATGCGACCCCTATCAAACTCCATGCTGGTAATGCTATATAATGCATCTACGAGGCATCCTCTGTGTCTGGTGACTAAACGCGCCAGCTCCTTGTAGATTGAATCATTTACGTACCCACTGTTCGTCTGCACATTTAACAGATTATATCAAAATCGTACCATTACTTCTGGGTGCTTAAATATTTTTGTCACTAAGTGTACATTGCCTGAAATTTCAGATACGAAATCTGAAACAGCTGTTCTGACATATCATTCTACCCATCGAATCATTCTAACTAAGGGCTATTCTGCATGTGCATCAATTACATCAATTATAGCTTTGGTGTTTCTCGCAACAAGACCGTAAAATTCTTGCTCCACGTTCGGGTATTGCTCATTGTTTTTAAGGTGAAACAGGAGAACCAATTTTGGGTTTTCTTCCAAGGTCTAAATCTTTCCTTCAGAGACCTCAAAGCTTGCGTACGTGCTGGTCTAAACATCACTGAAGTCCTACTCTACGTTTTCAGCATGGTCACACGTCTGGCCTCGGACATGTGCCGTGATTATTTAACCTTCTTTGGCTCCCCTGTCGGAGCCTCCATCTTGCACAGGAGGCACAGGCAGTCTGCTGAGATCAGGGCAGCCTCTGGGTTTGCCTGTATCCAAGGGCAGCCACATCTGGATTATGAACATAACGAGGGCTAACAGCGGGATCACAATGTCAATAACAGCGCGGCTTTAACCTTAAGTATGATCTTCTGTTTTGAAGAAGCATTTTAAGCTGCTACTAGAAGGCCCCTCTATCACCATGCTTCTGTTGAAGCTCAGCTTCTTGAGTAAGTCAAGAAGGGAGCAGGACATTGCACAGTTCATTGAATACTCTCTCCACAAAATCCAAAAAAAGCATATCTTGGTGTCATGGCGCACACGGAGCAGCAGGGGGAGCCCCCACGCAGCAGGCAGCGTCGTTTTAAATACTGGCCTTAGACGCCTTGGCCGGTCTCGGCCAGAAAGTGGCTTTGCTGCATTTTGGCACAGGAACGTCATCTGCACTATTTTCCATGCTCAGAGGGTGATGTGCTAATTCTGAGCTGGGTTTGAGGATTATCGGTGTCACAGACTTCTGCATGACATTAGCCGCGCCATATTTTGATTTTTCTTTTCTTTTTTTCCCCCATGCCTTTCTTTTATTCGACCTGGACACTGAAGTGAGATTGCAGTTTGCATCATCAATTGCACTTAGCCATGTCGTTAGTTTGAAAATTGCAGTTAGCGTGTTAAAAATGCATGGTTACGGGGTTTCCTGTGCACCGGTGTCTGAAATGACCTGCTCTGTATGTTTAGATGGCTGGTGTCTGCGGTTGATATGGGTAATTTTTCCATCTTCTTTTAGAGATAAGTAATCAGATACATAATAATGAATAATGTTCCTTACTGCTGCCTGGGGCTGTCCTCTGGCCCACATTGAAACGTGACAGATGCTTGGGTCGCCGGGCCCCACCGGCGTGTGTGTGTGTGTGTGCTGTGTTTTTGCACACGGTACTGCGAGGGATGGAGGAGACCGCCCTCGTTCAGTGATGTGGCATAGCGGATTACTGCACTTCGACGCCGAATGCCGTCTGATCCGTTGACACGCTTCCGAGGAGCGGCGAATCGGCAGCGCTCTCTCCTTGGGGCTCATGAATAAGTAATTAGATGGAAATTAAGCCCAGCGGGATAATTATGCGGCGCACAGTTTAGGAATGCACCCAAATAAATACGTCATATGTACCTGAAAGCATTTTAACACACGGGGATCTGTAACATCAGTCTGGTTTCTCAGAACTGATTGGTTGATCATACTGAGGTCAGTCCATCAGCATCTGTCTGGCTCTGCTCTTCACCGCCTGGTCATTTGAAGGCCACACTAAACCAGATGGTTACATCCAGCTGTAGGATTCATATCTGCCAAAACCCTTCCGAGCCTCCCCGCCTTGTGCCACTTATATCTGTATTTGACTTTTTTAGAATCCCTTTCCGAGTTGATTTACAAACTTTTTCCTTAATTAGATTTTTGCGAAACCATTGCTCCCTTTTAACTCCAAGGGCCATTCCTCAGGTCTTCAGAGATATATCCCAGAAGCACCCCCTCCCATCTCCAGGTATAAAGGGCTAACAGATGTGCCTAGTTGGGGTGGGGGGGTATGAAGATGCAGGTAGGTCAGTTTAATGGATGGGAGGAGGTGAGGATCTGCTGCAGCCTTATCAGGAGGAAGCAGGTGCATTGATTTATTTGGGAGGTGTGTGGGGGGGGGAGGATATTTAATGACTGGGCAGCAGAGAGCTGTGAGAGGCATTGAGATAAGAGGGAGCTCACGGGGGGGGGGGGGGGGCTCAGGTGGAGTGTTCGATAGGTGTGCAGAATCAAAGCATCCTGGGGGGGACTCAGTGGGACTTGGTGTCCTGACTGTACAGCACCCCCTCCAGGAGCGGCTGGGGAAGGGGGCACTAAGCTAAGGGGGATTCCCCCCCCCCACTTTCCAGTGGATGTGAGCTTGGTCGCTTCTGAATCGGCTTTGATCAGCGCCAGGCTCTGATCCCCGCAGCAGAGTCGAAGGGACTCCTATTGGAGACAGCTCTGTTTCTGCGTGTGCCTGGGAAGCAGCCCTGTCTGTGAGAGCTTATGAAATTATGGGATGGCGGGACTTATCCACTGGGCCCGTCTGAGTCTCACGAAGCTCTGACTGGATGACTGTTTCGGGTGGTTTCTCATTGGGTATTTACGCTGGTGTTACCATGACAGTGCTGCTACTTCATTTGTTTTCACGCTGATTTTGTTTCTCTTACAGGTGCTTATTGTTTCATAAGCAGTTCACTTGCACTGGCATTGATGTTCTGATTGGGCTGTGAGTTCCAATTCCAAGCTTAGGATCCACCCTTGTGGTCACAGTGCTGAGAGATGGTGTAATTATGAGACTCCTCCCACTGGTTGGTTCAGCCCAGTAGGAAGTGAGCTGGAACATGTCACATGTCATCAGTCCCTATTAAGGTCACTTAACTGTTTTCTGATATGGAACACAAATGGTTGCACCAGTCAATCACGCAGGTTCTGATCATGGGGCCAGCTTCCCAAAACAGCATTTGTTTCTTACTGGAAAACTTGTTGAATTTAAGGTAACCCAGTTTAAGTGGCTTTTATCTTCATTCAATTACATTTTTTGCCCAGACTACCTTAAATCTGACAAGTTATCCGGCTAAGCAAGAGATCCTGCTTTGTGAAACAGGCCTCAAGTCCTAGAAGCCAGAGTTTCTGGAAGCTGCATGGGGCGGCTCTGGTTTGTGTAGTTAGTGCATGAATTAGCAGGCAGGCGAGTGGGGGCGCACAGGCAGTCCGCAGAGAGCTCCCATTGGCTGGCGGCTGCATGGACACCCCTACGCCGCTAACGCGATTAATCGCTCCTCAGCGGTGCGTGGTTCTGCTGAGTAATAGTCAAAGAGGAAGCTCTTTATCTCACTACTGCAGGCGTGTGGAGCTGCCCCCCCTCCCCCCCACCAGAACCAGGCACGTGGGACACGGGAGACCCCGTGTGTGCTACACACAATTTCATATTAGCATGTGTGACATTTGCCTTGCATCTTGGTCTAAATATAGGAAATACACACGGACTGTAATTATGCACAGACCTTGAAATGTTAATTCACAGAAACTGTTCGTATTTGTAGTGTAGTAGGGATACATATCGAACGTATTGTTGTCACTGCCCGGACTGAGTTAAAACATTTGTTGATTTTCACAACAAAAAAAGACACTCGAAGGACACAGTCCATCCTCCATGACAGATTCACCACCTTTTGCTCACAGAGATGATTGGACAGCGCTCACTGGGCCGTCTAAATAAGCTACTTCTGGTTCAGGGTAAGGTCACAGCGACCTTGCTCAGATCCATGATGGCGTACAGTGCAGGCACGTGTATGTAAGTGACATATTTCTTGGTAGCACTGTTACTTCACACTCCTGTGTTGTGGGTTTGGTTCTCGCCCTTGGCTCAGTGTGGAGCTGATATCTTCACCTTGTGTTTATTTGCTTTCTCCATGTTTCTGTGTCCGGTTTCTTTTGCAGGATGGACCTGCTGGAATGGCAGTGCTATCACGCCGGGGACTCAAGCGATGATTTTTTGTACATTATCGCTCAGCTCTCGCTGCAGAGTTAGTGTTTCGGGTTGATTTCACCGTCGTGCTTCATAGTTCCCTGATGTCGCGAGCTTCTCGTAGACGCATCCTTTGAAGTCTGGAGGTGTCCAGCCACCCCCCCCCCATGGAAACTCTCTAGATTTCCCCTCCCTGGGTGTTCAGAGGGGAGGGTGGACGGGCCGTATCACTGAAGGTTATGTTAACATGTTTAACCCTAACGTCCCAGACGCTCGGGGGCCACGGGCTGCGAATCGTGCCTGGTGCTGGAGGTTCAGAAGCCCGACGTGAAGCCTCTCATGCCAGAGAGGGCTATTTTCTCCTTCCTCCTGTTGCCTCTCCTAGTTTCTCTTCTCCCTCCTATTTTCCATCCTCCTGTTTTCCATCGCAGCACGGAGGAGGATGCCACGCCCCTCGGGCGTCTCGCTGAGCCTGTGACGGCTGGATCAAAGTGAATCCTCGTGATCTTGTTTTCCAGCTCCTGTCTGAAAGCCCTTCTGGGGACTCTCCTCCTCCAACCCTGCCCCCCCCCTCCCCGCCGGCGACGGTGTTCCTGTCACAGTGATGTGGGCCGCAGCATGGGGGACTTTGGGGGTGAGTGGGGGGGCGGGAGCAGGAGCCTGATAGTTCCCCGCCCCTTCATAGGTCGGTGGGCAGCATTCGCCTCTGCATTCTGTCACCTCTGCTCAGTTAAAGCGGGGGGCTCTTATGTCACCTCCCTGCCGTCTGTCACTTGGTGTCGGCTAGGTATTCCGGGCAGCCCTAACCACGTTCTCCGCATCTCCGCATCCGATGCGTTCTAGGGGGCAGCTTACGGGTCTCCCGGGCTCCTTCGCGTCTCTGCTGTTTTTATACAAAAACATCACTTGGTGGATCAATGGATGAGAAGCAGCGGGAACGTGTGGCTCCTGATGTAACTGGGTCTCACCCAGAATCCCCGTCTGGGACGGTCCTGGCGGTGTGTGTGGCCGTCAATGGGTTCACCCTCCGATCTGGCACGACAGAGTGGGAGGGGGGGCACCTTGTAGCAGAGCACAGCATGTACTGTTTTGATTGGGGTGGGGGGCCGTTGGCTGTACCTGCCTCGCAGTTTGGCTCATGGCAATAACATGCTTCGTTGGTACTGCCGGCAGACGCAGACACCCCCACTGAGTAGGCAGATGGCAGAAATGCCCTCCCCCCCCCATGGCCGGGGATGAGAGATTGGGAGTGGGATACAGATGGTTGCGTCATGGATGCAAGCGAAGGCTGCAGCACGCGAGCTTTCTTTGGTTGGAAGGGTTTGGGGGGGGTACTCTACTCTGTACCGTGGCGCACTGTCCCCAGCTGGGGGGGGCTCCACTCTGGGAGGCTTCGCTCTGGCCTGGTCTCTCTGAGAGCGGACGAAGGGCTGGTACTTAAAAGCACTCATTAATGTGCCCTTTGCTACTTACAGTCACTGTCTTTGACGTCGTCCCTCATTAACTCACCTTCTCTCGTTGACATGGGCGCCGGCCCCACCATCCACGGACAGTCAGCAAGGACCGGATGCCATTTCAGGCCTGTAGGGTCAGAGTGGAGCACTATCGGCTAGTCGGCGCTCAAACCCGCGTAAAACACCACCTGCTCTCCGGTTGGGGGGTGGAGGGTGGGCTCTAGTACCGACCTGCCCACATTGCTATGTATCTCAGAATAGGCCACCGTGTGAGGCTCGCGACCCCCAATCCGACGGCCAGCCAAGGCTTTGGGAGAAACCAGGCGTGTAAGGAAGTGTTACGGGGGGCAGTGACTGCGCTGTGAAAGCAGACGGGCTCAGCATGCAAATTATACAAGCCCTAATAACTTCGTTATACAAGCTGAGAGGAGGGCGGGGCTTGGGCCGGGAGGGGGTGGGTGACCTAGTCCGTTTGCTCTAGAATCTTCTAGTTGAAAGGCTTGTAGAAGATGATTTTTCTCGTGCGACGTTTTCTTTCATGTGCTGTTGTCTCATTCAGGAATGTTCCAGATACGCGATAACATATACAGTATGGGGGGGGGGGGGGAGATGCTGGGCTCTGTTGCTTGGGAAATCAGTACATTCTCTGCTGTGGGGGGGGCGGATTTAGGGGATGTCGGCAGGGATCATGGGTGACGTTGTGCCGTATAGGTCATCGGCGAGGACAGCTTTCAGACTAGAAGTGTGACATCACTGGCGTCCTCTTATGGGTCTCGGAGCCCGGTGCAGCTCGGGTGGACCCGTCTGACCTCTGACTTTTCTGCCATCCGCACGCCGTGGGTACGCAAAGCCGACGGTGCCGCTCCTTGGGGGGCGATGCCCGCGGCGATGGCGGCTGCTTAACGCCTGAAGCGGTGCGGCGGAGAAGCGAACGCCTGTCTTCTTTCCCGCCTTTTGTTCCACCTTCCTCTTCTACATTCTGTTGCTTCCCCCCTGTCTCTGCCTGTCTGATGGCTGCGTGGTTTTCAGTGTGTCCTGGGCTGGTGGCTCGTGCCGCTGTGATTTTGTTAAATCCGAGGCAGGGGGGGGGGGTGGTGGTGGTGTTTGGTGTGTACTAAGCTTTGACAGCCCCTCCCCCCGACTGCTGTGGCTGATTTTTTTATTTTTTTTTTCTCCCTTCACTTCCCTCCTGTGTCCTTGGCCTTTTTTTCTGGGGTGTTATATAATGGTGTGGGTAGAGGCAGTGCAGCAGGGTGAACGATGCACGAGCACTCGGTGCAAAGAAGACGCGTGCGGCGTAAATGCAGCAAGCACACAACATGCAGTAAACGGCACGCAGAAATGTGGCAGTGTCATATGTATGCGTGTGCGTGTGCGTGTGCGCGTGAGTGTTCCACAGTTCATCATGACTCTCTCGTACAGTAGACCCCGCCACAAGCTTCTCCTTGTCTTTCTTTTCCCTTGGCCTCCCTGCGTCACATGAATCTGACACCTGGATCAGAAGAAAATAATAGGACCATTTTTTTTCCATATAATTCCGGCCCCCAGAGCTGCGCAGATATATATTTGTATTCCAAGACATTCTCTGCATGTGGTCGTGCTCCTGTCCCGAGGTCACATCGCACCTCTTAATGACTAATTGGTGTTGTCTCTCACCCCGGAAGACCACAGTAAGCAGAGTGCTCCTCTCCGACGGCTCCTCGAGGCTGACGTTCGGGTCTGATTGGAGTGACTGCAGGTGACTGATGGAGGCGCAAGGATTGGCCCAGTGCCTTCAGGAGGACGCCTGCTTTTCAAGGTCTCATTTGAAGAGCTGGAGAATCACGGACCTTTGGGCAGAGGGGTAGGACTGAGGTGACTTACCTTAAGTGTGTGGTACGGGCATGACATATTTGGATAGCATCCACATCAAAGAAATCACTTTCTGATCAGTCACACNNNCCCCCCCGAAATTCACACATGAAGACGATGACCTGAATCTTTGCTGCAGGCACCTGTATGTTCATTTCATTAGATTATGTGATGGTCCTGGTGTTTGTGAATCTACTGGTTATACGTTTCTCAGTCACCAAAGCTTGTAATTAATTATAAACTATTCAGTAGCAACTGTGATTGGCCCCAGGTCTGCTGTGGGTTCTGTGTTTGTCCCGCCAGGATGTGTCTCATCCCACAGCTGCGTGCTGCACTCAGGCTAAGGGAACGTGTGTAAAAACAGGAGCATGTGTAAATGGGGAGGGGTGTAGCCTCACTTTCAGTCAAACTTCGTTTCCCATCAGTGGATGGAAGTTTACAGTCGCACAGTGGCACGGTGTGAAATTCAGGTGGCGGCGACATTCCTGGAGGGAATAAAATGTCACCTTCTACTATATTTATCGTCCCAGTGTTGCACTTTTGCCATGAGCCCTAAAGCCTCCCACCTGCTTGGTGGGCTGGGCTGTGAAGAGGCAGCTCAGAGCAAGAGGCAGATACAGCAGCAAGAGAGCGGCTCCGGAGCGCGGCGGATTGCAAGCGGCTACGGCGTCGACTCCCGCGGGCTCTGAACTCACGCCACCTCGGGCGCCGCCGACTGCTGGGGTGCTGAGCGAGAAGCACGACCTGGGGAGGGGGGCAGTCAGAGAGCAGGGGCGGGGGGTCTCCTGCCTTCTGGCTGTAAGTGGATGAAGAGGGCTGCAGGAGCGGGAAGGAAGACGTGCGGCAAGAGGGAAACTTTAGGGGGGCATTCAGGAAGCCAGCGGGACCCCGGGGGCTGAGTGACACACCAGTCACGCCGATGAGGAACACCCCCCAGCCAGGCTTCAGCCCAGGGTGAGTGCTCACTCCATGGGGGGGGATGAATGGGGTGCGCATCCTTCAGCTGGCTGTCTGTTGGACCCTACGTGTGTCTCGGAGACCGCAAACGGCAGCTCTGCCAGCCCACCTGTGCGTTTGATCTCCTCTCGCTTGCCTGGGTTGACACTTCTGAGCGAACTGGGAGACGCTGTACTGGGAGACGCTGTATGCTCGGTGTCTGTCGTTCACACTGATCTTGCAGATATGTGCTGGTGCTGCTCCCCCATCACTTTCCCTCCATTTCTCCCCCCATTTATCTCTCTCTCTCTCTCTCTCTGTTGAGCCTTACAGTAACCATATTGTAGTTGGAACCCTGGGGTGGTGTGCGTGTATGTGTATGTGCATGTGGAGGGGGGGCGCAGATGGAGTACCTCCCTTGATCCTGGCCCCCCGGTTCTGTCAGTGGACCCCCCCCCCCCGTGTTTACCTTTCATTCCTAAGGGCTGTGCGGCTCCGCTGTCTTCCTCGTTCCGCTGTCTTCATGCGTCCGCTGAAGCTGGTCCGCGGCCCTCCTGACTCTTTGCTTAGTCGCCCCCCCCCGCCTTGGTCTTTATCTTTTGGTTCTCGCTGCAGCCCATTTGAAATCTCAACTCTGTCTGTCCCTGATGTTTTTTTGTGAGGCACGGAGATCAGAGAGAGTTGAGGAAAGAGGATTTATGAGGGCACATCCTCTTATTCCTTTAGCGTCTCCGTCCCCTAGGGGGGCAACCCCTATTGGCTGGGAAACTGCTACTTTTTGGAAATTATGCCTGGGGCAAAATGGAGACAGAAGACAGAACGGTTAATGGTTAGTGTCGGGAGGATGATGCACTCAGAGCTGAATTCTCGGGGTGATTTGTGCTGTGGGATTGACGGGGGGCAGAAGCTGCTGTGGTGCAAATTGGGGGTGGTCATAGCTACTCTCATGGACAAAGGACCCCCCACCCCAGACCCCAAGGGTAGAAACAGGGCAAAACGGGAGGTGTAGAAGCTGCTGGCTGTACGTCAGGACGCTCTGCGGGGGCAATGCTCAGCTGTGATTTTCCACTGCATGTGGGATTTTGGGGGTGACTGAGCAGCTCCCCGCCTGACGTTTATCCCACTGGTCTGACCGACGAAATGCGCCCCATCGTCCCGTCCTAGTACCTAACCCTTCTCCTACCGGTTTGGATTTTTTCTAGCTGGTTCTTCTCCAGTCCCTCTCCCACATGACCCTGGAATTGACTGGACAGACTGCTGTGGATGCCACCTGCCGGTGTGGGGGGGGATTATGGGTCCCATGGAGTGGGTGCTGGGGCGTCCTAAATGACGTCTTTGAACTTAGGGCCTCTTACGTTACACCTCTCCCCCTTGTGAGCGGCCCCCATGTTTGTGCATCAGCCATCTCATTAATAATGAAATTTGGTTAACGATCAACTAGTCAAACAAGCAACTGGGTGGTTGTACTACTCCGCTACACCAGGAGGGAGATTGGGATGGGGTGTTTGATTACTGTCACATGACCTGCTGCGAGTCGAGACCCTTGAAAAGGTTTTGAATATTTAATGGGTGCTGGAAATAGACAGGCTGCTCACAGACCACCTCCCAGCTGGCCCGGCTGGCTGTTCCAGTTACACAGACCCCTGACCTCCACGCCCCTGGCGGTCCCTCGGGTGAATTTAGCGCTAACTGGTTCGGAAGGGAAGAGGGACTGTACATGCAGTGGGTTTTGCACCCGTTATATGTGGAGGCAATCTGAGAGTGGCCGACTGGGAAGGGGCAGTCGAGTGTGAGCTCCTACCCAGGTGGGGGGGTCTTCACAGACAGTGTGGGTGGAATGAAGAGTTTGCCAGGAGCCCGGTCAGAGCAACACAGTGATAGACGGAGAGGGGCATGGAGTGATGGAGACAGAGAAGGGGAGAGAGAGATGGAGGAGGAGAGATGGAGAGAAACAGGAGAAGGCAGAGAGAGATGGAGACAGAGGAGGGGAG
>JAODUD010000043.1:14540304-14551676 GCA_026784285.1 Stomatorhinus walkeri
GCTGAATCTACCTGGGGTCTAGGAGGACCCCATGGCATTGGATCTGGCCAGCCGGAGTGGGACCCTGCTGCAAAGGGGTCAGTTAGCAACACCTGTCCGTGTTTGTCTTCTCCACATATACATACAATGTCCCATGTCTGTTGTTTGAGTCAGTCACCCTGTCCATGTTATTGTTGGACTAACTTCTAATTTTTATTTTTGGTTTGACCATCAAAGTGCTTTACATGTAGTATATGCACAACAAAAAAAACAAGAGTATCAAGGCATAGGTTCTGCTATGCCTGTGGTACGAATTACCCGCATCAGTGTTAGAGGGAGGAACTGAAAGAAAGCAAACGAACAGAACTAATAGTTAGAAAGGTGGTCGTTTATCACTCACCTCCCTCATGTGGTTATCAGTGTGGTTTCCTCATGTTTTTCTTCATAGTTCGTCTGTAATTTGAGGCGTTCCGATTGAACTCGCCCGTGTGACTTGGCACTAATTGCCTGTTGTGGGAGTGGCGCGTGCGGACGGGGCGCCGGAGCGCCACCTTGTGTGACGACCATTTAAGGCAGTTGTCGTTGGCACTCAGTTAAGTTGTTGTATTTTCGTTTTTATATTTGGCCACTGAGCACAGATTTCTCCTGTACACAGGATATCTAATGTATTTTCTTTGGAAAAAAAAAAACACTTTCATGTGTTCTTTGGTAAACAGCTGTCTGGAAATGCTCTTGGAAAATATCGATATCCCTTTAGGATTCGCAAAAGAAACATGGACTTGTTGGAAAGGCGCACTGCCTTGGCGCGGTGGATTGGTCTTATTCAGGATTAACAGCCAACACCCACAACTGCAGGCAGGAAAGGGGGCAGATTAGGGCGTTGATCCCAGGCTTGGGGGGGATACGTGGTCTGCAGGTGGCCCCAAAACACGGAGTTGCCGAAACCTGGAGGACAGCATTAGGACAAAATGGGCCATTTCTTTGTGGCCAGGTGGAGAACCCGGGTCAAATATTGCACGTCACCATACCGTTAGTCCGCTTCTCCAGCTGCTGCAAAACTTCATTGGACTTCATTTTATTATACGTAGATCTTTATCAGCAGGCGATCTTGCACATCCCGTCTCTTCTTCAGAAGCGTATACTGTTTATAAACGAAGTGTAAAGTGTGTGCTGTCGTTTTGAAATCAGCTTAAACCTAAACCAGTGACACAGGCGCGGGTCGAATACAGATGAAGCGCGCATGAAACCGGCAGGATGATCGCCTCGCTTCTTTGTAAAGCCTTCGGTTTGTTGTGCCCTTTAAAAACAAGTTTAAATCTGCATTATTACCTGTGATGATTGTGCCTAACGTCTTGAAGACGATATATGTACGTGTGAATGACGCTTGGGGAGCAGTGCGCATGAGCGCAAAAGACGCAGCGCTGCTGCCTATAAATCGCAGTTTGGGCCAGACACCCGAGCACGAGGCGGTGCCTGCCGAGTTTTAGTTTGAACAAAATGTAGCGTATGAAATGGTGCTTTATATGTCGGCATCAAATCGTGGTTTTTGCGGTAGTGTGTAACCCAGCTCCCGGAGCATAGATAAGGAGGTACCCTTGAGTTGGCACACACGGTGAGTTGGGTAGTCTCGATGCTCTCAGTCCAGAAAGGCTGCACCACTTCTCCTTTCGGCTCGGCAGGTGGCACTGTTTGTATAGAACTGACCATTGGCATCTTTTTCCTAACCGTCTCGTCATCGTGCAGAGCATAGACACTTGTGATGTCTCGGGATAAAACCTCCGATCAGAAAGAGAAACGGATGTTATAAAGCAAAACATATACGCCGACTAGGTTGATCCATCTGACTCATAGATCCACTGATCCATCCTGTTTCTGCATTGATCAGTGCACCTTTTGTTCTGTTGCTTGGGAGGAGTGTGCTCCAGTTGTTGGTTTTACTTCACCTGCAGTCCACCTTCAGTCTGAGGTCCACCTTGGTCATTGGTCACATTTTCAATTGTTTTTGGGTATCCTCACATAAAAATGTCACAACGAGCGCCTGATGGTCAAGTGTGTGGGAGCGATTGGCGACGGGGGCAGGAGATGGCCAGGGACCATGGTGATGTCAGAAGCAGAGGGTTTGAGCTGAACCTAAGCGCACGAGGGGGTGTGATCTGCTCATGGTTTTGTTGCATTTGCTTGTTTCCTAACAGTCCATCACTGAGAACTGAGAAGCCACAGTGAAGCATGCTGAGAGGCCTCCAGGAACCTGGGCGGAGCTCTGCCCCATGTCCCTGTCACAGCCCCGCCACCTCCGCACCCACCCTCAGGCTTTGGAGAAGGTGGGAGCTGAGGTGCCGGGCTGGGCGGGGCTGGCGCTGTGCTCGTCTTGCCAGCGGTCCACGCAGCGACGCCGGGCGTTCATGAAGAAATTGCTGACGGTGTTGAGTTCCAGGCCCAGCTGCTGGGAGATGGTGATCTGCATTTCCTTGGAGGGCCGCTTGTTCTCCTTGAAGATGGCGATGAGTGTGCGCCGCTGCAGGTCCGTGAAGACCAGCCGCTGCTTCTTGGGACCCAGGCTGCGGTCCTTGTGCTGGTCCTGCTCCTTCCGCTTGCAAGCTGGGCAGTTTTGGGAATGGAGAGTTTGTCCGTTAGCCAGTTACAGGGTAAGGGTTATGGTCAACACCCCACAAGGTACAAGTTAGGGAGACATACGCTTAAGGATGTACTAGAAGAGCCCTACTTTTGAGGAGACAGATGGGACACGTCTTGCGCTTGTATTTATTTGATTTCATCTTTCTATAAGCTCTCCCCACCTTTAGGGGGCAGTCGTCTATCATGTGAGTAGATACAGAGTGCTGTCTTTGATTTCCGCCTCCTGATGAGGGTCAGGGATGGGCTAAAAGAAGAGGTGGAGACTGCATGGGGGAGGGGGCTGCAGACCACCCACCTACATGGTCTGTAATTGGGAATGAGAGAGACTGGGGGGGGGTAGAGGGAGTCATGCACTAGGGAAGTGGGCTCTGGGAGTGGCATGAAATCTTGGCAACGTCAGATAGAGTCAGTGTCATCAAAGGTTCTTTTGGGTTCTAGCCCTGGTTGGAGGATTAAGACCAAATCGTGTTTAATATCACTATCCATGCTCCCGCTCGTGTTTAGCTCCTAAGAGAGGGAAGGAGAGAGATAGATTAAGGGAGAGGAGATGAAGAGAGGGAATGAATGGGATTGAAGAATGGGAATGAAGAGAGGGAACGGGGGGCGAGTGTGAGGACAGGCACAGCCAGGAGGTGAGCTGATGCGTGAATGAACCTCAGTCTATGAGCATCGTGGACTGAAAGGCAGAGCTGCAGAGCTGCAGAGCTGTAGAGCTGAAGCCAGTGGGCTGCACATGCTGCCCTCAAACCCCGCCTTTGTTCCTCTTCGTGCCCATCGCTCACTCTAATGTGACTCTTTCCCTTTCTCTCCATCCTTCTCTCCGTCTGTCAAACCTACCCCCCCCCCCCATCTCTCAGCATGTGGCTGCTGGGCTGCCTGTGGCTGGGGGGCGGGGGGGGGGGGGATGCTGTTGCCATGTGGATAATTACAGCATGCCAGAGCTCATCGATCCCTCCACCCACCCCCCCATAGTCAAATATGTTTACCGCTGCTTCCATGATAGCCCCCCCCCCCCGCCTACTCTACACATCCATAATTTTCATATCCACCCCCTACATTCCACACGTATGGAGAGTGCAGCACGCAGATGCAAAACCTGCCTGGGTCATGTATGAAGCTGATGCATGTTCATAGCCAAACAGCAGTAACGTGTGTTTTGGGTCTGTAGGATTTCCAGCAGAGACTGTGCATTCAGAACCATCTATTGATGTAGTGGTGCTTGTATTTGGCACCTTTGACTCACTTTCTGGGGGGATCTGGGAGAGCTGGTCAAACACAAGGTTCTGAAAACTCAATACTCATTCAGGACTGATTCAGAGAATTCAATACTAAATCAGGACTGATTCGGAGTCTTCAATACTTATTCAGAACTGATCCCAAGTCTTCGGTACCAAATCAAGACTAACCTAAGTCCCTCGTACTGCGCATTACCCCCACAGCAACACAGGCTAGTTTTTAGACATACCTCGATGACAGAAAATATGTGACAGTATTTTCTGTGTTTCCTGTAGAAAACAGAAAGAGAATCAATGGGAGAATGCTGTGAAAGGCAGCGTGCTTTGACCAAATAGCTGGTGTGTTTTAAATTCTGTTGCGATATGGCCGACAGTTAATTTTGAAATGCCTCTCTAATAATGTGTGTCGTTTCAACTGTTCCACATCCTTGTCTTATTTTTACTCGCACTGCACTTCCACTATTCGCCTACGGGTGTCACCCCAACGCCTTCGTCTCCCGAAGCGCGCGATCAATAGCGATCGACCGGCTGGGGATGGGGGCCCTGATTACTGAACCACGTGTGCCGCGGAAAGCAGGAGGGAGTGGGGGAGAGGGAGAGGGGAAAAAATCGATCATTGCAGCTTTTAGTGCTCTAGCAGAGGCCGCGGAGCATGGCCACGCGGCACACAGGCATGCACATCCGATCGCAGACACCAGCCAGTGACGGAAAGATTGCTCAGTCCAACATGTCCCTCTTCAGATAAGAATTCCCATGTTAACGTTAAATAACTCCAAAATAAACAGATGTCAATTTCTCTCTCTGATTCAGGCTGCTGTTTCTTTGTCGTATTTTTGTTATTCTTGTGATGATTGAGAATGCATGCATCCTTTCTGGTCGTAATCAAACGAAAGGTCTGTTTGGAAGCCTGGTTTTGAGAGCCTATTCCTTCAATCTGTTTCAGACATGAAATAAAGAACAACAGTCAGATTCCAAACCCATAACCTGCCCCATAACCAGGTCCCATAACCTGCCAGGCTCTGAGCCTAATTCCGGAGGTTTACTCATGGGTTCCAATCAATGGTTGTTATGGTGCATGTGG
This sequence comes from Stomatorhinus walkeri, assembly GCA_026784285.1. Classification (NCBI taxonomy): domain Eukaryota; kingdom Metazoa; phylum Chordata; class Actinopteri; order Osteoglossiformes; family Mormyridae; genus Stomatorhinus; species Stomatorhinus walkeri. The sequence goes on from JAODUD010000043.1 coordinate 14,545,234, forward strand.
CTCAGTGAGTATGACTACTCAGTACTCAGAACAACTCAGTACTCGTAATGACTCAGCACTAAGAACGGATCAGTTCCCCAGTCTGACTCGGCCCCACCCACACCCACTCCTGAGGGGTGTTCCACAAGAGCAGGACTTCTCAGTTAGTTGGGTTACCTTAAGCTAGAAGTCATGATTGTCCAATAGCAATGCTCCTTACCTAAACTCCTATTGGATAATCATGAGAGAATTAACCCAGCGAACTGAGAAATCCTGCTTTGTGGAACACCTCTCCGGTCGACAAGAGACCGCGCACGACACGGCAGATCCACGCCAAGGACATGGTGAACAGAACCAGCAGGACCTGGATGAAAAAGCTGAGAGACTGGATCATTTTCAGAGATTAAAGCCCTTTAACCTGACGTGTTAAAGATTTACTGCTTTGTACCACAAGCCCTGTTCCGGCTATCTGACTTTCCACCAATCCACGCATCTTCAGCAGAGAAAATGACGCAAGTTATTTCTGATTCTGTTCATTTCTAACCCCTGCTTTGATTACAGTGGGAACCCTGTGCCCCTGCCCCAATTGCAGCCATAACCTCGTTTAAGGTTCCCAGTACAGTGCTGTCATCACACACAGGCACCTGGGTCCTCCGCGCGTCTCAGCCTCCTGCACGGCTCCTTTGTTTTGTCATTGTTGTTGCTGGGTTTTTTTCCCCCAGTCGTTTTAATTTGCTTACAGATTGATAGTCCTGCTATCGATTGACCTGCACTTTAAAACCATTTTGTGGAACATTTATTCAATTCGGTGTGCAGCAGCATGCCAAGCTGGCTCAGAGTAAGTACTCCCCTCCACTCCGCGCTGCTTAATGTAATGAGGGAGAATTGCTGCTAATATAGTGATAATTTAATACATATTGTCTGTTTCCCCGCATCTAGGCAGCTTCCAGGCGTTTCACTACTCCCCTGACACAGCCGTGCCTTTTTCCGTCCTTGAGGACCTCAGGCGTTCAGGAACATCATTAGGGACCATGTGGAGTGTTTGGTGCATCATTAGACATCATGCAGTGAATGTGAGGTGTGTCCTTAGCCTGATCTCTGTGCTGAGGTCTGTCTTTACTACCAGATCTCTATGCTGAGATCTGTCTTCACTGCCTGGTCTCTGTGCTGCATTCTCTGTGGTTCTGCTGCAGCGCCCGACTGTAGGCCCTCAAGTAAAGTAAACAGATACTCGCTCACCACCAGAGCAGAAGGAAATACCTGGATTTATTTTCAGGGGAGTCCATTGTCACACAGAGATGACAGAGTGCAATAGTGAGCTGGGACAGAGCTGGCACAGCTGTGGCCAACAGTGGAGGTCTGCTGTGCTCTGCCAAGCTGTGGGAAAAATATACTGCCAGTCCTCAGATTATAAATAAATAAATGGCAAATAAAGTATTATTTCACTTCTGGAGCCTTGGACAACAGGGTCGGGGCTCAGGGTCCAAGCGGCAAGTGAGACCCAGAACCTTAAGAGTGATTCTACGTTTCAAAATGAAAGCAGCCATTGGCTTTTTTGGTCTTTGTCAGTGGTAAACAGATTATAAACATCCCTTCTACGTTAGCAGATGCATTTGCCATTTCTAAATCCCTGTTTATTTTGCCTGAGATAGAAGATCGTGTTTAAACTAAACGCAGACTTATCACAGTCTGGAAAAGTTCATTACAGGCAGTTACACATTGAATAAAATATATCTGTATAATCAACGCCTTTGCAAGGACGTGAATAATAAAGGAAACCGGACAGCTGGAGATCAAAGGATGGGTTTTTAATGGGCTGCATCTGATATGTAGGGTGCTGATGGAGGTGGAGAGTCACAGCACGCGCTCTGGGGCATCACAGCAGTGACAGATGTGGAGTCACAGTGTGGACAAACATGGAGAATCTCAGAGTGCATGCATGATGTAAGACAGAGTCACAAGATGTGCACAGACAGTATGGAGAGAATGCATTCGGAGTGTGTATGTCTGGATAGATGTGGACAGACTTGGAGAGTCTCATTGTGAACAGGGCTAGTGTTTGAGACCTATGAGCTCATGAGTTCCATATATGACTCATTATCGTTCTTTGCTCTGGAACTTTCTTTTTCACTGGCACGTGCAAAAACATCTCTCTGTCAGTCCTCACACACCATAGGGCTCGGATGAGGCGATGTGTCCCCCTGAAGAAAGAAACTGGCTTTAGGCATAATCCCAGTTAAGAATCCCAGTTCAAATTCACCCCCGTTCACATTGTTGATTTTTAACACAATTATGATAGTATGGAAGAAGGAAACAGAACAAAAATCCAAATTCCTTAGTTGATAAGAATTAACAAATAACTGTTGTTTTTCGCATCTTAAGAGTCGTTTCCTAATTGGACAGTGTCGCTGAATGTTCGTAACAAAATGTATTTTTGTCAGACAAAACGCGGGGCCGCAGCGTTTTTTGCAAACGCAGTTTATCTTCTAGTTGGAATTAATGAGTTATTAATTCCGGATTGTTTTGAGCGTGTGAAAACTGCCTCGACGCTCAAGCCGGAGGTGTGTGCGCCGCCTGGTCTGACACGGGAGAAATTAGAAAGGGGGCGAGAATCGATAACTAACCGCGCCGCGCAGCCGACCGGTCTGCCCGTGATCGATGCGCCGATGCGGGGGCGATCTGATATCTGGTGCGGCACAACGTACCCTCTCCCGCACAGGCCGGGCTACTGCGGGTAAGAAACAAAGCATGTCAGCCACTCTTCCCGGCCACCCCTTCGGTTAATGAGCACAAATTGATAGGCACGCACACACAGACGCACTTAGGCACAGGGGGGGGGGCGAGGCGACGGCTTTCTTTAAATCAGTTAACCTTTAAATCAGCTTTTATTTAAATTACCCCTCAATGCCAGTCAACATCGGAAGTCAGCATAATTTTAAAACTACAATAAAAGTTTACACGACTACCGTGTCCAGCTTTAATTATCCCCAGCACATGTTGATAGCTGGTAGCCTGTGTGACACGCGTAGTTTCCCAGCCGCTAAGATTAATTTTTATGAAACGTGTTAATGCAAATGTACAGCAGGCACCGGTGTTAGTACTCAACGCGGCCATAAATCCGTTACTTCGCCCTAATGATCCGCATTACTAACAACACAACTACTATGAATACTGACTACAAATGTTCATTATTCACCGAGATTGCCCTGGAGTTCGGATTCTTCCCAATAACGCTGAGAGTTGCATTTAACGTTAACGCACGCTTCTGCTGTAGAAAACCTATAGATGATCTGTTGCGGTATTTTTGTATTCCCTCATTAGATAGGTCTAAGTTAACAGGTGTTTACCATGTTTGGGACGGCAAAGTGAAAGCCGTTATTTTCTACTACCTTCACCCTGAAAGTCTTTGAAGACTTTTAACGCGCAGGCATTAACTAACGACTAGTAGGTGATTAAAAAGATAAACCGTACGGCGAGCTTATAGAACTGCGAGCCCGGCCGCAGCTCCCATTTTAAGTTGGGGCAGAAACGCGGAATAAGGAGCAGAAGGGGAAATGTGTCTTAATATGAAGTCAATATTGGCATGTCCTAATTAGAAATTGAATGTTAATTCGTGGCGCATCTCTCCCTTGCACTTTTAGTCAGAAGAAATACCCACGCGTCTGCCGTCATTTTCAGTACCTGTGATAGAGAACTCGTCACACTGTCTTAAGTCTTTATTTCGAGCTGCATTTGTTTTGTTGAATGCTCACTATATGATCTACAAGATGACCTGCGGTATATTTCGCATGGTTAATTAAACTGAGTATTACCTTTTAATATTTTCGGTGGCTTTGTAAAATGTAGCCCAAAGCAGAGATTTCACCGCGATCGATCACCACACGGTAAACCTTTTTTTCGCGTGTATAGAGACGGACACTAAGCTCGCTTATGCTGATGTTTTTCGCCAGATGCGGATCTGCCTGTCGCCTGGGTATATTCAAGTTTATGTCGCGCTGTGTATTACAGTTAAAGTTAATAACAGGATGCGCTGTGGTTGCTGGGATTTAATTCTTTTTATTTGCCCTTTAACGTGCCTAGGCTGTAATTTGAAAACAGGCATTGTAAACAAGGAGCACTGCTATTAAAATGTTACTCCAAGAAGCTTGTACTTTTAAAACTCTCCGGGATCTTACTGTGGATGTGCTATTCCGATTTATTTATTTATTTATTTTAAACAAACGTCTTTTTGCAGTGTAAACTAGGTCTACTGGGTTACAAGGTGTGAAATTAACAGCGAGTTCAGTTTTTAAACGATTTTTGTTAATGTAGTTCAGTTAAACGGATCAGGAGGATCCCGTTTTCAAAAGTGTACTGAAACCCGCTATGTAAATTCACATTTAAATAGAAATTCGCTTAGAAGAAAGGAGAGATTCTACTGCTTCAACAGAAATATTCATTTACTTTATGTTATTTAATCGAGGTTTTAATGCTGTTTGTTTTCTTAATACTGACCTGGTGAACGCTCTAAATATCCGTTTGTGTTATTCAGTACGATAGTGTTCAATGAGGTGTTTATTTTTACGCATACACTGCTACAATTACACTTACGATCTCTACGAGAGGCTGAGACGGACAATATTTTGGTTTTATTTTTGAGTCATGCGGGAATGGAAGGAAATATTCATGGTTGCCGGTATGGACTGATGTCTTAAGTTTCACAATTTTTGAGGGTTCGACGTATTTTTTTATGTTTGCACCAGAACAAAAGGCGCCAAAACAGACATCTGATGCCCCCACTGCTGCGCCTACTGCCGGGAACTGCGACTGTGATTTAGGGGAAGAGGGAAGAAACAGGTCCCTCTGTGGATAAATAGGCCTATTACCGCACGAAGGGTCGCCACTGTTATCAGTATTATAATAATAATAATAATCAATAATAATAATAATAAGAACAACAACAAATATTGCGATAGGCCTACATTTAACAGATGTATATTTTGTGTTTTAAATGGACCATTTTGCGTTATTTACATTTCCTTTGCAATGTATTATTTAATGTTTCGCGTCATATATATAAATCCACAGTTCCAAAGCTGGCACGAACACGGCTGGTACAGGGAGTGTTGGGTCTGTGCTAAAGGAGATGTTCATACCCCCCCCCCCCCCAGTACACTCCTGGCTGCGTGTCGCTCTGAAGCGGTCGCACGCCTGTAGCCTTCCTACATCAACCATTAAACAAGCCATTATCGGACCCGTAATAAGCGATGACCTGCCAGATACGGGCCAGGAAGGAGGCGAGGAGACAAGCGGCGTTTCAACGCCCGCAGTCGTAGAAGATTTACAGCCCGCCCGGGCTCCGGCGCAGAGTTACCAGGGTGGACATACAAGCACGTGATTAGGGCTTAAGCTTTTAACCACATGCAAGCAATTGATACCATTACGTAAATGTTTCTCGGTTTTTGGTCAATGGTGCCACAGAGGCCATCAGTGGACAGAGGAATAAGAGAGAGGTGCACGGGGGGACCCCCGTTATTTCGGGAAGGTCCTGATTCAGAGACTTAGCCCGATCATTTTCAGTGCATGCCAAATGTGTCGGTTAAATTCCAGCGAATCCAGTAACAAAGTAACACTCGTTAGTGGTTTAATCTGCACAGGAAGTGGTGTGGAATACAGAAAAGACGATGCGGTTAAGGCAGAGGCTAAGCTTTGCGCGTAATGACATTGCATGACATGTGAAATCCTCTTACAGACCAGAAAATTCCGTGCTCGGCAATTGCACGATCTATTAAATGATTAAGCCAACACTCCGCCGAATCACAATTGGTTATATAACGTTTAAACATTAAAAGATAAGCATTAATATGCACTGGAAACTACAGAGATTGTATAACCTTTGTTTTGTGCTTTTTGTGTTTTTAATACAGTCCTGGCGGAAGTAAAGGCTATTTTTCCCCAGCACTCTGGGACAGCTTTAATGGTGAAAGGCTCCGCGTCCCAGGCATAGGGAAAATAATTTTGATAGCATCGATCCGTGCTTGTATTGTCCTGACATATAGTACGAAAAGAAGATTGGGATGACGGAGAATGGACTGCCCACCGGACCATTTATGTTTTCACATAAGTCAGATGTTGTGCCTATGTGCCTGTTGTTTTGTTTTGGGGGGTTATAGAAATACATATACAAACGGGTGTCACAACGTCTGTGATTTTATTCTCCAGAGCTTCTTGTCTCGTATATAATCACTTCCTGGTCTTTCAGGCTATGGAAAAATGGGCGGTAATCTCCGTTTATACGGCCCCTGTATTCTCACCGGGATCAATACCCGCTAGACAAATGTGTCACGTGCAGGACCTTCGGGGAGGTTTTACCGGGAAGCGAGGAGGATCGAGCCTCGTAGCTTTTGTCTGGCTGCGGCTGGACGGAGGGGGTGCCAGACTGTGTTCGGCCTGCACGTGCGTGTGTGTATGTGTGTGCGGTTGGG
>JAODUD010000043.1:14551818-14562946 GCA_026784285.1 Stomatorhinus walkeri
TAACCACGTACAGCAAAGGAGCAGGCATGTAACCCAGTCCTGCACCTGCACACATATGGGATGGGGTGGGGGGGCTGAGCATGCAGCTGGGAGGGGGACTGTCCACTTGCCAGCCCACAGCACCCGACTGGCACAGCCACAGTGGCCTCTGGAAATCAGACCCCATAGGGCAGCAAAGGCCTGACGTCACACCACCTACGTGCCCGGGTTCGAGGGGGCATTTGGAGGGCAGATGGCAGCCCATCTTGCCCTCTCTCCCACTGTGACACCCTCTTTCCAGATTATAAAGTGGAGTCTGTTTCTGCAGCCTACCCCCCCAATATGCTTATCAATTATTAAAGTGCATATTGATCACTCCAACAGCCTCCCTGCACCTGCGTCTTGTTAAAATCAAACCTAAATTCCACTGATTTTTACCCAAATCTCTGACGCACTGCACCTTCAACCTTGTCCCACTGCTCTCGTGTGATCTGTCCCAAACCCACCTCACTGATTCCTCTTCCCTGTACTGAGGTCTCCCTCCTAAGGGACACGGACTGGATCCCAGTACCCTGTCTTCGGCTCCCTTTCCAACCCAGTATGCTGCAGTCATTTTAGTCTCCAGGGTGTCAAAGATCCCGACCGGTGGAAGTGCGTATGACTGCCTCTCTTTTTGGCCACGATTATCTGCATAGAGCCCCAATTGAGAAGGTAAAGCATAGCACTGTAAGCGATGACATCTCAGTTTGATGCAGTCCCCTCAAACCCTGAACTCGACCCCCTACTGTGTAAGCAGCCTTTGCACGTCCTCAAACATTTGCTGCAGGACAAAGATCCCCGATCCTCCCTCTGCCCAGTCAAGCTACTGCCTCGCCTCTCTTTGTCTTGGGATACTTCCTGTTTACGTTTGTCTTTCTGTGAATATTGTGCTGTGAGCCTGGCTCTTTTACCCATTTCCTGTTTACATGAACAGCAATGAATGCATACAGAATGATATTTTTCTGAGTATCCTGTTCCAGCACCTCCATCTCAGATAGTGTTTTTAATTCTCGTTTAGGCATGACGCAATGACAATAACCGAAACATTAATTGAATAAAAACACAACTATATATAACTCTTTTCAGTAACACTCACGTTCACCTTGTTTAGTTTGCGTAACTTGGAGTGAAGGCGGGCCAGAGAGTTGGAACTGTAAAGGGTGAAACTCGCTGCTGTGCTTTATTGAGGATTTAGCTTGTAGGCTAACAGCCTGTTATGTGGTAACGGTGGGAAAGACTGTGAATTTATGTCGACTGGGTGTGTCTTAGCTACTGGGTGTCAAGGAGAGCTTTAGAGCTGAGCACACACACACACACACACACAGACATTCAGCATTCCTTTCCAGACTTCCCCAAGGTCCTCTGTCAGCAGTTAAGGTTTGTGGTGGGTAATCACATTTTTGGCTGTAATTGTGCTGCATTCTGGACTCAGGTGTTAATATCCTCCCATTTCATCATAGCCCCCTGTGCTACATTCATTATAAATGCAATTTGTTTGGCTTGTTTTCAAGTCATAGTTGGTTTATGTTGGACTGAGCTCCAGCATGTGTGTGTAAGAGAGTGTGTGTGTGTGTCTGCGTGTGTGTGTGTGTTCTGTGATGCCCTTGCCAGTCTTTGATCCATTCTGTCCTGGCACTAGGTGAAACGAGATCCTTATTGGCACAGAGGGTATATTGGGGTGATTATGGTAATGGGGGTGGATCCTGTGGACAAGTTTTCTCTGATATGGAGGTGGACTTTACCACTTCAGGACCTCTGATTCTGTTTCCCTATTGCCAGACCCAGCCCCCTGAGAGTGAGGGGTCTGTCGGTGAGAGCGCCAGAGCGGAATAACTGATAGATGAAATGGCCCATCCTTATTGATCACTGCTTTATTGAACCCACCAAATACATTGAGATAGAGTGTGGAATTCAACACAGATGCGGGATGAATGATTTTCCAGTTATAATACAATCTTATGTAGCCCTCCCCCACACCTAAATCCACCACCATCTGCTTTCTGCAGGATTCTTGCCTTCAGCAGAGCTCCGAACACCTGTTCATTCCGGTTCCCTGCTTTCGGTCGCGACATGTCGTGTATGAATAAGCGATTACCATTCAATAGGTTTGTTTTGGGCAGGTTGATCAGGGATTAATTCTGTCAAACAACCGTCCTTAAGAATGAGCGCCGTGTTAAGCGAACTACAGTTCGGCTGTTACCGCTGGTGTCTGTACCGCAGGCATGACGCCTGTCCTGCAAAGTCGCGAATGCTAATATTTTAGAAAACCCATCAGTATAAATATCAAGAGCGTTAAAGTGAAAATCACAAACATGTCACAGAAATAGAATTAACCCCGCAAAAACATGGTTTAATAATGATAAAAACATTACATGTGATAGGTTTTGTTGGCTCATTTGCCAATATATTCTTGCTTAAAAACAAATGCTGACAATTCATTAGCGACACTTGTCAGAGAACAGAACTTTTTGCTGCAGTCTGCTTACGTGAACATGGTATATATATTCATACACACACACACACACATATATATATATATATATATATATATATATATATATATTGGTGTGTGTGTGTGTTTATTCCAAATTATTCCGCTTTTAATACGCCTCTCTGACATTTCCGCTTTCCCCTGCGCGGATTATGAGGATGGTAGTCTCCCGGCCAGCTTCTCCTAAAATCAGGATGCGAGTGCGATTACCTGTCGGTCCCCTTAAATGAGACGTAAAGCAATTCACCTGGGAGGCGTGACCCGCATAGTGAGCACGAGTTACAACGGCTAGTCCTCTGACCCGCTCCCTTCCCGCAGCAAGTAATTCCCCCGCATCAACATGACTAATGAATTCATTTGGCACAGGTGATTAATTCGCTCGAGGTCCCCCAACCCCAGGCCCGAGCAGGCCGACCCCCATTATTCCCATCTCACTGTCTGCACGCCGTGAATGACCCTGTAAGCGCGAGACATTTCATGTGCTTATTGCACAATGACCGTCGCATTCCCTGCAGCTCCAGTGCCGTGTGCAGTTCAGTATCTTGCAAAGCTGCGTTTTGGTGCGATTTCTAAATTACCAAGGGAGGCAAATGAATTGATCTGCGTTACTGTGATGAATTCAGAATTGCAATTTGAATATATCGATTTAGGTATTCGGGCGAGTAGCGCCGACCCCCTCTTGGAACACAACCCCCCACCCGTAACCTAGATTTGCGCATGTAGTAATGCAATTTGAATACGGAGAGTGCAACCTAAATGTGCGTTTTCTTCAGCGTAGTTTCAGTAGACGGCAAATGATAATTCTCACGTCAGTCCAGTCATTGGAGTACGAAAAAATCAGGCAAGGCCCAAGGGTGGATTATTGATTATTTGCCAATCAAGAGTCTGTCAAGACCACGCTAATATATAATGATTAGGTGATATGGCCGTTTCTATAAATAAGGAGGATGCTTTGTATTACAGGTTGTAGATGTTTTCACCCTCATTTCAACATGAAATGAAACCGCACTAATTATTTAAACGCATCTTGAAATACAAACATTTAAAACTTCCGACAGCTTGACCGCCGGCTCGCACATTTTATTTCAGGAGTCGTTTACTATTCCGAACAACAAGAGGTGAATTGCCTTTTTATCGTGGCACGGAGGATACGGGGGTTTAAAAGCGGCACTATTTAAAGAGGACAATTGTGTTTAAATGTTTAAATCTTTATTTACCAGAGTCCCTGTAAAGGTGAAAAGAGCAGTTTACATTCCATTAAGCACCTTTCAATAGAGCATTGACTGCGACTAAAATATGCCAGAATACCTGGTTAATTAAACCTTTCAATAAAACGAAGGCCATTAAAATAATACGTGGTGAAGTTTTAATGGGTGGGCATTTTAAGCGGTCTATCCGGACCGCTAGGATTCTGCTACATTTGTAGTACCTTCACCTAAAACCGAAGTCTGTATTATTTCATGCATAGCCAAAAGTGCTGCATTATTCTCTTATCCCTTACTTTACATTTCTTATTGTATTTTTATTCCGTTAGACGATATCCCTTAATTATATAATTGTGTGAATGTATATATGCCTGTGTGTGTGTAGGACTTCGGACGGTTAAGGAATAAATCGCCTTTCGTTTCTGTTGTCATTTGCACCCATGTTCAGTCCCGCACTGGGACTTGGAAAAACTCCGATTTCCGTAGCTATTGATTCATTAACCGACCACTGTACGTATCAGCTCCCAGATAGTTCCCGTCGCTTTATTAACAATTGATGACACGTCATAACACCAGCGTATCGTCTTATGAATCCTCGCCTGTCAAAAGTCAGCATAGATATTATCAGTGACAGATAAATGAATTCTAATGTTTAATTAGTCATAAATGTTTATGCTGTTTATATACGGATAGTATTTCCTTCTCATCTACATTACCAATCGATACTGTTAAAATTTTTATAACACTATTTAAAATAAACTATTACCAAAATATAGTCCGTTTAACGATTTCATTTTCCACTATATGGCACAGTGTCTTTAATAGCCTTAAATTATCTTTATCTTAAATCCTTTACACTAAATTCTTATTTTAAACTTAATTAGGTTTTACCCGAAATTCGCATTAAACAATCTCATTATTTGGAAACATTTATTTTTCTTTACCTGCGTAATTTTTATTTTAAACCATAAAATTGGTTTATTCTGCTTTAATTCTCGTGGCTTTTAAACAAATATAAACACCAGATCAACAATAAACGCGCTGATGTACAATAATAACTATTCATAACTAACAAATAAAAACCGGCGTTAAATTAATCGACTTTTCTCTACACGTTAAAATTGATAGTATCAATATTCAAATTGGTATTTGACATTGAATGATATAACAGATAAAATATTTTACATTTAGATATTTGCCCGGGATTATGTAGTCCTATATTTGGCTACGCAACATTATTTTATAAATCTATCATAAATTATATATAATATTGTTCATATACAGGCTACAGTATAAATACGAAAACGCGAAAATTGAAATGTCTTGTTTATATCATAATGTAGTGTAACGTATATTCTGATTTCTGTAGGCTTATATGAATCGGGATGCCTCATGAAATCGGTAATTAGAAAAGCTCTAAACTAATTTAATAGAGGAAACGAGGCTGGGGTAGGGGCTTGAATTAAAAGCAGGAGAAATAAGTGTGGGTGGCTGTCTTTCAGATCCGAATCCGAAGTATTGATTGGTACTACTTTTAAAGGGGGAGCGGGGGAACTCCGCCATCGACCCGCTGGGAGGTCACGCGGCCCTCGACGCGCTTTCACCACCACCGGCTTGACTTGTTTGCGTCAGGCCGAGGAGATATGAGATGTTAGGGACCACGGAAGGGGGGGGGGGGGATAGGCGGACGTGTCTGAAACACAAATATGACCTTTAGAATGAAGCTTGTACAGCGTAATAAAAGAGATTTCCTCACCCAAGGGGAGACCACGCGGGGTACCGTACATGACAGAAAATCGTTTGTTAAATGCTCAATATAGACCAGTGGCTTTGCCTGCATGCATATTATTATTATTATTATTATCAATAATAATAATAATAGTGACACTAATAATTATTACTATTCTAATGACAACAACAACAACAATGACGGTCAACAACAACAATAATAAATAATAATAATCATTATTATTGTGATAGTAGTAGCAGTATGCCTATAGTACCATCCATAACATTACATTATTCCTATTCTCATTGCAGTTGTACTAAGCTGTTAATTGATACATTGGTCGTCATCTCCTTTTCACATTTTTCCCTAAAAACTCTTCCCTCTAAATCTGAAGCCACTGCCCCTTCGCTTATCGAGATAAGCCTGACCTGAGCACCAGCGGACCACAGAGGCAAAAACTAGACACGGGGGGGCTCATCCGGAGGCCCCAGGCGGCGGACATGCCTGCATTTATGGGAGACGGCGTCAGAGGGACACCATCAATCCTGACTTTACACATCTTTCATTAAAGGACCTGGGTGCTCACCCCCACTTACCCGCCAGCCTGAGAGCCGACATGCGCTGAAATTCTGGCTCCTGCAGCCATTTCCACATCCGGCGGAAGGTCTCGCGGCCGGACTTCAGTTTACTCCATGGTTTGGGATTGCGCAGCAGGTCGGACAGGGTGCCCTGAGAGCGGCACAGAATCCTCTGGGCGAAGATGGCCTGAGGGATGCTGTAGCGCTTCAGCTCGGCCGTGATGCGTTGCGCCACCTCTTTGGTGTTTATCTCCTCCACCTGGCCCGAGCCTCCGCCCTGGGCGCCCCCCGCCACCTGCCGCTCCCTCTCGCCCAGCATGGAGCCATTAGCCTGCGAGTGCAGGTGGGGGTGCATGCCGTTCAGGTTGGACATCATGGCGGGCGGGTGCCCCCCCAGGCCACGGGCCAGGTGCTCCTCACTGCGCGACAGCATGGAGGCGTGGGGCTCGAAACCTGCTGGTGACAGCATCTTGTCGTTGGAGAGGTGGGCGCCGGGGCCGTAAGCGGAGAGCGTCTGCTGGGAGTTGTGCAGCGAGCCAAGGCCGTTGGAGAGCGGGGACAGCGGCTGGCCCATGCCGGACATGTCCTTGGGATAATGCCCATACAGATTGCCCATGGGCGCCAGACCCCTGTCATCCCGCATGAGGGTGAAGCTGCCGCTGACGTTGCCCGTGGCGAGCCGCTGGTGCGCAGGGTGATGGTGCGGGTGTGGGTGCGGGTGGTGGTGGAACTTCTCGGAGACGGTGGAGATAGGCGGCAGGTGCTGCAGGGGGGTCAGCGTGGTGTACGTGTTGCTGAGGCTCATCCCAGATTCGCACGGCATGGTCATGGCTGGGTGCAGGTGGCTGGAGAGCGCGTGTTCTGCGCGGTATTCCCCGGCACCTTCCAGGATCGAAGCCATGCTGGACACCATGGCCGGTCGCCCGTGCGTGACCAAGTTCCGATGCGACGCTGAGGACTGCCGCCCGTGAGGGGAGCTCATCAAGTCGCCTGTCTGGGAGTGAGGGACGCCGTGTATGTTGCCGATGTTTTCCATCGTAAGTTCCATCGCCGAACGAATCTTTATTTCCACCACCCGCCCTCCCCCGTCTTTTGCTCCTCTCTCACTCACACACAAAGACCGGCGCGCACTCCCCCTCTCCAGCGATAAATTTCTAACGATTTCAAAGCCAATCCATTGATTTTCAGTTGCCACCCCGCAGTCAATCCAGCATGGTCCGCCGAGCCGATTCCGTTCCGTCCGTGAGAAAAATCGCTCTCCCCCGTGTACTACACGTACGTCCGGCGCGATGTGCGGTAAGCGTGCGTGTTTGTGAGTGTCTCATCTGCCGTGAAACAGCGCTGCTACTGGGAACCGCTGCTGCTCCAGTGTCGGTGAGCGTACGCGCTCCTGAGCCTATATGCGCGCTGCCGCGGCTTTTAAATCACCTGACGTCACCTGGACGCCACGCGAATGGCCTTTGCTGCATGTTTGACCCACAAAACGGCGCCTGCTTTGAAAAAGACATTTTAGAAAACAGGCAGAATGGATACTCCAAGCGTGAATTTCCAGGTAGGATTGGGGGGGGGAATCGTCTTAAAAAAATCTGAGCCGTAGACATGTCATGAACTACACTAAAAAATGACAAAAGTGTTTCTGCCGTGTGTTGTTGTACGTTAACAACTGTAATTTAAAGTATACGAGAAAATAAAACACCGGGACATGTCGCATACAATCATATATCATATACAACATAATTCTTAAATGACATGAAAGGGGCATACAAGCAGTTCACTACCTCCGCAATATAATGGTTCATTCGTGTTGACACAACTGCTAATGAATCGAGGGCACGTGTGATATTTATTTCTGAGTATATTTTGATGAGTTCAAATCGCTAGTTCGAATGTTTGTGGTAGTTCTTTCACAATGTGTGAATTTTCGCATTTGGGTATCCGGAGATACAGATGGCGTGGGCTTGTCAATTTTTTTTTATGTCTTGTGGATTTTTCAGTTTACGTTCTTAGTCACTACATTGATGTCTCTTAGTAGTACATGAAAAAATATCATGCATTTGTGCCGTTTTCTATAATCTGATGGTAGCAAATGTGACCTTATATAGCTTGTTGCCCATTCTGCGCGCCCCCGCCCAATCACGATCATTTACTCAGCTGCGCCATCAACATAGCGGCCGCTCTTTCGCCCTCGTCACGTGCCCGCGACTGGCAACCGTGTGACGAGCGACGGCATTTCGTATCAACACACGTATTTAACTTTCTTTGCAAATTATTTGTATTTTGGTTTAGCCATTTTGATTTAATCTATTAATGTAACATTAAAAGACTTCATATTCTATTTTAATAATTTAATTTCAGCCTAATATTAATACTCGTGATTTTAAAAGTTTGTTTTATATTTATTTTAATATTAATATTATTTTTATATTGTTATTAGCAAATGAACTAAAAACAGGTCATATAATATAATTAATGGTTAGACACTTAAATCAATCATAATGCGTTTTAGCCCAAACCTTTACACATGGATTCATCTTCTTTGTTAAGCGTGGATATTTAACATGAGCTGATTTGTAGGCCCATATACTGCGAGCGCCTCAAAAAATGTAATATTTTCTGAAGATCATTTGAAGGTATTTAACAATCAGTTAAATAAACAAGTAGTCCAAACTGAAGAAGGGACTACGTGTGTTATTTACTGCATGGGTATAGGCCGTAAAGTGATGTCTGTTTTGGGATTTAATGGTGCATGTCAAGACGTTTGCTTACTTACACCTGTCGGATATTTTCGTTCGTTCGGCTCTTTTAAGTTTTACTCTGTTGCATATGCTAATTTCTAAAAAAAATAACTCCTTACATCTTATGAATTTATTAAATTTCAAATACCCTAATACCATTGCTGACGACTTGCTGCACATGCATGAAGACTCACGTCTTCTGAAACGCCAGAACACACGTCGACGCCCGACGAGCCCTGACGTCTCGCGCGACTGGCCTGGCCACCTCCCCCGTCACCATCGATAAATAAAGCCGATCGATGTATTGACTGACACTGATTAATTAGGTTTTCTGACCTGGGGTAACGTCATGGGGCAGGAGCTTTAACGAGACCGCTTGACAGGTCAGAAACTCGGAAATAAAAAAACGCAGAAGTTTGAGCCTGAAGGGCTCTATGCAGGTGTCCGCTTACCTGATACAGCGCGGACTTCCGGCGCGCAGCTTCAACATAGCCAATAATAATAACAACAAGAATAACAATAATAATAATTACTACTACTACTAATACTACTAATAATAATAATAATAATACACAGGATCACTTATTGACTAACAAAATTCCGTTTTAGAGTTTAACGCGTTATTGTGAACAATGTTTTTATTATACAACAAAAAACATTATTCAGTTATTTTTCCACGTGGTTTTTATACGTGCGAAATATATTATAAAATAAAAATTTATTTCCCAAGGCTAGTTGTTATGGATCATTTTAGCGAGATTAATAATAGACCTTATAGTGCAAATAATTAATGACAGGTTACTAACCCCGCGGTGCATTGTTTTATAGTCCTCATGATGTCTGGCAAACAGTGTCGAATTCATAGTTTTACTTATACAGGCAAACACAGAGTAAACATTAAAAACGGCAATATATAATTTTATAACCAAATACACTGTTTAATGACATGTAATTTATAACGGTAAGCTTGAAAATAGTTTGCAAAGAATTTTTATGCAGAAACGTTATTTATAGTTAAAAGAAAACTGAAATGTTATGAGCGCAGGATGCACCAGGAGTTCATATCAAAGCATCTCTACTTTATTTAAACTACCCTTCCCCAAAACTGTCCTATCTGGTGCTTAACTATTGAAAATATTTCTTTCAAAAGCTCACATGACATGCAGCACTAAATCAGTCTGTAATGAAACAGACAGGCCTACTTGTTCCATATAAGCGCTGTTTTCAATAATAGTGTAGTAAACCAAAAGCAAATCGTGATTTTTCCACAATATATTTTATTAATTTACATAAGCGTAACCAATAATTCTAAAGTATTTCGAAATAAAGTCTGACGACGGCGCCTGGCTTTAAAATTGCAAACAAAAATCGTGCCAATATTGGTAACAACGGTTTTCCGCTTGGGTTAATGTCCCCGTATTGATTCACAGATAGCCAGCACTATCGGAAATGAATTACTGTGGCCAACAGCGTATCCGTCAGCTCCGCGATGTAAAGGGGCCAAAAACGAGCCTACGGAAGCTACCGGCGCCCACTCGATGTTGACGGCCGCCGTTTGTGTTCTTGGCTGCCGGTTGCCAGAACTTAAATGCCTTAGTTTGGACTAACAGACAGTGTATATCTCAGAAGTGCGCAGTAGCTGCGCATTATTTAAATTGCGGAAGTTTATACAAGATACATCTACCACGTATGCAAATAAAAGTGTAAAACAGTGTATATCTCCGAATTGCGCAATAGCTGCGCACTATTGAAACTGCGTAAGTTCATACTACATAGGCCTACATCTAGAATGTAGGCAAATGAAAGTGTAAAACACACACACACACCAAATTTAGATTTAAAGCACATCTCTATAACAGTTCCCCAAAATAAGGAGGTTGGTGGGATTAAACACTTAGCATCCTTTAGGTAGTAACTTTTTTGTGTATAGAGCTTAAATTGCAGTGTACTGTTCTGTGGTGCGTCTTCCGAAAGCGACCGATCTTAGCAAATAACGGAGCAAGATAACGAACGACGTACATGAAGAACGAACGAGATCTGCGAGTGTTTCCCAAAACCCTTAGTTACTCCAGAAGTAACTAACAAACTTTAAGAAGTACTTTATTGGCTCCTCCCCAGTCAAGCAGACTGTCGATAACAGGAACACCGATTCCACGTATTTCAGTGGTGAAATATGTTATATGATTGTCACACCAAATTTATCTATTTGCTGAAAATATAGATATTGACTCAAAACGTGTTGCTTCCTTGACAGTGGCAATAGGAAAAGGAAGTAGCGCTTTTCAAAGGGAGCATTAAAACAACGTTTTGAAGGAGTGGCCAGAAATATATTTTAATGAAATAATTACTGAAATGTTGTGCTGCTCACTATA
>JAODUD010000043.1:14563161-14575200 GCA_026784285.1 Stomatorhinus walkeri
AGCCACGGTTTGGGGATTCAACACTGGAATCAGCAGGTATTTCTCAAGAGGTTGACTGATGTCTCCCAGGAACCAGCCAGCAAACACACCATCCTTTGCCATCTGACACTCCAAAGCTGGACCAGATATAATTATCATGTGTCCCCCCCCAGGCTACTTTGGGACAATGTCTGTAAAATAGCCTTGATGGCTGCATATCACCTGGACATTTAGGCCTAGTGCCAGAAACCCTTTTCAACAGGTGCAGGTGGGATTCGAGGGGTGAAGGTTCCATCCACTGCACCTACAGTGCCGCGTTTGCTTGGAGCGGCACGCAAACCAATCTCAGTGTCATGTAAGGCATCCCTTCCTGCTGGATATTGTATACGTAGTTGTGTGCACGGTGTAACAGAAATGTGATCACTGCATGTACAGATGCAGGACACTGCAGCCTTGCTGAGCGCATCAGTGGGTCTGCAGGAATCCAGTGGCGTATGAAGCAGTTGCTGCTGGAAGCTGCACAGTGCACTGAGGAGAAAATTCCAGTGTTTTCATAATTTCAGTTTATCCCGCACCAGGAGGCCCACTGTTTCATTTCAGGCCAACCTGTATGTCTCTATGAATTGTTCATTACTGAGATGGTCCAGTGAGTTCCTGTCCACCCGCAAAACAACATCTAGACAAGCAACTGGGCTTCCTGTTCATGTGTGTTACCGTCTGTGAGGAGTCAGCAATAGGTTTTTTTGTGAGTGTTGCTGGATAGTCAGATGGATAGGGTTACTTTTATGACTGTGTGAAGTGTTCTTCCACCGTGGTACACAAAATGACAGTTAAGATATGTATTGTGTAGGCGACGCGTTAAGCGTGGCATTCCGATTAACAGTGAAATATACGGACTTTTCAGACAGGTGCTCGAGCAGGGGGGCACGGCGGGCGGGTACTTTTTGCTGCCGTAAATATTCGTGATGCATGGGGGTGGGATTAAGTGTATGCTGTTTATGTTAACACGCTGTTAATTCTTATTGAAATATTAAGTCGTATCGTTATAGCTGCACCAATACAATGTAGTTGAATCGATTACATTTTAATTCTACTTCCTTATATTCCAATTAGAATTGTGATTCTGCACCGTGTTTTCAAAATTTTATGAATTGATTTTTAAGTTCATTCTCAAGTTAACTTTGAAAGGTGCACAATCGTTGTGTAGGCTACTCAAACTGTTTAACCTACAGATGCTATAACAACGGATCTCGTTTGCACTAGTTCATAGCATGTATTATTATTATTATTATTATTATTATTATTATTATTAGTTTGTATAGCGATATTGACCACTTACTATATCATCAGCATTATTTCGTTGCCTTAAAAAGAGTGTCATTGTGTTTTTGTCCATCTGTTTTGGCCGATCTGTGTCTCCGTGACAGGACAGCAGGAAAAAGTTCAAATAACGAACGGCGTAGAGAATGAGTATGTCGGAGCACTCGGAAACGTACGGGCAGGATTATTACTTTAGTTACGAAGTGATTCGAGAAAGACTGGCTAATTAACGACTGGTCTTAGGTACTAGATAGCTAAGTTCTTAACATTACGAAGCTCTGGGAAACGCACCCCTGGACTATAGAGATGGCTTCTATTACTGGATCGATTTAGTTCATATTTGAAAACACCACAAGATCGTATTACATAGCATTTTTATGTTTGTGTTGGGGGAGGGGGGGGGGTTGTCTTACGCAACGCCATTGCGTTACGCTACCGGGACGCTGCTCGCATGAGATCCGGTTGTCAAGGAGGGTTAGGACGATTCCAAGGGGCCCGGATTGACAGGGGCCATACAAAATGTGAAATAACTAGATTGGTCTGGACTGGGGGGGGGCAATATAATATGCTTTCATGGGGCTCAAAATCTTTAGCAATGGCCCTGGTTGTAGCTGCTTTGTGAGCTCTTTACTAAGTTAGGGTTCTTGGGCCGGTGAGAGAACGGCGAATAGAAAACCGAAGACATGACAATCTTAAACTCCTGAGTTTTACGTTCACGCCGAGTTACTAATTTATCGTTAATAATATATATGAGTATCGTATGCGGCTCATATGTGATTAGTATTAAAATTATATATTTACCCTGCATGCTGAAGAGCAGCGTGGGTCGTGCCTCCTTTCACAAATTGAGTTTCAATATTGTGGCTTCGAGTTATTTTTACTTCAGGGTGTTTTCATCTCAAAAATCAAAGCGTTAATGTGCATTTTGTCCACTGTTTCGCTGGCGTAGAGATCGATCTTCGTTTTAAATGGTTAAAGGCTGCTTTTTACTCGCCGCTCGGCTTTGTTGTTAAAGATGAATTATAAATGCAAAGGAGCTGGTACTTTTCGGCGCGCGCGATGCGGTACCGGAGGGCCTGCTCTCCCGTGCACGCCCAGAAGGCCAGTCCTGCCTGAGACGGACTAATCTTCACGTGGCCTCCACGGCGTTAATGTATTCTAAAGTATATTTACTTGAAAGAGTCTATTGGAAAAAGTTAAGTACCTGTGTTTAGTGATGTCCCATTGATCAGGCCCCAGCAGTAAGTCAGCAGGATAGAGCACCGGCGGATAGACGGAAAGATTGCTTGATGCTGGGTTTTATGTGAAAAAGAATAGGAGAGCAGAGTCTGGGGTATTTGATGAACCTTCCGTAAATGATTTAGTGGCACTGCAGGAGTCCCGATTGTGGAACTACATCATATCTTAATGCATAAAGCTATTGAACAAGACTGGCTACCCCCTCCGGCGCACATTTAAATGTGTGTGTCTCTACCCGAGTACATTCAGCCCTGGCGGGGTTTTGTCGACTCCGTTTTAAGTCTGTGAGATGGCGCGGTGCAGGCCTTGCCTGAAAAAGCGTAGCTGCCGTTCGCTTCGTTTGATCCCCCCCAGGCGGATCGTAAGTGTAAAGGAGCTCTGCGCGCTCGCTGCGTTTATCAAACTCCACCCCGCGTCGCTCAGAAGTAAATCAATTGTCGATTGACCGGGCAGTTTTTGATTTCAACAAATTCTTTGCCCCTAGGTGACACGGCCACTGCGATAATTTACCTTTTAGAAATATATTAGGTTTAACATATTAAGATGTCCATAACTGAGTTTTGGATTTCCACTAAAATAATTAATACAATCATGCATGAATGCGTGTAATTATATGTTTGATTAAGACGACCGTTTAATTATGTACATCGTATGCAAGTAATTACGATTCAAAAGTGTACAATATTTTTTTTCGTTACTCCATAGTTGCTTTTCATTTTTTTGGGTTAAAGCTTTGGTCACGTTAAACGGTTTTCTTTTTTCTTTTTTTTTTTTAATTGGGCCAGAGTCATCTGACCCAAAAACCCGATAAGTGAGTAAATATTACTATAAGTGAGTAAATGTTACTATAAAAATGAGAGTTCATGTCAATTCACGAAGCATTATCTGTAACCATCCTCTAACAAAAAGTTCAAATGATCCGTTTTATTTTAATACGCATGCAGACAAATGGCAGACGTGTTTGAATGAATAAACTTGTTTGTTATATTTGGAAGTTATCTTCCAAAGACACATGTACAGATGGAATCGAATTATTGGGTTTTTTAGTTTCTGTGACCTCGTTAACTTATTTTAAAATCATTTTAAATCTGTAGCCCTAGTGTGCAATGAAATTGTTTTATTTCCGTAAGACGTTTTTTTAGTAACATGATCATGATGTTTTAAATCTGTTAAAATGACAAATACATATGTTCAGTTGCCGCATGACAGGACTTTCCAATGATCTTTTTGTGCGATAGCTGGAGGCCTACTTGTACAGTTATCCGTAAGCATACTTACTGCCCTGGCTAAATGCAATTAAATACCCTTTTATTATAGACCCCATCATGAAAGTTTTCAATCAATTTTATTAACAATTTACAAGAACTAAGAAGTATTTCCGTACGACCTACCGGAATTCCCATGAGTCGGCATCATAATTAAGAACATTACAGCACCGATAACACGGGTAACATTTATTATTATTATTATTATTATTATTATTATTATTATTATTATTAATAGTATTATTAATATCATTGTTATTATTATAATAATTATTATTATTATATTTTTATGAAAAATACTTTTAAACAATGGGCATAATAATCTGAATGAAACAATGACTTACCTGCTTGTTATTGTCTAATTTTGCCTTTAATAAAACTTCACTTACCGTCTTCAGCGAATGTGAATTTATTTTTTCATTGGAATAAATATGTAAAAAATGGAAAGTCCAATTTCACCCGGTTTGTTAAGTGAAATGTTTTAGTTACCGCTATTACATTAAAGGAAGTGTTCGTGGTCATTGCCAGAACTGAAACAATTCAATACGTGCATCTGTTAAAAAAAAGCATGACCTTCTTTAAGTCGATACAATCGGTAATCAATATTTCGTTATGTTGAATCAATGGATACCTGCAAGCGACTGCATTAAATTAACTTACTTTAATAATAAGATAACCAATTCAGCTTAATTATGGAACTGTAGCGTTTTAAAAATATTAAAGATTGAAGACCACTTTTGTTAGGCTATATGGTCATATAAAATTAATAATTCAGGCCACTTTTTAAATCAAAATTGCTACATTATTTTCAAGGCAAAAGTAGCCTACTTACTGAAATATATTATAAACCGTTTTGTAAATACTCGTTATTGAGTATTTTAATAAGAAATAACTTATATGTCTGTAACGTACTGCCTTTGGAGCTTTGAGTATTTGTAAAATTGGATTTTTTTTACGTCTTTGAGTAATATCCTTCATTTTGACTTCTTATCTTGAATAAATTGTACAGACCCTCAGAAACCAAATAATTATTAATTCAAATTAATTTAAACAATTCAACCAAAAATATAAGTTTAAAACTGCAGTAAGTGTTTTTTGTGTTTAAGGATCACAGCAGACTTTTATAAAACAGTAATTGACATTCACATTTTTGTTTACATAGCGGCCGAAGCCGATTATTGCTGTAGACGGCTTGAGGCCCGAAGTGCATTGCAGAAAAAAAGTTAATCCAATTACCGCCGGAATTATAATTTATTTCCTATTAATTATCAATAGTGCCCGAAGAAAAATTAGCAACACACTTCTGGCGCAAATATATTTATTCACGGGCTGAAAAGGAAGAAAATTACACTTTAAACAATTATACTAACTAAATTGAACCCCCCTTTGCTGCTTAAAATCCTCTGATGGCGTTGGAGGTGATGCTGGCAGCTGAGCCTCTGGCGTATATGGGAGCCGTGTGTCTTACAGCAAACAAGTAAGATTAGACAACATAGATATGCTGTCATGTAGACGATCCGGCGTTTTACAATCGATATTCAAAGAACGACATTAACCCTGCCCTCACCACTCAAAAACTGTCAGTATCTGGGCTAGTTTATAACGACAATATCAGTAATAATAATAATAATAATAATAATAATAATAATAATAAATCTTATTATTGTGAATTCTCATTACTAATATTAATAGTTATTGTAATAACGTTCATTTTCTGCTTTGTTTTATTTACACCTTCTGATAATCGCGTTTTGACAGCAGCAGATGGAAAATTAATATGCAAATTTCAAATATACATCGAGCCGAATTTACACCTCGAAGAATAATGAGAAACTATTTTAATTATTTAAAAATACGATTATAGGCTACATTTTATCTTGAGTTTTATTTCTGACATGCCAAACCTTTCAGTTGTCTGAATTGCGGTATGTTAAGTAAGGGTGGCTTCTCGCGTGGTGGTTTCTTCGCTTATGGATATTATCGTTGGCGTTTTGGCTGCTGTTACACTTAATAACGGAGGTTAGGTTTGACCCGGCCTTCGTCCTCCTTGTCTGTAAATCCACTCCTATCTGCTCAGGCGCTTGCACTTACCGTTCGGGTCGCAGCACAAGTAGGAAGGTTTAGGGTTAAAAGGAATATTATCCTGGAACCTGACAAGGGAAACGCAGCGGGTGCACTGGGCTACGGACCGTCTCATCTTGTGGGACCGTAGGCGCTCTTATGTAAACCCTCCGGTATGTCAGTCTACCGGTGGCGGGTCGGAGAAAGGCTCTAAGACCTGGAGAAAATGGAAGTGAATACTCACGATATATCGAATAATTTGAAATAAATTGGTAAATAAAACATACCCAGTAAAAGCTAGTTCGAAAGAGATCGAATGAACGACGTCGCGATTTGGCAGAGAAGTGGAAAGTCGTTTCGGAACTTTGAGGACGTGCGATATTAACATCGCTATCTTTACCATTGCTTGCAGGTCACAAGAGGACAGAAAGGCAGAATGGACACGCAACAGCGGGGCGGGAAGGGGCTGGAAAAGCGGGCATATATTCACCATTTTCATAGAAATAGAGATACTCCGCACTTGCTGCAAGGTGATATTATATGGCTATAGGGGACGGGTCGGGGGCAGCGTGCTCATGGCTGAATTAGGGTTACATGTGGTGCGAAACTGACCTTCGTATTGGGCAAAATTTGGACCAAATCAGACGGACTAGAAGCAGCCCAATTTCCAGTACTATTTTTCGTCTAAATAAAGGACGTGTCCAAATGACTAGATTTAGCTGAAAAACCACTGGTGCTGGGTGGGAATTAGGAAGTGTCTCTGGTGGGTTGGAGGAGTTTGTTGAAAGCAGGGCTGGACTGGGATTAAAAATCAGCCCTGGACTCTCAGAACAAAAAGGGTAAACATGTATGTTTTTGCTTGTTACCGGGGCTATACTTTTGTACTTTTCTTTTTAAGGTACAGAAATAGACTCTGAGGAACATCCCAAAGGTACAAACAGCATAAATGTACCATCTATCGTACAGAAATCTCCCTCAGCGTCTGTTTCTGTACCTTAAAAGGTACATTTACCTACAGCTAAGGGTACAATTGGCAGACCGTTGAGGGTGTAGCCCCAGTGACAGAGGAATGTATACATTTTTTACCCTTGGTTTGCCAGACAGCCAGTCCAGCCCTGGCTGTACGTATTATCAGTCGAGGTGGTCCTTGCTGGCCTCTGCTGTCCAGAGGAACGTTTATGTCCTCAGCCTCCATGCCCCAGGGCCTGAGGGAGATCTCTTTAGGGGTCAAGGGTCAGGGGTCAGAGCTTGGGGGGGGGGGGTGCAAATTTTGGTTGGTCCTGTTTCACAGAGCTCAGTCGTTCAGGGAATTCTGAGCTTGATTGGGGGGGGCGGCACCCACTGTAGATGCAAAGGGAATGAAGATGCTCCAAATCTGGATCTAGCCTCAATGCTACGCCGGTTTACTTGGCTTTAAAAAACTCCTTGTTTAAAAATAAAACTGATTTTTATTACTCAGGTTATTATTGCAGTGTTAGCAATTATTCTAATTTTGTCATCCCTCACGCGGTTGTTTGATCTTTTCACGATTATGGAGGGATTCACGTAATTCTGACATTCGAGAGCAGACTAAAGGAAAAAGACCCCCCAGGTCACCACGACCTTAAGAGGACGTTTTACTGTCACACGTAATCCAGCTGTCAAACAGCATAGGGATCAATACAAATATGTTTTCATTTCCCCAGCTCAGCTTTTTTGATGTGATGTGTATCTGGCAAAAGTTACTCTCTTACATTTCAATTTTAACTTTGTTAAATGATGTGTGTATATATATATTTTTTACATTTTTATTAATTTCATTCTTTGTCTCTTAAGTTTACAAGATTTTTCCATCTGGGATTTGAAAAAGTTGACAATTCCTTAGCCAATACGCCACCAACTGGTCACACAATATATTACGAACATTTAAAATGCAGCCAATCCGATTCAATGACTATGAAAATGCTGGACTTAGCAGAGCAGCACATTGACACACAGGTCTCTTTAGTTTCTGTTCACTGTTTTTAGCACCTGTGTCGTGCTCTTCATTAATTTGTCTGTCCCTGTCATTCTCTGTTTTAGGACGTGATGCCTGAAGCTCTTCCACAGTTTCTACCTCAGTGCCTCTCTGCCACAGTGTCACACGCACACACACGCACACACACACACTCTCACATCATTTCTGATACGGTAATCTGCGAAAGCAGAAGGTTATCTCGCTTTGATGTCACACCGTGTGTCCACCTTAGCCAAGCTAATCTTCACGGCCCCTTCTCTGAAAGGACCCTTTTGTTGGGCTCTGATAGGGCAGATGCTGAGTGATTAACCAAAGGAGGTATTCACTAGGTGTCCACTATCTGTCTGGACTCTGTCCACTCTCTGTCCGGACTCTGTCCACTCTCTGTCCACTCTCTGTCCACTCTCTGTCCACTCTCTGTCCATGCTCTGTCCACGCTCTGTCTGTTCTCTGTCCATGCTCTGTCCACTCTCTGTCCACGCTCTGTCTATTCTCTGTCCACGCTCTGTCCACGCTCTGTCTATTCTCTGTCCATGCTCTGTCCACACTCTATCCACTCTCTGTCCGCGCTCTGTCCACTCTCTGTCCATGCTCTGTCCACTCTCTGTCCACGCTCTGTCTATTCTCTGTCCACACTCTGTCCATGTTCTGTCCACTCTCTGTCCATGCTCTGTCCACTCTCTGTCCGCATGTCCACTTTGTCCATTTTCTATCTGTGCTCTCCCCATGACTTACCACTCTGTGTCCACTACCTGTCCACACTCTGTCCATGCCTTGCCTCCCAAGGTATGGAGAAAATCTGTGGACACGCTCTGAAAATGCTTGACACGGAGTTTATCTTGAAACTGAAATTCTTCGGATTTGGAATCGCAATGGGAGAGCAGAATATCTAGAGTACGTGCCTTTAACTTTAAAAATAAGACTACCGTGTGATTGGGAAAAAAATCTATGGTTGCTCTTAATTATTTACGAAGAAATTGTCATTTTTCATGTCTCTGCCACCCCCCCTTTGTGTCCTGTGTTTCCTGGGATGAGCTCTAGGGTCCTGCAAGGTGTACTAGATCAGTGGTGATGGATGGATGGATGTGTGGATGTGTGTATACATGTGGTATTTCTACACATATTTGCAGCTGTTTTTAAACGGACATTCATTTGTTAATGGAAAATAACGACCAGCTCACTTATCTGGTGAGATACGGATCGCCATTCGCAGATCCATAACAGGCCGCATTTATTAATTTGTAAGGATCGCTACTTTACATAAAGAGAAAATAATTTCTCATCCTGAACGAGCCACATAGATTAACACAGCAGAGCCCCCAGAACCACCAAGAGAATAAAAAAAAAAAAACTCTCCCAGTCTCCCCGCCCACTAGAGCAGCGGTTGCTAAGCGACAGAGGGTGAGATGGATTGAGAAGGCATAGGCGATCAATGCTTCAGAGGGAGGGGCAGGGCTGAGGGGGTGGACACTGGGTCAGTGCTCAGACTGATATTTAATGCCACGCAAAAACTCAGCCTGTTAGGACACAACTTCCAGCTGCCGTCCTCTACCTTTCTGCACTCGGACCTCACATCTGTCCTCTCCATTTCCAGCCTCCGTTCTCCCCTGATCAACCTGTCAGTCATTCCTTTCAGCTATTCCTCACGTCGTGGCCAATTGAGAGCCAGCAGCCAAGCTGTGATTGGACGGCCCCTCCGCCCTCCGATTGGACGGCCCCGCTGTGTCACGATTGGCTGGCCCCTCAGCACAGGACCCCCCCCCCCCAGCTGTCTAAACAGGTCATAATTGCGCGGGCACACTGCAGGCGCCGTGTCCCCCCTCCAGCAGGGCCCCCAGGGTCCTGACGCTCGATGTATCGACCCCCCCATCGACCCCCCTGCCCACCTCCCTGCAGTCGACTTTTGTCCTACATCACCTGCCCCACCGACTTTGCCCATAAGCCTCTTTTTACAGACCCGAGTGTCATTTAAGTGGAAAAGTAGCACTGGTAACTGTATCCAGCCCCACACTACCAAGCCGTCCTTCCTGAACAGGCTCTGTCCCATCTCTCGCTCTCTCTCTCTCTCCCTCTCTCTCTCTTTCCCTCCCTTCCTCCCTCCCTCTCTCTCTCTCAGCAGGACCGAGTGGAAAATCGTTCCCTCATCCCAGCGCATCCCCTAAAATGGGACATAGCCGGGAGTCACCGATTTCTGTGAAAGGTCAGAAATATATTTCCAGTCTCTATAGCAACAGAGCCAGTATGTTTCCCTGCTGCTTGTCAGTCCTGCGCTATCCCAGAGTGCCTTGCGCTCAAGCCCAAAACGGCACTCTCTCTACAGTATCCCTTTGAAAAACACACATGGCCCTTTATTTCCACTACGAGGTATTTCTGATTGAACTCGATGTCCAACATGCCTTCAGTGACACTCTGGCTCCCTTCTGCAGTTCGGGTTTGAGCAGTTATACACCTGACCCTCTTAGACAGCTGGATTGTGTTCCATCGTGAGCATTAAGATCAGACCCCGGGGTGGAGCCACCTGCTGCTTTGAGGTCAGGATGGTGCTTGCTTTGCCATGGGGGGAGGGGGGGGGCGTGCTGCAGAGGATTCTGGGAGCCGCTTATCGTTGGTGTGCAGAAACAAGCTGTCCCTAATCAGACGAGTGGCACTATCTGTGCTGGCACACACAATGGGGATTAATTGATCCCCTAATACCCACAGATAAATCAATCCTTTCCCGCCCATAGTATCCGACCATCGAATCAGAGGCCACGCTGCTTGATGGACAGGCAGCCCCAGGCGAATCAGAGGTCAGAGGGAGCCGTGTTGATAGAATGCATGGTTGGGCGGCGCCAGTGGCTGTGTGGAGAGTCAATCAGAATCCCATCGGCTAAAGGATCTCTGTACACACTGCACACACTGGCCTGCACTGCTCACGGGCCACGTCCTGCACACGAGTGTGCATGTTTACCTGCTACCCGTCTCTCAGATCAGAATCTCATCTCTTTTGGGACTCGTGTCTGCAGGTGAACATTAACTACTACGCCACCTGCTGCCTTAAAGGAAAGGTGATCACTGTATGCTAGTTCAGCTATTTGATCACTGTATGCTAGTTCAGCTATTTGATCACTGTATGCTAGTTCAGCTATTTAAAATCACTTTATATGCTGCGTGTGACTGGAACTCCAACCAGTGACTACAGCCCCATTCTGGAGGGTCATTGAATAACTACTTCCTCCTGCCAGCCTTCTGTCTTTCTCCGTTTCCATCTCTTTCTCCTGTGATTCTTTCTGTACCTCTGTCCTATTTTCTTTCTATGTTTCATTCTTCCTTTGTCCGTTCTTTTCCCTCTACTATACCGGTATTATACACACACACACACACACACACACATATTTATCCCATATATTTCCTTCATCCCTCTATCATCATCCTTTCTTTATCCACTGTCCCTAGCTTGTTCTACCTTGTTCCTTTTGTTTCTACATTTATCCTCCTTTTAATCCTGTATTCCTCTACTCTTCCTTTCTTTCATCCTTATCTTGCTTCTTGTGTCTCCATCCCTTTTTCTCCTCCCCTACACCTGTATCCTTCTCCTTCTCTCCTTTCGTCTCTTCCTTTATCCCTCTATCCCCCTCCCCTTTTCTGTCTCTCTCTTCCTTCCCCTTCCCGGCCATTTCCTCTCAGCGCTTGTCTGCCGAACGAGGGAAAACAACTGCGACTTTTTTTTTCTGCCGCGTATTGATTTTGCCCATTGCATTGTCTACGGACGGAGAAAGCGAGGGAGAGGGGAACAGAGGCAGAAAGAAAAGGAGCGAGGGAGAAGCAGGGACCGTCTCTATTTGCATCCATCCCTCTGATAGATTCTTTTTTATGCTGCTCCGTGTCTTTTGTCTGTGAATCTCAAACGGCCTTTGGGTTCCAGCACGTTGTCGATCCCAGCACTCCTGCTTGCCGGTTAAGATGTGCGTCTGTCTGATTTATCCACATGTCGACGCAGGTGGACAGCTCTCCTGTTGTCCAAATACACAGAGTGCAATGTCGAGGTGGCTGGGCAAACAGCGGCGCTCCGTGATGTTAGCATTTAACAGTAGGAGAGGCAACGAGTCTCGCTGGCCTAAAGGTGATTAGTCTGGTCGGCCAGTGATAGAGAGTGCTGATCAATAACCTATTGATCGTAGTCGGGGAGTTTTCTGGGGG
>JAODUD010000043.1:14577907-14595547 GCA_026784285.1 Stomatorhinus walkeri
AGTCTCCACTAACCGTGTGGATGATCAGAGAGAGTCTCCACTAACCGTGTGGATGATCAGAGAGAGTCTCCATTAACAGTGTGGATGATCAGAGAGAGTCTCCATTAACCGTGTGGATGATCAGAGAGAGTCTCCACTAACCGTGTGGATGATCAGAGAGAGTCTCCACTAACCGTGTGGATGATCAGAGAGAGTCTCCACTAACCATGTGGATGGTCTGTGAAGAGTCTCCTAGTCACCATGTACTTTAAAAAGCTGCAGACTCAGTTTATTCCTAACCAAATTCTTAGTGGTTCTCTGGCCCTGCCACCCCCATTCAGTGTGATCCTGGCTGCAGACACAGGAAGTGCTTACTCCAGAGTGCTTAAATAATTTATAATTTGACTATTATTATTTTTAAACAGGCAAACGGTAGGTAATCTCCATGTGGTTCACACCTCTCTCCTCTCCTTTCTCTCCCATCCTCCCTACTTCCTGTGTAACCCCTCCCCCTGCTCTAACATTACACAAGCTGGCGCCTTACAATTAATAAATTGATATTGATGTGTAATCAGCTCGAGGCACGACTGGGAGGGGGGGTTAAATTCTTCTGTAGCACAAGGCTGTGAGTGAGTTTTTGCACTCATGAGTGCGTAATTACTGCCTGAACCAGGGGTGGAGGGGGGACGAGGTGCCAATCCAGCTGTCAGCGGCGCGCCACAGCTGGATCGCACCTGACACCAGCGATTACCCAGAACGGCTGAGGTCATTTTGTGAAGGTGCCATTCTTTTCTTGCCTGAACATGGCGCGTTCAGACTGAGCGCTCACCGAGTGGCGCGTCCACATGATGATGAGCAAGCCCAGCTTTCACAGGCATCTTCTGCGGACATGGTGCGTCACCCGTACACGCAGGAGCTGCGACTCAAAATGGAGTCTGATCTCCGCTGCAGCTCTTCGCTTTGATGTGTGCGTCTACCTCCTTGGTTGTGGTGGATGCTCTGAACATCTGAAGTGTGTGGTGTGTCTGACAGCACAGGGAGAAGGTCAATATTTTAACAATCTAGGCGAAGAGGCAGCAGGGGTATTTGAGAACCAATCAGTGAAGTACTTTCCCTGCCCTCCAGCCACTACTGACCCCTATCCTTAGATGTGGCCTACAGGTCAAAGGTCACAAGCAAGGGTCAACAGGGATTGGTCAGTGCGCTGGCCAGAGGAGTGTAGCCATGGCAACCCTACTGTCCTGAGAGACAGAGATTGAGAAGGCAATGGACTCTGTGATAACCTTTCCCTCAATATGCTTGATCGGGATTTCTGGCCCAGAGTGCACCCTACTGGAATACAGGAGAATAACATATGCATTTATTTCTGAGAGCGCGGGAACCAGAAAAGATTTATTGTAGATTATTGTAGAAAATAAAAAATTGAACACTTTTAGTTACCTTTTAATATTCAGTATCCTTTCGGCGACGAGCATTTCTTCCCCTTGCCCTAGGTCTTATTGGCTTACTCATCGCAGTATTTACGACGCACGCCGTGTAGCAGACGAGTATCTAACTAAACGAAGTTCTGATTTATGAAATATAGTGTGGCACATTGCAGAACACTGTCATCGCATACCTTCCATGCACAAATAGTTGCTACCTTTATCACGACGAGAAAAAAATGACCCAGACGTTTACCCAGACTCTGAGCGCACGTGCCCTCTGTGACGTCACAGCCCTTCCCAGTACAATGTACCTTGCTGAAATGGCCTCAGTGCTTGCATTATAGTGTACAATATCTACCCATTAGTGAACATACCAGTATGTTCTATACTAACTCTCAAAACCTGTGCCGTTTAGTTTTCCGCGGTGCTCTAATTAGAGTCTCATGTCTTATAACATCATGCCATCTAACGGTCATGTTAGGTACTGCAGCAGATGCGCAGTCGTTTCACTAGACAGGTCGTCTTAAATTCTTACTGTACAAAATTCGTCATATATTAACACGTATTTGAAGCTGCGTCACAAATTTGGTTTGATTTTTGGTTTAAAATGTTAAGCTCTCGAATACAAGAAGAGTGAAGTCTCTTCGGCAGTATAACCCCTTATTATTGTTTGTACATTGGCTATTTGTGTGGATTAGCGAAATTTAAATAAAATCAGCTTATCTGTTGGTCTCAACTGGCAAGAAGCAGACCGCATACTCACCTGATTTATCGGCCTGAGTCACCAGGTTTGAGCCGGTCTGTATCGCCCACTGAGATACAAACCGTGATCTGTAGGCCATTTCAGGACCACAAATAAACTATTGGATTTTTCCCAAAAGGTGCTGGAATTTCCACAACATATGGTTTGTAATTAATATTTCCCATCACTTTCAAATGTGTTGAATTGCACTAAAATTAGCAGCAGTGCGGTGCATGAATTCCGCAGTTGGATGGAGAGTCGTTTCCTGTGAATATTGATTGTTCGATCTTTCTGGAAATCAATCAGCTAGCGGGTGGATTTCGCACAGCCTGGAGGGGGGGGCGGTAACATTTGAATCACAGTTTGGTTAATTCCTTCTTTCTTTCATGTTTTATTCACAATATTGTGTTTCAAAGTATAAGGGTAATCATCCCGGTGACTTGACCACGACGAAATTTACTTACTACTTTCAATAACTACTGATCAGTTAGCAGTTTACAATTTAGCTATTTACTACCTTGACTTCATATATAAAAATAAATGAATAGTAAAAATAGTAAATGGATAACACAACCAATTAAAAATCCATGAAAAACCAAATCTACGGAAGGAAGTGATTCCGTCAGTGCCACACTGCTGCCTGTCTGCGCATGAGCGTGAAAGCTTTTGGATATAGGGACGGAATTTACTTTCACGAAGTGAACTGTTCCGCTGGAATAATAATAATAATAATAATAAGAAGAAGAAGAATAACTACAACAACAATAATAAGTATTTTTTTAAATATGGTAGATGTGTTTCAGAGTACCATCAGTTTCAATACGGAGCTTTTGCGTTCTGAACGTACAGCCACCTGTTTCAAAACGCAAATGCTATTTAAGGCGACTCCATCAGCAGAAACCGAACGCTTGCTCAGAACTGGCACAGACAATGGTGCATAGTGATCCGGCAAATTATAAGTCCGCTTTGATTTTAAATAAAAAAGGAATGCGTTTGTTAAAGTGTGTGTGTGCGTGTGTGTGTATGACCATTTGATGTTCTGAGGCACTAAATGACACATTCAAATCATGATTGATTTACATTATGATGCTATTTTTCAATAGTAGTCGTTCAACCTCAGTAATTATATAATAACCTGTAAGCTAACTTAATTAATGTTTCATTTAACTATAGTGTTAAGTAATTAGGCTATTGAACGTAATTTCAACTAGCCTCTAAACTGGGAAATATAATTCTCAATTACCATCTGCTAAAAATAAGTTTATCTGGTTTAATGCTTTAAATAGGCCTATATGCAGACGCTCTTATACTTCAACAAGTAAAGCATTGCGCTAATGACGCTGTAATCATTGTTCAAATCATAAAGTGTATGCATGAATTATAACCTACTATAGGTCGCTTTGGTCAAAAGCGTCAAATAAACATAACGATCTCATATTATGAGTATTGTGTATAAAAGTGTTTAAATAACACTATAGGCCTACAACCTGACCGATTTGTCTTGTAGACAATAATATATTAGTAACTATACAGAGTCAATATAGTAAAAAATATACCTTTTAGTTGTTTAGATTTTTCAGACGATTTTCCCCACTTGGACCCGGGTACAGTAAGTGATTACCATAAAAAATGCACAAATAAGGTTATTTACCAGGGCTACCGCCTCGGTCCCGTAAAATCCTTGTCACCCAGTCATTGACCAAAAGTATTGTACATAGCGTGCAATATTTTTCCCGTTGTTCCGGAATGAAATTATTTTTTTTTACGGGACTGATGACCAAAATCCGGTGTGGTGCCGGACTCCTGGACGGGTGGCAAGCCTATTATTTACTGTATCCGTATGTGTTATTTCGTGTAATTTCTTTGTTTCCCATAAACAGCAGAGCTTCTACTGTTGATTTTTAAGAAACTTAGGAAACATTCCACGTAGGTCTACACGTCAGTTTAACTTAAGTGAGAACAGGAGTTAGGTGAGGGCAAACGTGTACATCTCGGTGAAAACTGTGAGCTATAAAAAAAAACTCCTTATGCTCATAGACCTATATTTTACTTTTATTAATATTATTATTACGAGGGCTGATCTGTATAGTCTAATATTGCATGGCATCTCTGGTAGTGGGGAAAAACGTTCTCATGCTTTCGGTAGCCGATTCTTTGTAGTGTAAACAGCCGTAGTTTCAGTTCTGTTTTCGAAGCCCTTAAGGTAGTCTGTTCGAGTTACGTATAAAGCAGCGTTCAGTAGTGGGTTGCGGGCCAGTCTCTTCCGCAGAATCAGGCATGAAAGAAACACGTCTTATTAAATATTTTGCTGTTAATGAGACGTGACTGTGAATGGATTAGATGGATGGGATAGATGGACGTTTATAGGTTACTGACAGTCACGTTTTCAGGTGTTCTCAGTTCTTGCTGAAGTTGGTATACTCACTGATAATGTAAAGCATTCGGATTTACGGGGAAATGAAAGCGCTGTTCGCCTTTAATAAAATAATTCAGGCTTTAATCTCACAGTAGTCGACGTATTTGGGAATGGCGGCGATGTTGTTCACTGGGGCACCAGCGTAATGTAACGTCAGCAGGACCTCGTGAAATGCTGATACCAAATGCCCAGTGTACCAAAGCGGTGTAGAAGCAACACGTTATCAGACTACTGATCGCAGTGCTTCATCGGGATCGTATCTCCTCCCGCCAACAAAAAAATACATCGTTTAAATGTTGCCATACCCTGTGGTATCCATCCTTCTCTTCACACGTTTCAGGTTATGCAACTACATCGCATTTCCATTTAAATCATAAAATTAATTTGAATGGAAATGGGATGTAGCTGCTCAACCTGAAGAACACAACTGGAATGAATGGGAAGAAAAATGTCTGTCAATCAATACCAACGTATTTGTGGTTTATATATATATATATATATATATATATATATATATATACACATATAGACAGTTAATGTCACTGGCGGACACTAAACAGTAGCATCTAACGTGTTTTAATTCAGTTTTTTTTGACAGGTATCATGGGAAAGAGATCTTAGAAAACCCTTTCATATTCGTAACGCGTATGCTAGTCAGGGGGAACAGGGATAAATAACACTCAAGATTGGCAGCTGTGCCGAATCATCCGTGCCTGCGCTGCCACCAGGGGGCGTATTTGGTCTAGAAACGTGAGACCACAAGGAAGGATGAGTTCAGGTGAATCCAGTCATACACCAAACACTTAATATACATTTTTGGAGAAGGGGATAATTAACAATCATCACTATAGTTATTTCTCAGTTTTAATATTTCTACAGGGACTTAAAGAAGTCAAAGTATCTCAGGTGAGCAATAAAATTGATTACCCAGGACAGTCTACAGGGCTATATTTGAACATTTATCGGTAAAGTTAATTTTGGTAGAAATCACTGCATGAGATGTACGAAACAACCGAAGAACGTCGCGTGCACAATGTCTGTATAGCCTTATTAAATATGTGAGCTGGTTTATTTTCTTCTCTTGCCCTGTTGGGACACTAAAGTTACAAAATGAAAGGTTCAAATACAGGCATACAATTGACGCCATGTTAACTATATATAAAGGCAGAAAATCCTAGCGACGCCGAAAAACGAAACCAATCGATTTAATAAAATATGCAGAAAATGCGTATAGAAGGAGATATTCACCCACATAGGAGGTCAAAATAGCACCAAGAGGAAAGACGACCTTTGTGGGGGGAAAGTTTTGGTGTCATCAGAATTGTCAGGATTCCTGGCTTGCAAATACCACATTTTTTCGTGTGTCAGCCGCAGGCTGCGAAAAAGCCGGTATTATAGCGAATCTGCGTGATGACCAAGCACCTCCCCGTGCCCTTTAGTTACGGCGGCGCTCCTCCTCTCAGTATCCAACACATGCACAAAGATGGCGTCAATTATGGAAGGTCCTCTGAGCAAGTGGACTAACGTCATGAAGGGCTGGCAGTACCGTTGGTTTGTTTTGGACTACAACGCCGGGCTGCTCTCCTACTACACGGTATGCGCTGTGATCGCTGCTGGTTTGGAGGGAGGCGGGGGAGTGCGGCGATCCTGGAGCTGGGAATGTCAGCAGGCAGAGCAGTGGCTGGTCTTACTGGGGCTGGACTCCCGGTGCCAGGGCTCCTGGGGGTATGTGACGGGGATCCCGGCTTGTCACAGCCAGTAGACGTGCACCTGGCGAATCGGAGTCGCTTATGAGCAGGTGCACATTGGTGTCCCCACGCAGCACGAATTTCTGTCGCGTTTTAAGGGGCCGGACTAATATGATCGTGTCCGTTTGCTGTTATTTACCAGCAACCGAGTGAATTTCTGGGGCTGTCAGCTTCTTTGCTACAGTAATACGGTGGTCGTATTTACCAGCGGGCTGCATAGTCTGTGTAGCATTTTGTTAGCTGCTTTTTTTTTTTACTAATTATGTGCTTGGATTTTTAAAACAGAAACGGCGGATTCGGCAAGCGTGAACACATTCTTATTCATCTATATATTTTATATCTCCATCCTTTCGTATGTAAAAGATGTGTGTACTTGTGGTATCTTGGATAAAACGCATTTTGCTCATTGGCTAAATGGATACTGACATGCGACGGTAATGTCAGCCGCAGGCTGTGCAAAGTTCATTTACAAGTTTCTGCGCTGAGAAAATGGAGAAAATTGAGAATTTCGTTTTTATTTGTTATGCTAAAACAGCTGATGCTTATATGCGTACGTATCTATATAACGCAGGCATGAATGATAAAAATGAATACGCCATGTAGCGTGTATGATACTGCGGTACAGGTTTCAGGATCTGACGAAATGTGATTATGTCAGGAGAACCGGCTGTTATTTTGATATATTTGCCCTGGGATTCTGCAGACGTGCAAGATGAAAAGTAGTAATTGCCACCCATTACACACTTGAACGCATGGCAGGTAAAAGCAACGAAATTTGTATTTTATAATATTAATGCTGATATACATATAAAGAATGACGGCACTTTGTAAAGTTGATTTTTGAGGTGCAAGTGCGCTGATAACGCAGTGGTGTTAAAGCAGCGCCCTCTAGTGGCCGTGCTCTTCCTAACACAGCGACACACTGCTTAGGGTGTCCTTACTCTGTGTCGTGGTCCTTTATAAAGACGTTAAACCAGCGTAAACAGTGTGTGGCTCTTAAATATACTCAGACGTGCACAATTCTGTCAAATGCTTAAAATATTAACTTATTTCAATAATTAAAAATATAATAATTAGAAATTTCAACTCTTACCGTTTAAAATGCCCCCTAATAGCGTTAGTGAGGCAAAGTAACTAAAAGCGAGTCAGCAGCTAAAGTATATCGCGCATTTTGCCTCCAGCATTGACATCCAGGGTGTCACTTAATATCTTGCTAAATGAGTTTCCTTTGCTGTTTAGTCCAAGGACAAGATGATGCGAGGATCTAGACGAGGCTGTGTACGGTTACGGGTGAGGAGCTCTGCTTTTATCCTGTGCCGATGACACCATTCCTGCGGCGTTTTCCCTTCATATTACCACATAATATATGCTGCCATTTTTTTGCTCCCAGAACGTGTGCCGGAGGTAACGCGCGTCTCTGTCTGACTGCCCCTCCCCAGGGAGCTGTAATAGGTATAGATGATGAGGATGACAGCACATTTACTATCACAGTGGACCAGAAGACCTTCCATTTTCAAGGTACAGCTGCCCCCCCCCCCCTTTGTTTTTTCTAAAAATACTTTTGACCATGTAACATATGCCCCCTATGGAAGAAAGTGGGAATGACAGCTATGTGAAATCATTTTGGAAGCTTGGTGCATGAGCCTCTGTAATCTCTGGAAGCTCTGAGACTCGAACCCTGAAATCCTTTGCTGCCGATTCTGATGAGCTTGTGGGGTACTCTGGGCTGGGGGGTTCGTTGCTGCATTGAGGACAGACTTCGGCGGATGCGGAAAGTTGCAGCCCCCCCCACCGTAGCCCACCTGCGCTCTCAGGTGTGTGGCGTAGGAGTCACAGGCTGAGTCAGCACTCGGCCTCCTCTGCCGCTCCGGTCAGGCTAACGGAGGCCTGCGCTTCACACGCGTGTCTGCTTTCAGCCCGTGATGCTGACGAGAGAGAGAAGTGGATCCACGCCTTGGAGGGAGCGATCCTGAGGCACGCCTTCCGGCTGCAGGTATCTGGTCTTTTCTCAGATTGAACAATAGCCGCTCGTGTATCGTCTCTAACCTTCCTTCTGCCGTCGTGGCTCAGGAGTCAGAGTTGGGCTTTACTCTCACTGTGGAAGACTTTGACAAGAAGCTGGCGGAGGCTGACGCCTACCTGCAAATTCTCATCGATCAGGCAAAGGTACTTGGGAGTCGTCCTGTGCTGCTCCGTGCTCATTGGTCCGCCTGTCGCCTGTGCTGCACTGTGCTCCTTGGTTCGCCTGTCGCCTGTGCTGCGCTCCTCGGTCTGCCTGTTGCCTGTGCTGCGCTGCGCTCCTTGGTCCACCTGTCACCTGTGCTGTGCTCCTCGGTCCGCCTGTCACCTGTGCTGCGCTCCTCGGTCCGCCTGTCGCTTGTGCTGAGCTGTGCTCCTCGGTCCACCTGTGACCTGTGCTGTGCTCCTCGGTCCACCTGTGACTTGTGCTGTGCTCCTCGGTCCACCTGTGACCTGTGCTGTGCTCCTCGGTCCACCTGTGACCTGTGGTGCGCTGTGCTCCTCGGTCTGCCTGTCGCCTGTGCTGCACTGTGCTCCTCGGTCCCCCTGTCGCCTGTGCTGCGCCGTGGTCATTGGTCCCCCTGTCACCTGTGCTGCGCTGTGCTCCTCAGTCTGCCTGTCGCTTGTGCTGCGCCATGCTCATTGGTCCGCCTGTCGCCTGTGCTGCGCGGTGCTCCTCGTTCCGCCTGTCGCCTGTGCTGTGCTGTGCTCCTCAGTCCGCCTGTCGCCTGTGCTGCGCGGTGCTCCTCGTTCCGCCTGTCGCCTGTGCTGCGCGGTGCTCCTCGTTCTGCCTGTCGCCTGTGCTGCGCTGTGCTCCTCGGTCCGCCTGTGACCTGTGCTGCGCTGTGCTCCTCGGTCCGCCTGTCGCCTGTGCTGCTCTCCTTGGTCCACCTGTAACTTGCACTGTTGTGAAGCTGGCTGCTGTATCCCTGACAGACCTGATTTTACTGCCTTCCTCCTGCAGGTTTTTGATGAGAAAGTGAAGGACTGCAGGGAAGGTGGATTGCATCAGGTAAGCTAGTGTCCTTGCAGGCAGGGAGCAAAGAATTATAGTGCTGAACCCGTTCCCCAATGGCGTTGCGGCGTCTCCTTGGTGTAGCCAATCCTCACATCTGCATCACAATAACTAAACCCTTTTACATTTTTCTGTTCTTCTCTAACCACAGAAAATTGAAAATCTCAAGCAATCAACCTGTGTAAGTGTCACATTCATGAAACAGCCGTTTATGGCTGAGCCGTTAAATTATGATGAAAGTGATGACGTTGTGTGTTTTTCAGGGAATGATAGAATCCATCAAGCACTGCATTGTACTACTCCAGATTGCCAAGGTAAAGAAATGTGTTTAAAGGTTAAATTGTGCCAGTAGTCTTGTGTTTGCTGTCGTAATTCCGCCTTTTCCCTCTGTCACTGCAGAGCAGCATTAACCCTGTGGATGGGGTCCACCCCCTTGGCCCCTTGGAGCTGACGATGGTCAGCGATGTGTTCGCGCAGGATGAGGCCCCCACAGGTACAAACCCACCCCCACCCCCACTCCTGAGCTGCTGCTTATCCCAGACCTCAGGCTGGATTTTTATTAAACCAGTGTTTCCCAATTCGGTCATGGGGGATCCACAGACTGTCCACATTTTCGCTCCCTCCCAGCTCCCAGTAGGGAGCAAGAACGTGGTCTGTAGGTCCACAAGGACTGGATTGGGAAACACTGCGTTACATAAATGGCATAGCTTGAGTTTCACGTCGAAACCGGACACAGCTGTTCTGAGTACGGAAAGCCCCCCCCCCCCCAGATCTGTTTTGTCTCTGTCACTACTGTGGTCTGAGAAACACTGGGTCTTGTTCAGTATGAGGTCTTTGTTGTGGCTGAGAGTCTAAGGACAAAAAACTCTTGTAACCTCATTTTGGTAACGGAATAATCAAGGAGCTTCCCATAAGACCGAAATCTGTCAAAGACCCCTGAAAGGTGTTCTGCAAGCCGCGGCAAATGGCGAAGGAGTAAAATGATCACTCACTCTGGATAAACGTGCCTGTTAAAATGGACAGCATATGGCTAAAAATATCAGGACACCGCGACCCTTTCCTGGGTGAGTAGCTGGGAAAATAGATGGATGCATATTAGCTATGGAAATAAACTGGAAATTAAGTGGAAATTCTGTATTTTGTTACAAGAATTTATTACGTTAAATATCTCCAGCTACGTTTGTTATTTTCCTTACTGGCAGAATCAGTGTTGTCATTTCCACCCACTACTGTTTTTGGCCTCTCAACAGAGGACCGTTTCTATGGTGACTGTGCCCAGATTTGTAGTGGGGGGGGGGGGGGCTTGTTTCCTGTTTCTAAAGTTTGGTGGCATATCTGTCTGTTTTTGTGAGTGTCCGTCTGGTTCGGGGTGTGACTGAGCCATGTCCACCAGCTTGTCTCTGCCACCCCCTCAGGCAACGCCCGTGTGGCCCATGCAGTCGGGCAGCTATCTTCCTTGGAGGTTGGGTCCTTGGATATGGATGTGGGAAACATGAAAACGCCCACAGCCAACATCACAGGTACCAGAGGCCGCCACACCAGCTATGAATGCAGGGGCGGAGTCACAGGAGCACAGGCCTCAGCTGAAAGCTGATTGGCCCTCAGAGTGCCCCTTCTGTGTCACTCAATGATTCAAGAACATATCATTGGCCCCTCTGTATGGATGGTGGCTCCTCTTACACCCTTCCTCAGTGCCAAAACTGTGTCATCACACAGTAATTAATGTCATTTCGTCTTCAGTGCTGCTCATCTATTTAGGAATGTCTTTGTGTGTTTGGTTTGCATGACTGGTCTGTGCCCATCACCTGTTTCAATATCCATCCTTCCTTCCTCCTGCTCTTTCTGCCACAGCCGGTCGCCTTCCCTCGTCTGGCAGCAGCGTGCTGTTGCCAAGCCGTGTGGAACTGCCCCCCAACACAGTGCCTGAGTTCTCCTACTCAAGCAGCGAGGACGAGTTCTACGATGCTGATGAGTTCCACCGGGCCAACACCCCCCCGGGGAGCCGTGTTGTGTGAGTTTAGCGTGTGGGGAAGTCCCATCCTCCTACCACCTACTTAAACCTTGTCATGCAAAGAAATGTAGACCAAAGATGGATCAGAGATGTAGTCTTTGAGGTTGGGATGTAAGTAAATGTGCAGAATGTCTTCGTAGTGCTGGGATTGTGTTGAGGTAGTGATTGTTCCTATGGCCTTTGTAATTCCTCCCTCCCATAGTCCTTCACTTACCCCAGTCTCTTTGCCCATCAGTGGCGCAGACACAAGTCTACAAAGACCAAACACCAACGACTCTCTCAATTCCTCTATTTCCAGCAGCACCGCAGATGCAGGTACTCCTCCTAGTTTGGCATGTTGGGTTCCCTTCTCCGGTGCACAGGTTCATAGCCAGCATGAGGATGTGAAATCTGACTGTGCCTATCGGTCTTCGCATACATCATCCCGTTTCCCCGTTTGAATTAGTTCATCGTCCATACCTTTGGTTTTCGGCCGGCTAACTCGTTTAAATCCCTACAAACTGCAACGAGAAATGGTGTCGTGTCAGCAGATCAGTTTGACAGTGAAGACAACGGTGACGAAGAGGGTGAGGGGGCGTCAATTGAGGAACACAAGAGTGTCATTATGCACCTACTCTCCCAGGTGCGCCTGGGCATGGACCTCACTAAGGTAACCTCCTTCCCTCTCATCTCTGCTGACCAAACTTCTGCCACACCCCGGTCGCTGTCATAGTACTGAGCTTCTCTTCCTGTCCTCGTTTCTCGACTCTAGGTGGTCCTGCCAACATTTATTTTGGAGAGGAGGTCCTTGTTGGAGATGTATGCCGACTTCTTTGCCCATCCAGACTTGTTTGTTAGGTAGGAAGCTGGCAGACGGCAACAAAAACATCAGATTGTTCTCAGACCATCTGTGGTGCGTTGAATGCCACTTCCTTCAACGGCTGACGAGTGACCTGCCGACAACTTAAAGAACTCAAAGAACCAGTATCAGAACTGAAGAATTATGAACTTGAAAAAGTACGAATGGCTTCTGAAACTGCCTCGGGGATCACGTGTTTTCAATATCTTTTCCGGTGCCAGCATCGCAGACCAGACGGAACCGGCTCAGCGCATGGTTCAGGTCGTCAAGTGGTACCTGTCAGCCTTCCATGCAGGGCGGAGGGGCTCTGTGGCCAAGAAGCCATACAACCCAATCCTGGGGGAGATCTTCCTCTGCCACTGGGAATTTCCTGCGGAGGGAGAGGAGACCACAGCCGGGGTGAGGGAGCGCCTCCGATGCACCCTGAACACTTTGTTTACTGGTTTCCTTTTATTGGGTCTTTGCTTGGAATCTGAGTAACTTTGGGTGAGGTAGCATAATGAGACAACTGTAAGAAACTCAAGTCTGATTTCTGAAGCCTGTGCTCTCCTTCAACATCAGTATTGGCTGGGGAAGATCTGTGAAAGTGTGTGAATGACTAACTGAGGAGTGTTACTGTTGGACGTCCCACAGGAACTCGTGTCTGACGGCCCAGTGACATGGTGCGGGAAGAACAGCGTGGCCTTTGTAGCTGAGCAGGTTTCCCACCATCCCCCTAGTGAGTGTGGTTCAGCCATGATGGCCTAGCAAAGCTATGGGAATCCTAGAGCAGCATGCAGCGATACTAACTGGCACCAAACTTACCTGGCCGCTCTCCTGCCTCTTCTAGTATCCGCTTTCTATGCGGAGTGCATCAACAAAAAAATCCAGTTCAGCGCCCACATCTGGACCAAGTCGAAGTTTCTTGGGATGTCTGTTGGGGTCCACAATATTGGACAAGGTACTGAATCGTTTTAGCTTTTGTTTTTAAATGATCTTCGAAAGTGAAATATGAGCGTGTGCCAAGTTTCTGTGACGTGAGTCTACTGGTGCGAAAACAGATTTGAGAGCCGACCGGGGATGGAAGTCTTGGCTTATTCTTTAGTAACGGCGCAGGAGCTAAAGGGTATTTCTCAGGACTGCGGGCTCCTCTAGGGCAGTTTCTAGCTAATGGGAGCACTCTGGTGTCTCTCCTGTCTTCTTATAGGTTGCG
Organism: Stomatorhinus walkeri; assembly: GCA_026784285.1. Classification (NCBI taxonomy): domain Eukaryota; kingdom Metazoa; phylum Chordata; class Actinopteri; order Osteoglossiformes; family Mormyridae; genus Stomatorhinus; species Stomatorhinus walkeri. Next base: position 14,591,295 of record JAODUD010000043.1, read on the forward strand.
TGTCCTGCTTGGAGCACGATGAACACTACATCCTAACCTTTCCTAATGGTTACGGCAGGTACGCCTGTCCACTGTTCTAAACCGTGCATAGTCTTCCCCATGAACCCCCTGGACTTGGGTCCTGAGTCATCTTATCTGCTGCTCCAGGTCCATCCTGACCATGCCCTGGGTGGAACTAGGAGGGGAATGCAGCATCTCCTGTTCCAAGACTGGGTACAACGCTAGCATAATGTTCCACACGAAGCCTTTCTATGGAGGCCAGACGCACAGGGTGACGGCCGATATCTTGTAAGTGATACTCTTTGGAGAGCCACTGTGTTACTAGGGAGTTGACTATGTTGATGATGACCTGCAATATGGGTTTTTAACATTGAATTTAATGCATTTAGCTGAGTACTTGCCCCTTTATGGTTGTATTGAAGATACGCTTATTCACCTCCTTGATGTAGTGCTCCTAATGACAAGAAGTCATTCTGCTCCATTGAAGGAGAGTGGAATGGAGTCATGTATGCTAAGTGGATCTCTGGGGTGAGTTCTGGCCGCTGAGGTTTGTACAGACTTACAAGTCAAGGATCTAGAGTAGAGGCTCCCTGCTGAGATAGTCGTCTTTTAATGCAGGAGAATTCCTTATTCATTGACACAAAGAGGATGGCCATCATCAAGAAGAAGGTCCGGAAGCTGGAGGACCAGCTGGAATATGAGTCCCGAAAGTGAGGGAACCTCAGGTTCATCACTGTTGTTTCACTTGCTATCCATGTGGCACCAGTGTGGGCTATTTGTGGCCTTGCTGCCCTTTTGGCATGGGGGGGTGGGGCGGTGGGGGGCTCAGTGCTCATCTCTCCATCCCTCTGTATTTTACAGCCTCTGGAAGGACGTGACCAAGAACCTGAGGCTGAAGGACATTGATGCCGCCACGGCGGCCAAACATCAGCTCGAGGAGAAGCAGAGGGCTGAAGCCCGAGAACGGAGGGAGAAGGAGATCCAGTGGGAGACGAGGGTAAGGGAGATGGACGGAAGCTGTCCATCACAGTGCTCCTACAGAGCTCAGTGTTCCCGCCACTGGGTTCTTCTTATGGCACTTTTCCACTGGCATACAGGAACCAGGCCATACCTGAACTGTACCCCGAAGAGAACCTAGTTACAGCATGGTTCCAGCTCGCTTTGTTTTTCCACTGAAGAAGGGTCGACTCGGTAAAGGTGTTGCCAGGTTTGGAGAGCAACAATAACATAAATGAAGAGATGCTTATTTACTGTTCACACGGTGTACATGATTTACTATCTGCTAATTTCTGCTAGCGTGTCTGTGAGAATCTCCATCTTATGTTAGCATCAAATGTTAACAGAATTGGCATTCGCGTGATTAATTTTGCATTCTTAATTCATTCCAATCAGCTGTTCTCCAGTACTTTTAGTAGGAGGTTGGGAATGTTCAAATTCTGAGTTACTGGGAATGCATTAATAGATTGTGATATACGATACTACGAATACTGAATTCTATATAGAATATACCCTTTTCTTCTTCAGAGAATCCATGCATATTGACGCAGATCACTAATATCAGATGATGGAGATGCAACCAGCTTGGTTTAGTCACACTTTTGGCACAGCTAGTATGTACAGCCATGCCAATTTACAATTGAAAACGGTCAGTTCACGGTAAGGGTTGATTCTTGGTGGCAGTGGAAAAGTGCCATTGATTTTATTGCTAGATTTAGCCCTCTGCTGGAGGATGGTTGACGGTGGCTTTAATGGTGAGGACGTGCTATGATATGTCTGTGTTGACATGAACCTGTCCACAGCTCTTCCATGAGGATGGTGAGTGTTGGGTGTACGATGAGCCGCTACTGAAACGGATGGCCATGTTGAAGCTCTGACAACCAGTGGTGGGGGCAGAGCGGAAACAGAGAGCCGAAAGCCGAGGGAGCGGAAAACAAAACCAAGGATCGTCCCAGAATTCCCTTCCCATGGCAGCCAACGGACGGGAGATTGGCATCTTCTGAGGGCTTCCTGCAGACCCCTCTTATAGTCCATAGAAAATATAGATGTGGCCTGTCCTCACTGTCATACACTACCACGTACTTTGAGACCAGGTCAGCTACTAGTGTGGGGGATGCGGGGCTGTGTTGTTCGCTCTGTATCTCAGGGATAGCGGTGACCCACCAACGGTCATGGACACTGCCTCTATAACTACTCCTGCTGGCCCAAAGAGGCAGCTACCTAGCTTGCCTTTAGCAACTGTTATGTAATCCTTCCCTCCTCCTTTGCGATAATCAATGAGTGAATGGCTGAGAGCATCGCTTACCCACAATGCTCAGCGTGTTAGTTATCATTTTGCACATTGATATCGAGGCAGGACAGTTAGAAAAATTACACATTTACCAAGACACTGTGAGATGGATACTGTTTTAACAAGTGGTAAATGGTTATAAAATGCCTTGTTCTGTTAATTTCTATAGCTGGCAATGACTTGTCAGTGGAAAAAAAGCTATTTTCCTTAGTTTGGGTGGAAAAGAATTAGGAGTCCCTTGATCAGGCCTATGCAGTTTCAGACATGGAGTCCCATGCGCACAATGTGAACTGACAATCACCTTAAACGCTGACAGGTCTCACTACTCTTCTACCTTAATGGTTCCAAGGGGAAATGTATTGAGAAAATGATATCCTGTCTATAAGGGTATGGGTACCATGTGCAGCTTTCTTAAAGCTGATGTATACTGCTGTGTAGAATCTACGGCATAGGTAGTTGTGAAGCCAATACCCCCCATTATAGCATGACGCCTGTAGTTACATTTCTGGGATGGTGCACGTTAGGCAACGGTGTAGGGTATACCGCTATGCATCTACCTATGGTGTACATACTATGCAAAAACATAAGCCTTTGTGTCCTGTAAGGAGATTCATGGTGATAAAGGTGAGTTAAGGAGAAACATTTTTATAACATGGAGCCTAACTCAGAAATAGCCTACTGTGGAACCTCAGTCTGTTTTTTCCCCTCTAACAGCAAAGGTATATTTACCTCTTCTCCTGAAGCACTTTGCAATGACTATAGCAATTTTATTTATTCTGTTTTTGTACATGATATTGATAGAGGCCTTGCAACAGTTTATGTGTGAGGAAAAACTGCCTTTATTTCGCTCCAGTTACACATCACAATGTTTTGGGTGACCGTCTTGTCATGTTTACTGATGCAGACAAATAAATCTTCCTCTGGGTTAAATTTGTCTGTCATGAATCGTAAATTGTTATACAATTCAAATTATTTTTATATACAGCCAATTCACAAAATAGTTGTCCCAAGGTGCTTGACATGCCACGAGCCGCCAGCGGACCTGTTCTAAAAATAGCACAACTCACCAGTGAGCAGCATCTAAAATTTTTATTTTATCCTGTGCATTACTAATTCTTCTCTAATCGCATTTATATACATTTGAAAATGACAATAGCTAAAAAAGCATTTAAAACATGTTTATTATACATGACGTTTAGATAAGTTTAGGAGGGAATTTCAAACCGTGAAGTATAGCTCTGTTTCAAAAAGGTTGGTGACCCCTGCGATAGATAAACCATTACTCTTTTAAGCGAAAGTAAAAAAATATGGTTAATATGGCAGGGAGGTAGGGTTGTCTATTGCTCTTCTATCAATCTCTAGACCCCAAGGACGTAATGGAGTACTTAACTGTACTAATTAAATTACGCTTCTAATTTAAATTTCGCATTTGAGTTTTTGCAAATCCGGAAAGCTGCGCACCATGACAGCTAAGAACATATCACTATCTAAGTGACGGCGAATCCGAATAACATCCCATTGCACACGTAGGATATATTTTATCCTCAGCAGATGTGAACACGTAGTATTTGTATATCTATTGCCCGTTTATCTTGATGACCGGACTGAGGCCGTTTATCTTCAGGACCAACCTGGACCAAAAAAAACTGAAATAACTGCACAGCGCTGATGTTCGCCAACACAACCACAGAATTCCCATGATGCAACGCGAACGGCTATTAAAACGTGGACCCGCTCTTCTCCGTCCTTCTTTCATCGCAGTCTTCTGGAGGTATGTAATGTTATGTTTGTGTCCTGGCTCAATAAGCGTGGTACTCTTGTTTCGTTTCGTTTCGTATTTCTCGGCATTTAATGAGTTTTTCCCAAAACTTTTCTTGCAGTCGAATCCTTAGCGCTGCACGTTTTTGGTAGTTTTAGGCTGCATTTTTGTGCGTGCGTGCGGGCGTAGCGATGAACACGTGTTTTC
>JAODUD010000043.1:14609320-14620673 GCA_026784285.1 Stomatorhinus walkeri
CAGACAGTCCCTAGGGCGGCTGGGGCTCAGGACAGACAGTCCCTAGGGCGGCTGGGGGTCAGGACAGACAGTCCCTAGGGCGGCTGGGGGTCAGGACAGACAGTCCCTAGGGCGGCTGGGGCTCAGGACAGACAGTCCCTAGGGCGGCTGGGGATCAGGACAGACAGTCCCTAGGGCGGCTGGGGCTCAGGACAGACAGTCCCTAGGGCGGCTGGGGGTCAGGACAGACAGTCCCTACGGCAGCTGGGGGTCACGACCTTGCTCAGGGTCCAATAGAGAAATCACTCCACTGACCACAGGGCTTGAATCTGTGAATTTGAACCCCCCCAGCTAGTCTACCAGTAATCAACCGAGATGGACCTACCCCGGACACCCCATGAAAAGTATTCCTGGCTCAAGGCTTTTTACCGCACATGGTAAAAAGGGGTGATAATTTTCCTTAAATTTGTGTCAGCATCTTACTTCGATTAACCGGATTTATTATTTTTTATTAATTGGATCCTTGGACTACATTTCTAGAAATCAGTCCTGATAGGATACGTCAGTGGCATGATTCTTCAACCTTGGAAATCTACCTTAAGATGTTTGGACTTGCCGAGTATTTAGATTCCGCTCAAATAATAATTTAATAAGTTTTAATAAGCAGAGCTCAGTCCTGGTGGTTTGTGCTGTGAATACTTCTGTCTGACTTTCCCCCCTCCTCGCACTCAGATTGGAGCCGGAAGCCTAGCAGAGAGGGGCTGACTCCTGATGTTTTTGAAACACGCACACATGCAGCCACACATTCCTGTGGGCTGCCAGCTTGGGGGTGGCGGTGGTAACCAGACCTGGGTGGGCTCCCTAAGCCCCGCCCACACATGTCGTCCCTCCCCCCCCCCACGTCAGGCAGTACAGAGGGCCGTTAAGGTCTCTGCATCTCCCTGACTTTGTGTTCTCAGTGTCTTTACATCGTTAACGGCTAATTAACTCCACATGAACGGCCCCATGACAACATCAGCGTCCCACATGATTTTTCCTAGAAGTATGCTGAGCTGACCCCTCCCCCCCACAAGGAGCTTCTTTTCTTTTTTTCACCATGCCTCTCTCCACCTCAAGCCATCCTCTTCTCCTCCCACGATATAACACAGCTCCATACCTTTCCTAACATTAACATTGAACATTTTTCTCTTTTTTACCCAAAATGCACCCCTAAACCACAACCCTCCCCCTCACTGAACTCATTTCCATTCTTTTCCATTCCCTCCCCCTGCCAGCTTTACCCACTGTCCCACTTTTGTGCTCCCCTCCCCATTTTTACTCTCCTCCTTTTCCCAGCCAGCCCACTCTGACTTACCGAGGGCCCCACCCCACCCCTGTACTTTTAACTGGATACCAGTTTCTGCTTGGGGAGGTCATGTGACCTAAAGATGTCATGCCCAAACTCTTAAATAATTTGAACATCCAGGAGCCACTGCTGCCTATTCATATTGCTGAGTGTGTGTGTGTGTGTGTGTGCGCGTGTGTGTGGCTTTTGCTGCATTTACAACTGGCTCCGATTGTGTTTTTTACGAGCCGATGTAAAGTACAGCGGTGACATGGACCAAAGCTACATGGCAACCAAACGGATGAATCAGGACAGGGGTGAGAGCATCACAGGAGTGAAAAAAGACGGGGCTGGAATAACTGAGAAAGGGTAAACTGAAATAATATTTTAAAAGTGGGTGACAATGCAGGACCCAGAACATGTATGACTGTATTGGTCCAAAGTCAACTCTCTAGCCTGGGGTACTGGGGCTGTAACAAAGTTAACACACCTGATTTATACCAGTCAGCAGGTGGGGCCAGATGCATCATATTAATTCAGAAAACTGTGGTCACATGATCCTCATCTCACAAGGAGTCAAACCTCCAGGGTGTATTGACTCTTGTCACTATATGGTAACATAAGTTCTGGGATCATCATGCCAATATGTTCCACTACATACCACGTGTTGTTGGAGTTGTCCTCACTTAGCACAGCATGGCCTCTAGGCTGTAGGTATGCAAAAGCGCAAAAGCCAGTTCATAACATCTCTGATTAAAGGCTTTCTTGACCCTGACTGCAGTGAGTCATGAAATTTCACTTATGAATCTTTACATTTTTTGTCCCTGTCTTTCACTTTCTTCAGCTGAAGTGAATCTCTTATATTTAGCCTCACGAATGTGGCGGGATTCTTTTTTCTGGGTCGGATCTTACTGTTTTTTGTTTTTAAAGCAAACCGAAAGATTATAAACAGCATCCCTAAACTGATTATCCTTCTCTACAGTATATCTCAGAAATACAACAGCCGCTCAGACATCTGTCCCCACAAACCTTCTTAAAGTATTAAAGTATGAGATTTATACATAACCATTGTGCAACCCTCCAGATCAAGACGAAGGGAGATCCAGAAACTATTTAGTCAAGATGGTCAAGGTTTTGATCCCTCTCCAGGGTGTGCGTGCACGTGCGTGTGGAAATGATTCCTTCCTCCAATCCAGAGACATGTACTTAGGATATAGCTGGTTTCAGTAAATTTCCCTTGCTTTGTGTTCACGTGCACTGTGATAGACTGGCATGTACAGAGGCCTTGCCCGTCTACTTGCTTTGCAGGAGACAAGTGGTACGGTTGTCAGCCAGTAGATGGAGCCATTGAGTTTCAAACTGCTTCCATAGTCTGATAAAATGCCTTTAGATCAGCGTGCATAAAAATAATTAATCATTTCATAACAGCACGCTTGTGTAAACACAAGATTAAACTGCCCCGCATTATTACTACTATAAATTACCTTCCCTTGTAGATGCTATGGATGAACGGTGGTGCTTAAGGACCTGCGTTCAATTTTGTATTGTGGAAAACAATGTTTCCGTAGATGAAACATTAAACATCAGCTATCTTACGACAGTAGAATTTAAAAAGAAAGTTGTACAAATTTACTGCGTTTTATTAGAAAATATCAAATATTACAAACACGTGTTCTTGTTTCAAATAAATTCGGTAACAGCATTAAAACTCTTTACATTTAATTTAAATCAAGTATGAATGGGGCAAACCGTTGCAGTCCGTGAGAAAAATAGTAAAAGATGAAAACGGAATGTAAACCAAACTAAAAATGATACCAGATGTTATAGGTTCATTGGTAAAATAAGCTGAACTTTACCCAAGGTAAAGTACATTATATACTGTATATTAAATAATGTATATCATATTTCCTTCATTGCTCAGTTCGCTGAATTAAACGAAAACTAAAGATGGTAGCAAAAGTATGAAAAATATTTAATTCCATTAGTCTGATGAACGTTTGTTCACCAGAGACCTCATGAGTATAGGACCTGTGAAATCACCCTAGACATCAACAAAGGGGTGGAAGGGACAGTTCTGTGTCACCGAAAGGGAACACGGTTCACCTAATTAAGACTCTGCATGAGCCAGAATGAATTCTAAGACCTGTTCTACAGCACATAACTCAAGCAGTCTCCACTTGGAGGACGTGAATTATTAATAGATGTTGAGTGTTTAATAAATTAGCCCTTGCGATCGCCACAGCGTTGCCAGCAGTGGCCCTTAATCCCCTCAAGACGATTAAACTTGCACGAGAAAATGTCGCAGAAGCTGCAAGAATACAATATAAACATATCTGTACCAACGCCCATCTAGACAAGCAACGTTATTATTGCTCGATCTGTAACATAAGTATTCAGCAAAGCCAAGCTCGCTTTACCTGCGGTCCACCGTAACCATATTCAAAGTGGTAAAAATTTAAATAAACCAAATCACTGACTATTGCATTCCAATTTCATGCTCTATAACATGCACTATTAAGCTCTATACATACATTCAATAAATGAGGGCATTTGTATATTGTTTTATTTATATTTGTAGAGTTTTTGGGACCACATAGTCCGCAATCTCACAGCGACTGGGTATAACTCTGTAACTGTACAACGTGGCTGTGTATCATTTCGCAGCAGTTTAACTTCAGCCGCTCGATGTCAAAAGTTCCAGCTCATCGCTGGCAAGCTCTGCGGTGGGCGGGAACATTGGTAATTACGTACGCAAGGCGGAAGTGTCGGCGGCTTCCTATTGGTCGACGAGAGGACGAACTCGACGACAGACATCGGAATCGAGTGCAGAGCGGACCTGGCATATCAGATCGATGCTGCCTGTCGCAGATATTTGAGCTTGGTAGCTTAGCTCGTTAGCTTGTGCGCTAGCTGTTTCTCGGCTAGGGAGATTTGTTTTCTAATTTCGCCGGGCGCTCAAAGTGGCTCGTCGCACCTTATTATACGGTGGGATTATTTATCGCCCGGCGCGCAGTGAAATAAGCGAAAACAACGAGAATGTTGGTCCCATGTGGAAGATGATGAAGAGGCGGTTGGGCGCTGTGCTACTGTGCCTGATTGTAGTTTGTCTGTGTGGGTAAGTTATGGATCCTGTTATTTTCATAAATGGCTGTACCCAATAAGCGGAATGACTGAAGTGTATCAAATGTCAATGTAATTGGTCGTTAATCTTTTGACTCATTTTTGATGGGTTGATGGATGGATGGATGGATGGATGGAGGGGCAGTCAGGTGATTGATGGCCAGACAGACCACGACAATCCCTCTTTCAGGGAAGCCAAGACGACTGTCCGAATCGCTGATTTCACCGCAGTCCCAATCCCACTGTCGCCCGCGCATATATATGTTTAGTGTGTTTGTAAAGCATCATTCGCAGGCATTTCGTGTTCCTGGGCACTTTCTCCTGCTCCAGTTGGTAACACTTTGGTCATAATTCAAGGACTTGAGATAGAATTTCATGAGATGCATGTTTCCAGTGTCTAACCAGCCATATCTCGTTACTCGATGGCCATATTGTTCTGCTTAATGTACACTGATGTCTTGGGTATTAAATTTATCCATCCCATACATTCTCGTGAGCGAAGCAGCTCGTATTCCTCTTGTCATTATTGCCTTAAGTATGTGGCACTGAATAGAGCAATGATATAGATGCTCACTAATCTGTCAGCTTTCACTTTGAGTTTTGGATGTACAGTTACGTCTTTTTTTGCGTCTTATATCTTGAGCAAACAAGGTTTCGTCGCTATGTGATGAAGACGTACATTAAGGTACATTAAACCTTAAATTTGGATGTGAGATTTGTATAACACCTTTTATTGTGTGACTGAAGCGGTGTCCTGTGCGTGTTTTGTGCGATAATCTGGATTACGTTAGGGATGTTGAATGGTTTGGCATGTTTGCGTAGTAGGACCTTTGGGTGATTTCAGTGCATAATAATTTTAAAGGAAGCCTTTCTGGTTCTACCGGAAAATGCTACATAGAAAAACAAACGTGCTCAGGTGGGATGGTTATAGGTGTCACCCGAAATAATTATTGGTAAATGGGAAACCTGCCCTCCGGCGCGATCGGGGTAGCAGCGGGGGACTGGGGGCAGTCAGCCGGCCTCAGACAAAATAAAAGGCTCGTATCCAAATGAAAGTCACGACATCGGTTATAGGACAGCGCTCAAAAAAGAATCGCATACAAGTTTATTGTTGATTTATTGTTGATTTTTCTGTGGGCTTGTGTTACTGCTAATAGACCTGGGACATTTCACCAGGCGTTTCGGCTGTGCTTTCATGCTATCAGGACTGGTTACTGGTTACAAACACTCCTGCTTTCCTCACACTGGTCTGGGAGTTCTTTCATAAGTTTTAAGAGCGATGCGGGTGTTGGCTGTGACATATGATCATTTTCTGCTGCTGGGGTTGCACTGAAGGGCTGAGCTGCCCTGGGGGGTTTCTGCCCCTGAGGGGACCTCGGCCTGGATGCTGACGGAAGCTGGGTTTACTCTCGCCTCCAGGGTTGTTTTTCCTTGCTGTTCACTCCCCGGCTATGGGTAGTTTGTTCAATAGAACTGCAGAAATGAGATCTCAGTTAACGCACACATGCGCTCGTGTCATCTCATCCTGTAGACCTGTGTGACACTCTGCTCCTTGCTGTGTGCAAATCCGCTTCCGCTGCCTGCTTCCTGTTTAGCACCTGCGGTTTGTCCGCAGAGATTAGCGTAGAACAAATGTGCCGGAGGATCCTTGACTCACTTTCACGTTGCTGTAACTTTGTCATTGAGTTCACACCCACAACTGCCCCGGCGGCTTGGCCCCAGAGCCGTCAGCCCTTAGCAAAAGTGATTGCTGCAAATTTTATTATTTGAGGGGGAGAGTGTTGTGTGAACTAACCTCCTTTCACTGTCTGTCTCCTGAGACACCAGACTTTTATAAATACTGAGCAAGCAAGTCAGGATCACTCTGCATGGTGACAATTGAATTTGTACTCGGCCGTCAGTCGTGCAAAATGTGGTGTTTGGGGGTGGGGTCACGGCACTGAAATTTGCGTATTTCTTACGCAAAGTCATAGGATTTAGATGTCAGGTCTGTCTTCCCTGGTATCTGTATCCTTTTACGGTGGTTACAGGCTCTGGTCTGTTCGGCTGACCTTGTCAATCCGATGCGCAGTTTACCTGCTTCTTGAGGTGGGGGCTGGCAAGATTGAAAACATCATGATCACACAAAATCAACTTGGAGGCATATATGGTCACGTGGGAGCAGAGAAAGATGCCATTTGTTCCTCAGCTGGCTTCTGTGAAGTCCTGTTCTAAACACTTCTTTCCCTTGGAGTTTTTTTTTTTAATGAGAACCAAGATCATTCTGGAGTTTATTTGAAGCAGCATCTTGTTGTACAAGGAGCCTTTTATCTTATCTGCCTGCTCTGAAGAGAGGGAGGGGAAAGATGAAACGTATGTCATTTTCATTTCTCGATTTAATCTAAGCATGCTGATTTTTCTATCCAGTGCAGTGACATAGGGCGTGGATAGGAATTCACTCTCAGGTCATAGATCTGTTCAGGGTCTTGGAGGAAAGCCCTTGTGTTCTTCCCTGGCAGATAGGGAGCGTGCTGGTTGAGGTAGCAGTCCATTTCAGCATAACTGCATGCATTTGGCCTGCAAACTTCATGCATTGTGCAGGGGGAGCACTGACACCCAATGCCAGGCACCCAGCCACTCGCAGCACACAACATGCAACATGCTGAAAAACTTGCAACATACTGAAAAATGACTCTGCGACAGAGCAGCACAGTAACTGCCCCGTGTTTCCATTTTTATTTCCATTTATAACTGTCTGCACCTGAATGCATCCCAAGGAGTATTTTTAACATTCAGCCCTGGAATTTCCTTGGTTAAATGGGAAACAGGTGTGTGTGTGCGCATCTCTGTGTGTGTGTCTGTGTCTCTGTGCCTTTGTCTGTATCTGTGTGTGTGTGTCTTTATCTATGTGTGTGTCTGTCTTTCTGCTGCTTCACATTATTAACATAATTTACATTCACTCTCAGATTTCACATAGGATCAGTATTCAACGCTGAAAGCATCTAACGGGTATGCATTTTTAAACTAGCATTCTCCATTCATAGAGTGTAATAAAACACAGTCATTCCTTAATATTGCCTTTGTTTTGGCAAGTCTCTACTGATTTAGGGCTGTTTGGAAGTTATCTGTGTCTTTACCCAGCAGCCCCGGGGGGGGGGGGTCCTGCTTGGCGTGACACGGAGGGTTTGGGTGATTATGGCTAAAAGGGGCGCAGAGCTGGGGAGCATGGTGGCTTAAATAGAGGAGGGGGGGTTCACAGGCAAATAGCTGCAAGTGTTGAGTTAGGCAAGGAGCACACTATATGCTGCAGTCTCTGCTGTTGGAATCGGAGGATTTCTTTAAAAAATGATGAAATGAAGATGGCCTACTTGATGAAAACGGACACTAGAGTTTCATTTGCAAAAATACTTTCTTCATAATTTTTTTATATTCTAAATTTGGAAGTTGATCAGTTTTGACTGAAACGTTTCGGTGAAGGTGTGTGGTTCACACTTTGAGGAGCAGAGTTCATGCTTGGGGGAACGTATGCCAGATATGTGTTAGTTGTAGGGTACTGCAGTGATATGACAATGTTTTGACCAGTTATGCTTCTTAAATACTTGTATTGTTAATTTTATCAGATTCATGCATCTATTTGTTACTTGTTTTTATGTATAGTTGCAATTTTTCTTATTTTTAACTGTCAGTTTTAGTCTGATCAGTTAAGGTAGAAATTGATATTTCTTCTGTCTTAGGGGGCAGACATTATCCTTTCAGCTCAGATAAGCCTATGAATGGGGGGTTATTCTCTAATCCAGCCACAAAACTGCAGGAATAGCCTGTGAGGGATTTAAAGGCTGAACACTAAGCAGAATCTTTTTTTGCAGTTTGTCATGAATTCGCATTTTAAATGGTTGCAGATCGATGCACACTGACAGATTCTGAAGATAAAGGCAAGGGTTTGCATAACAGGACATAAAAATGCAACTTTTGCGCATGAATGCACACTAATGTAAGTTGTGAGTAAACAGTGGTTTTGATAAGAATGGCAGCCCATGATAGCTGGGCTGGTGTCAGGATGAGCTTACGGTTGCCCCGATTGCGTACAGGTCTGTCCCTCACGTGGCTGTGATGTTAAGCCGTGGTGTGGCACAGGACAGGATTGACCCCATTCCTCACCCTGCCCTGCCCTTCCTGCTTTCTCTTTTGCTGGAGCCTCTCCTGGCTGGCATATGTATATGAGGGGCGGAGCCTTGGGCGAGTCAGCCAATGTGAGCTCTCGGTGGGCGGAGTGCTTGTGCCAAAGTAGCACGTGGGAGCGGCTGCTGACTCACGCCTGTGGCCTGTTTGCTGTGTGTCGTAACTGGGAGCCACGTCACACTCAATGCCGTACTGCTTGTGCCGACCCCCCCCACACCGAATACTGCCTCCGCATCCTCCCCATCCCATCCGCATGCTGGATTCTGCTTCCCTGCCCTCAATCTCCATCCTGTACCGGCGCACTCTGACTGAATTTGGGTCACCCCACTACTTAAGCTTTGTTTACCCCTCGCAGTTCATTGCCGGGAATGACGGGCTCCCTTGTCGTGAGCTGATTCTGGGCGCCCCCTGGTGTGCGTTACGGTGTTTTCTCTCCACATGCGGTGCCGTGAAATCGGCCCTCACTCTTAACCGGGGTTTGTGTGTGTGCTCCTTCTGTGTGGGACTCACCCTAACCTGCCTCTTCCTGACTTCCCCCCATCCTTCCAGGTGCAGTGACGGTGATGTTGCTTGTCCAGAAGAGGTCCCCCGTGTGCCGGGGCCGTCTCCACAGGCCAGCGGCTCGCCGGTGGAGTCAGGGGGCAGGCTGGACGATAAGGTCTTTTTCGGTGTTTTGCTTTGGTGTGGTTTGCAGCCTCACATCTCCAGGGGTGTAGGTTCAAATCCCACCTTGCTGTGCGCAGGAGGACACAGCCCAGGGTGCGAATGCACGCTCATCCTATGAGGTGGGGCTGGCTGCGGAGCGCCGTGCGGCCCTAGGGGAGGCGCCGTTGCAGGATTCCTCACACAAGGATGAGGTGCAGTTTCTTCTTCTCCATTTAATTGATGGTCTGTGTTTTTGTCCTTTGCTGCCACCTATTGGTGACTTTTGCCTTCTAGTCCACGTTGAAGGGTTAATTGGTTTGATGGACAGAGCGTTGATTCGTTCCAGTCGATTTGGGCTCCTTATTAACCAGGGCTGAATGATTTAAATCTAATTCACACAATTACATTTGGTTCAGGTTGTTGATTCTGAGGAACCAGCCACAGATGACGAAACGGAAAAAAATCTGGACCCTGAGGGGACCCCGGTGCCCGGACCCGATGCCGCCCTGGAGGGAGCTCCTGCCCCTGCTGATGACACGGCTGAAGATCGCTGGGACGCCTCTGGGAGGCTGCTCTCGCAAGCCCTCCCTGCGACCCCTGCTAGGTGAGCCTTAGCTGATGAGGTAGAGGGAAACGTAAGCTAATCAGAGCCCTAGACAAGCTCCTTAGCCCCGCCCCTCCTGTGGCTTTGCCGTGATTGGTGTTCCCTTCCCTCCTTTCAGCCTATCAGAGGGTCCCCCTGGTGATGCCCCGGCGGCTGGCCAGTCTGACCCCGAGCAGCCAGCCTCGGACTGTGAGCCGGGGGAGCTGCCCATGTTTGATGGCGGGCTGCCCAGGTAGGTGCCTGATCGCATCGTGATCATGTGGGTTAGTGTGGAGCCCATTAGTCTGACCCCACCCCCATGTCCTCCCCCCCCCCCCGCCCTTAGCCTTCCCGTGGGTCACACGGAGAATGCCTCTAGCGGCCACAGGATGGTGAGGCAGACTAAACCCGACGTGGGCGGCTTGCTGGGGCCTGCGGACGAGCAAGCGACTGGGCTGGACCTCAGTGAGAACACGTCCCATGTAATGAGGGACCAGGTGAGAGGCATGGGATGTATGTAGGTATGCAGCTCAGTGGGTAGGAATATGTTCAGAAGGTCGTGGGTTTAAATCTCATAGCATCTTTTAGCCAGCAGAGTAAGAATATCACTGTTTGACACTTGAGCAAGACCCAGAACCTCAAATGCTCCAGGGCCACTGACTGACCTTGTAATGTTGGTGTATGACAGTGTGTATAATATATATGAATATAATATGTAGCGCTATGCTTGTGGGTATCATGTATGCATGAATTTAATATGATTTTGGTGTATGACGGTATATAATATATGCATGTATATGAAGAAGATGCTCCAGTCCTCACTGAGAGAATCTGGAAATTTACTAAAGAATAGAGCACTACAGGCATCACCCATGTGATCTGAAATCACAGGCTGAATATCTTCCTGAATCTAGTTCCCCTCTAATTTATATCTGGCAAAAAAGTCCAAATCAAATCACAGATAAATCACTCTTTTCTAATCACTTCAAATTTTAATGTACCACTGCCTTTAGTTATCATCAATGACCAGGATGTTACGGCACCTAAAATGGGCTTGATTTAAAGATTATTAACACTCCGAAAGTCAGGTATGCCTCCAGTAACAACAGTGACATCACAATTAGAACATAGCTACCAAAAGGAAAAAAAAGCTTCTGGGGAAAAAATCAAAACTGTGGTTAAATTGGCCAGACAAACACTCTTGAACTATAGTGCTGCAAATATGAGTGGCGTGGACATTTACTAATATATTCTAGAAGAGTGGTAGAGTGGATACTGGCACTGGTACCTCACACCTCCAGGGCTGTGGGTTTGAATAGCACCTCTGCTGTGTGGGGGGGTTGCATGTTCTCACCATATCAGGCAGGAATCCCCCAACTACTCTGGACATGCAGTTTAGCTGAGTGACATCATTTATATGCCTACAGTGTATGATTGGGTGCATGTATCTCCCCTGCAATGGCCTGGCCGTCCCATCCAGTGTCAGGGCTGGGGTACAGCCTTGTATCTCCCCTGCAATGGCCTGGCCGTCCCATCCAGTGTCA
>JAODUD010000043.1:14621323-14631822 GCA_026784285.1 Stomatorhinus walkeri
ATCTCTGGTTGCTACGTTGCTCTTGGCATGAAGCTGGCCTCCACGCTCACTTTTTTCCTCTTCTCCCCCGTTCCATCGCTTCAGACGTTCATCAAGTACATCAAGGTTAGCGCTCTCGTGGCGTAACCATCATTCTCACTCCCAGATATTTCTAAACCGATACGTTTCTGTTGTGATAGAACCTTTTCTTAATCTGTTTCTTAAAAACTGCGCCCCCTGTAGGTGGAACTGCTGTCCCATTTTGGGTCTGAACATTTCTGCCCCCTCAGCCTGATCAGGTACCGTGTTTGTGAGCACCTTTTGCGGGTAGTCCTCTCACTGTGTCCTTATTGTGCATTTTCAATTATATTTTGCACTGTCCTAGGCCAGGTTAAATGCACAGATGTGCATCAAATGCCCCCAGTGAAAGATTTATGCTTTAAATGATCATGAAGCTAACGCGCTGGATGGTGATTGGACTCCGCAGGGTGTTTGGGACCAGCATGGTCGAGGAATACGAGGAGATCTCCGAGTCGCAGTTCCCCTCCGACCGATCTGAGGATCTGGATGAGGATTATGGTGAGCTGGTCGGACTGTGGGCCGAGCGCGCCTGAGAGCGAGCAGTCGCTCATTTAATGCCCTCCTCCGTCTCTTGCTCTTTCTGCCTCACAGATTTCCTTCCCGGCTACGTACCCGTGGATGACAAATCCTCCAAGAACCTCATCGACTCTGCCACAGGTACGGGTTTGGGGTCGTTTTACACTCTTCGGGGGAATAAATGTGTCCCCCTTCCTCCACATGGATCCTTTAATCGAGTCCACTGGTTACACACGGCAAGTGATATTAATGATTAAATTAAAAGTCAGTTTCCCTGTAGACCTGTAGGGGGCGCCGTTAAAGCAATGCAGCAAAATGTAACTTAACCCTGTAGCCACTGGGGATTGATTTTTTCCATGATTGCATGTGTGTGTGTTTTGCTATAGATGCCATCCTGAATATGGTGAACAACCTTGCGGTCAACGTGTTGGGGGGTAACGCCGCTCAGGACGGTACGAGGCCCCCCATGCTTCCCGCCATCCCGCCATCATTACCCTGGTGACCCCCCTTGAGTATTTAAGCCACGCTCTCCCCCCAGGAAACGTGTCTGCGGAGGCTGCGAATGTGACTGAAGATTCCTCTGTGACAGAGACCCTGCTCAGCCTCCCCCCCACCTCTGTCCCGGAGTGAGTGTCACGCGGGGGGGGGGGGGGGGCAGTAGTTAATTAGTATCACGCCTGTCAGCTGCCACCTGGGGATTTTGTGTTTAGTTACTGTATCGCCTGTTTAATTCACTGTAGCTCAGCCACGTCAGACTTAGTTTGCTGATGGTTTGGTTATGTTGCGCCCCCCCAGGAATGAGACTGTGGATGCGGACTTGCCGGATCCTCCAGAAGAACCAGGGCCCCCCATGCCAGAGGAGAGTCCGATTGTGGTCCTCGTGGAGGATGAGGAGGATGAAGAAGAATCTAACCGGGTAACTGTGACTGCAGTGGAGCCCGATGAGGGGGAGCCCTTGACAGCAGGGGCGGCTGATCTCGGGCAGCTGGAGAGCGACGCCCTCTGCAAGGAGCTCCCTGGGATCTCCTGCCGTGCCACCTTTCTGGAGTACCTCCGCTTGTGGTGCTCCGTCACTCTGGGCCGGCGACGTAGACGCCAGGGTGACATCCACACCCCAGCGACGCAGCATCCGGATCGCGCCGTGCAGCCGCTTCCTGAGGAAGAAGCCACCTCCACCCGTGAGGAGGTTCCCAGGCAGACAGAGGTCCCCCACAGCCCTACCCATACGGCCCAGACTCCAGCCCTGGAGCCCAGCCAGTCCCCGTCTCCTCTGCTGCAGGGGTTCATCGCCACAGCCGGGACCATTGGCACCTCCTCTGTTGAGATGCCTACGTCCTCAAGCCAGGAGCTCCTGGAGAAGGGGGCTATGTCCTTGAGGGGAGGTGCTGAGGAACCGCAGGAGAGCCGGACTCTTGACACCAGCAGTGAGGTCAGTGTCTCCATCCGCAGCTTCTCAGAGGAACCCAGGGCTGACACTGAGCACCGAGGCACCACCACACCCACTCAAGTCCTCTCTCCTGAGACCCCCCTGGCCACGGAGGTGCCAGCTCCTTCAGGAGATCCAGATGGAGGCCAGGCTGTTGCTGGGGAGGCCCCGAAAGGGGCAGACTCAACAGAGTCCCCAGAGCCACCTCAGATGCTCCCAGACAAACAGGAAGAGTTCCTGGAGGACCTCCTCAGTGTTACCTCCAGCAACGGGCAGGTCCACCGGACCGCCACAGACTTTTACGCCGAGCAGAACTTCTCCGATCTGGCCAATGGGAACCATGTGCATGGATCCAACCAGAAGGAATCTGTCTTCATGAGGCTGAGCAACCGCATTAAAGCCTTGGAGATGAACATGTCCCTCAGCGGACGCTACCTGGAGGAACTCAGCCAGAGGTGACTTGTCACTAACACGCTTGTCTATTGGCTGACTGCTTCCCCCCCACCACTAACGCGCCAGTCTACTGGCCAGCTGCCCCCCCCCCCCCATAACTGAGTAAATGACATCATTTCTGTAGGTATAAGAAGCAGATGGACGACATGCAGAAAGCCTTCAACACCACCATCATCAAACTTCAGAATACCTCAAAAATGGCAGAGGAGCAGGTGAACAACGACTCTTCACTTTTATTCAGAACACAGCTGGTTCTGGCAGCCTTTGCTAACGCTGACGTCACCCTAAATGCCCCTCAGGACCACAAGCAGACCGAGTCCATCCAGCTTCTGCAGGTCCAGCTGCACAACGTCACGGAGCTGCTCTTCAACCTGTCAGCCACGGTCCACAGCCTGCAGAGGGAGGTAAGGTGACGCGCGGGAGCCGCCCTCGGCCTCACGCTTCAGCCCAGAGTCACATCTCACCATGGTTCCTCCACAGGCCTCCAGCCGACAGACCTACCTGCTGCTCAGCCTGCTGCTCTGCATCTCCCTTGGGCTGCTGCTCTGCATCCAGTGCTGTAGAGTCGCTCCTCCGTTCCCAGAGCCAGACAGCAACGGCATCTACTGGAGCCCTAAAAGGCACGTAGCACAAATCCCACCACGTCTCTTTGGGTCACATCGACTTTCTTACATAAAAACATCTCTGGACCTTGTAACGGTGACTCTGAACTTGACCGACATCCTCGTCACATCTGAGCCGTCTTCTGTGTTCCTCTCTAGGTGTTTCTCCTCATATGATGATATGAGCCTGTTGCGGAAGGTCCCCCGTCCCCTGGTGCGGTCCCGGTCGCTCCAGTTTTCCCCGGGTGAGGCGCTCGCTCAGCTCTTCAGATCCAGACGTTTCCGAGACCTTGCTCTGTTTCCCGTTGCTGGGAAATCGCGCCCGTGCCCTGGGGGTTCGAAGACAGCTGGACTGCCCCGTGCTCCCAAACGGAAAACGCCCTCGATGTCCTTGAGGGACCCACATCTGAGTACCTGTCACATGCTAAGCCCAGCAGAAGGGGAATCCCCAGACAGGGGAATCCCCAACAGACGTCTGTGCAGTTTCAGATACTTACAGTGATGCCACTCAGGTTCAAATTGCTTTTGCTTGACCAGCCTTCTGACTGGGTATTAGGCTGGCAGAATAGTTCGAAAAGACCACTTTCTCTGAATGTTTCTGACAAATTTCTTGGTATTTGGGTGTTTTTCTGGGCAAGATCATGGTTGTCGAGAGGTACTTGGTGTGCTAAAGAAAAACGTGTAGATGTAGAGCGAGGACGGCAATGTTCAAACATTTGAAACAATTGTTTGGAAATGGCGCCATCAGCATTTACTGACAGACGCCATCTGGATGCTCTTGTTTTTCAAACAGATGTGTAATAGCATGTAATAATCACGCATTTAACATAAAAGTAAGATTTCAAATGGATTTATATTTCTGGCTGATTGAGGGTAAGGCGTCCCTATGTATAGATCCGGCACGCTGTCATGCAGGGTGACGGGTTCGAGCCTGTCCAGCCAGTCTAACATCCCTGTGTCTGTGCTCCGTAGTTCCAGCTGACACAGAGCCTCTCAAGCGTCCTCCTGAGCACAGAAAGGTAGGGGTCTGTTGTTCCTCCCTCAAACCCCATTCCTACTGACCCCACGTTGCATGAAAAGTACAGGCATTGCTTCGTACTACAATGGAAATACTTGACACAGATTTTCTGCCCCCCCCCCCAGAAGAAGCTCCACACCACGAAGGTAGAAGGGGTGGAGACGCTGCGGCCATCGATCCCGGGCTCCGCGCTGCCAAACGGGGCCGTACACTACAGCAGGCTTCCGCGCAGCTTCCTGCATGCCCCGGGGGCAGTGGACCCGACCTCCGAGGGCTCCTCCGAGGGCTCCTCCCACTCCGAGGAGTCCTACTTCTGCGGGATCTCAGCCTCAGCCTGCAGCCGGCTCTGCAGCGGGCAGCCTCCCGCCAGGGGCAAGCCGGAGGGGCGGGGCTACAGGCGGAGGCGCTCCAGACCGGCCGACACCTTGGCCACACCCCCAGGCGCACAGAGGGGGGGCCTTGCGGGGTTCCGGGTGCCGGCCATTTCGGGACCTGTCGGACTGATGATTCCCCCCCCCCCCGCCCGCAGACTTCGCACTCCCCTGTCTGAGCTGCAGAGATGTGACTGGACAGAATGGGGAGCGTACCAATACTAGGGGAGAAGAGGGGTGGACTGAGACGTCCACCTTCAACAATCCCTCTTACTTTATGTGCCTTCTCCTTCAGACATCCCCGTCTTTTTTCCCCTTCTCCCAGACCAACAGCCCAATCGAATCTGAAGCCTTGGGGGGGGGCTTTAACCCCAGGACATGCTCCTTTTTACCCGCCTGTCCCATCTCATTTTTAAAATGAACACCATCCACTGCACTTGACAACAAATTACTTGTCATAACCCCCCCATGGTATAATACCCACCCCGCAACTGGCTTGCAGAAGCTTTATGACATTGCTGGGACACCCCCTCCCCACTTCCCCCACAACATGCATTTTTGTGCACTCAGCATTTTGAATCCACCTCTTGCTGCGGTGCCTGATCCTCTAACAACTAACTGACATACCCATGCAGGGGCCATTTCTGCCTCAATGGCTCCCCCCTGTGTCAGAAGTGTGAAACACCACAGGAGAAATGCTGTTTACTGGCAAAGTATGCAAATATGAAATAATTTCTCTAAGATGCATGTATAAAAAGGCATTGATTGCAACCAGCTCCGCTTATCTCAGGACGACGTTGTACATTTCAGTGGCTGCATGAAGCAGTTCAGTAATAATACAAATCATTAAGTTTGTATTAGTTGGTTTCTAGTGGAACCGGGGTATTTAACTGCAGAAATGCTTAATTTCAACCCATTTCTTTTTTTCCCCTATACCCGGCCTTTAAATCCACTTTTCAATAAATCTTCCGTGAATGAGCATTCCGTAGGACAGTTCACCTGTACATCTGCCGCAGACTGACCTGTGTCTCTGGTCTGCTTTACGGGGGTTCGGAGTTGATTCAGATTTATTTATATTTAAACCGTTTCTGTAAACTCTGACATTCCAAGCAGATCGAATAATGTGCAGAAGTCGCTCATTGCTGGAGAATCTCTCTTTCCTTACCATGGATTTATGACTGAATATCCAGGTCGACACTGTAGTTTCCCCACTGCCAGTCTCTGTACGCCTCATTCCAGTCTGTCATCTTCACAAAAATTCCCCGGTCATTCTGTGTACGTCATCCGCTAGTTATCATTCTTCAGCGTTAATTTATTTTTCCATGGGCAGCTGTGTAAATTCAAGTCCAGATATTATAGAGGGGTGAAGATATTCTCCTCTGTCCAAAGTGTACGCAGGCAGTTCTTCTGTAACATTTTTTTTTTTTTAACCCCAAAGGAAAGCATGGGATTTTATAGCAGCGATGTTTTATAAGACATAAAAACAGGGCATCTGCTTAGAGCAGGGAGATTATCAGAATTTACCTTCAGAGGTAGAAATATTTGCGTACGTGGGTGGTAAATGCAACATAAAGTTTTTTAATAGGGTAAATATTTTTAAGTATGCTTAGGATGTGCATTATAACAAATGGATAGAAATTGCGTTATTTAAAAGGTCTATCAGTCGTCAGTGAGCACTTTTAAAACTTGTCTTCATTTTGTGTACATATTTCCTGTGACCGCCCAGGTTTTCGTTAAGCTTACACGCCGCCGAGAGGCGGGTCTGTGGAAAGACATCCTGTTTAGCAACACTGTCCAGTACTACTGACATGGGAGAAACTGTAAATACGGTTATGTAGTGTGTTAGAAACTGTGAATTTATAAATAAACACTTTCTTCCGGTTCTGTTTTGGTTGATGTATCAGGATTCCCTGCAGTTTTGAAGGTGATGCAGCCATTTTACTGTGCACGGTCAGTTCCAGAATGTTCTGTTTTGGGCCTTTTATGTACATAATCTTCAGGTTGTTTTGCCTGCCTTGGGGGCCTCCAGGTACCCCAGTACCCCCTTCCCCCTCCCCCCAGCCCTAAAAACATGCTGAGGCAAATTGAAGTCACCAAATTGCCCGTATGTGTGAGTGTGCCGTGTGATGGGTTAGCACTGTTCCTGGTTGTTCCCTGCCTTATACCCATGGGCTCCAGTTCGCCCATAACCATGAACAGCACAAGCAGTTTCAAGAAAGGGATGGATGTTTTGAGACTGTGAGGAAGCCAGCATTACCCAGAGGCAACAGCAGAGGGCGAACATGCAGACTCCACAAGCAAAGCTATGGCTGAGACTCAATCCCTGGTGCCAGAGTCATGAGCGCTAACCGCTGTCACACCATGACGACAAGCCAACCATAAAATCACCACAGACACAGGGTGCGCTCAGAAAATGGGCAGAAATTTGGAGATTATCTTTTGTCCACCCTCACAATACTATATATTATACGAAAATAGTCATTAAGAATTATAAACTAGAGACCTCGCTATGTGCCTCCCCATTGGTCTGGACCGAACTGGGTCACAGGGCTCTGTCGCAAGGCCGTGTGAGGAGACTGCCCTCTCCGCTGGATGATAGCAAGGTGGAAATTGGTTATAGTTAATGAACATATCGATAAGCACAGCATTCCTTGGCTGCAGGCACGTCTCGGGTCGCCTTTCCGAGGTGACAGGCTGATCCCCCAGTGACCTTAGTCGAGCCGTGAAAGGGACATTCTAAAACGTTTAAGGTGAAAAAGCTTAAAAGTACTAAAATCACCACATTTCACTCAAATATATCTGGTCATAAATACTTTCATCTGGCAAAAAGTCAAAACCGAAATGCTAGGAATACGTACTTCCTCTCACGTTAAGCGTTTTCCTCTCAATTGAGGCCCATTATAAGGAAAGGCTTAACGTGGGTTATAATGTTCCTAAACTGCGATCAATAATCATCAAATTAACCTCCTAGGCGGTAGAACAATAACTAAATGTGGACGGCGATCGGATGGAGGTCAAGTGGGGTATCGATTGGCTCTTGAGGTTTCCTACATTTCAGTAGCCAGTAGGGGGCGTCTGCATTACCTTTATTTGTTGTCTTTTTAAACGCTTTCTTTTTCCTTATAATCGGCCTCAATGAAGAGGAAAACGCTTAACGTGAGATAAAGTCCATATTTCTGGCATTTTGGTTTTGATTACTTGTCAGGTAAAGTCTTCATGACCAGATATGTCTGAAAGAAATTTGGTGATTTTTGGTCGCTGTTTCGGTACGTTAAACCACATTAAGCGTTTTAAGGTCAAGCGTTTTAGAATGTCTCGCTGTGAAACGTGGCAAGTGGAAACTGCGGCCGAGCTTACGCTGCGTACTCTGACCACAAGGTGGCAGCAGAAATGTAGAAATCCTGCTTTGCAGAAAAGTGGAACGACAACCTAACATCTTTTGGTTATTATAGCGGACTTGTTGGTATTGCGCGTTACATTTTGAAAACACACGGTAGTCGACCTTTAAATTTCCCCCTATCCTACAAAACACAGACAAATCATCCAGACTCATCCAAATTACATATTTCAGCATAGTTTTTAAAAAATCCAGCAGACACTATGAACCTGATGATCATCCACACACACCAGCTACGTCAGGAGACATGCCCGCACAAAGTCTGATAAAATATTGATTTTTCTAGATATCTGCAGTCAACCTTTCGGCATGTTGGGAAGCTCGATTATACATAAAACAAAATAGAACGCATGCAGAGTACCTCTGAGTGGGACACAAGCAAACAGTTGTTATATAATACATCACTACCACATTCATAAAAGGCATTCAATGCATGAACGTACTGGCGCACTGTCTCCATGGAAACGGACCCCAAAGGATACTGCATCCATCCCATCATCGGGCATTTTTCATGCCTCTCATGAATAAAAAGCTCGGGGATGGATGTCCGTCGGGTCTGGAAAATCGAACAGTTTAATTAATGCATGTTCATATGAGACATGAAAGATTATCTACTGCTGGTGAAAACACTTTCAACCATTTTGACTGGTGGCAAGTGGGAGTCAGTTACATAATACGTTCAATCCATGAAAACATGTATTTATGGGTGGAGTGGTGGCTCTGTGCCCGCAACTAGAAGGTTGGTGGTTCAAATCCCGTGAATACCCTGAGTAATTCTGCTCCTTTGGGTCCTTGAGCGAGGCCCTTAACCTGCAATTGTTTCGTGTTGAGTATGATGCTAATCTACATCCAGCTCTGTAAGGAGGTATTCTGGTGTGGCGTTGAGGTATCAACTGCTCCATGGCTGCACGCAGGTTCTCACCCCTGGGGTTTTTTGCGCTGTAGGCTACAGGAAGCGTACAACAGTAAAAACATACCATATTTAGAATAGCGGGGGACTATTTCATACATAGAATTATTCTTATTATTTACACGGCTATGGGGATTTTGGGACCGACTGCTAAATGAATTCCGCAATTTTCCATCTTTAAAATCATATTGTCAAAGTTCACTAGCAAAGTAAGAACCTAACATGACGTGGGAGACTCTCGGGCGAGTTTTTGTTTCCTCCAGTTCCCGCATGAAGTATTCTGCGCACAGAAATCACCTCGAACCGAAAACAGAAGAGGCAACAACCACCGATCGGTAAAACAGCCGCAAAGCGTTTCCAAAAACAACACCTTTCCATACCAGTGTAGTAAATGCAAGTGAATATAGCGCTGACAGCGGAAAGCCTCCACTCTTGCAGAAAACGCCTGGCAGCGCTCACTGAAACCGCACATTAAATTTAATAAACGCCCTGCTATCTAGACAATTATTTTTCTCTCTCCCACCGACAGAAATTATATTTAAGAGCCGGCTTTTACATTTCCCGACGCGTATAAAACCACAAATCTGGGTTTTGGTTTTACGTTGAAGGAAACGAATTATGACCAAGTCTTCTTGGGAAAATATTCATTGAAATGTCTTTGAAACGAAATGAACGGAGAATGAAAACGAGATAAATCAGTTGCAAGTATTATTACTATGTCAAACAGCTCAGGCATCCTGTCAGACAGAGTTTTAACCAAAAACCCGCATTCACC
Source organism: Stomatorhinus walkeri (assembly GCA_026784285.1). Classification (NCBI taxonomy): domain Eukaryota; kingdom Metazoa; phylum Chordata; class Actinopteri; order Osteoglossiformes; family Mormyridae; genus Stomatorhinus; species Stomatorhinus walkeri. The sequence goes on from JAODUD010000043.1 coordinate 14,630,852, forward strand.
TCATTGTACCATTTTACGCCAAATCTGTTCACACTTTCAGGGATGTTTTCTTTTCGAAAATGAGCCTTTATGCAAAATTTCCCTCTTCATCAGTTTCAATAGGCCTATTTGTATTTTATGCTTAAAACGCTTTACTGTCCAGCTGCATGGAGACATGCTTCAGAAATATTTGCAACAGGCTTTAAATGCTCTCGTGTATAATGTGTGTATATATCAAATATAATTTTAAAAAGTTAAAACAGATTTTGTCCTGTTTTAAACAGAATAACGATAATTCAGCTGATACAGAGAGCACAGCCACACGCCGAACTGACGTAATTCCCAGACTGGGACGGGTGATTTAAGTTTGTTTTCCATATTTGGATATAGAATCCCATCAACACTGAATCGCAGGTAGATTTTTATTTTACTTTCATCGGCCAGGTCCCTCCCCCGTTTAAATCTGCTGATAGGCTATCTTGCCATCTCCCTCTGTCGTACCTACTTGCTCTAGATTGCGCCACCTTGTTTTGACAGCCGTATGAAAACGCTGGCATGAACTGCAGCAGCATTAATGTGAAAGTAGAAGACCAGTCAGGCTGAACCGTTTTCATTTCGATGCCCACTTTAGATGGTTGGGACAAACTCACTTTATTTTCCAGACACTTGATCTCTCACTGGAGCAGTTTGAGGTAATATATGGTCATCAGTTTGATTCAGGAACTTTGTGATAGCAAATTAATGTCTTTGCTACCCCACTTCCGTACAGTCTTGTTCACGCGGAAGGATAAACTTCATATAGTAGCTGTGAGCCGCTTCGCTTAAATAACCGCAGAACGTCGCACAGCTGACGGAAGTTTCCAAACCACTTTCTGCAGAGGTGAAATCATATCATGTCATTTTGTCAGCGGTCAGCACTCCCTTGTACAGCCAGTGGCTGTGAGAAAGGAGGTGATGTTCAAGAAGCCGGAACAAGCCTGGGGGGGGGGGGG